>CM055818.1:17454140-17568745 GCA_029582265.1 Zoroaster sp. YZ-2022 | reverse complement strand
AATCTAAAGCCCTGATACACTTTTGTTAATATCCTTGCTTTTGGTCACCGAGATCCACCAATGATTTTACCAAGTGAAACCAGTCAGTTTAAGAGCATTATCTTCAATTCTAATACAAGGACATGATAGTGTTATATATGAGAGAAGAATTTTAAAAAACTGCACTTAAAGAAAACTATTGCAGAGATTCCCGCCGCTTCCACGAGACAGGACTTCAAAAGCCACCAAAATAAAGAATTGTACCTCCAAAGCTTTCTTTGTCCAAAGAGCTAAATAATACAACATGTAGATCTCCTTATTAACGGATCTTCACTTTCCTGTTGATAGATTTTCGGCTACTGGATGCAAACATTCTTTATCCTATATGAAAACACCAATCAATTAAATTTGCATAATTGCAGTGAGTTCTGGATGTGTTGAGCATTTCTTGAGAAAGTAAACCCATAGATTCCAATATATTCCAAATGTGCTGCTCAGGGCAAGTTAATCCCTTAAAGGATCTAATCCTGCTTTGATAGTAATTAGGATTAGATGTCCTTTTCTTATGGGATTAGCTTAGTATAGTGAGACTTGCCCGGAAAGTAGTGATGAAGGTGCGGCCCTCAAAAACTTCCATTGTTAACACCCTAATCCATTGACAAAAGAGAGTTCCTGGGTTATGACGGCCGTCTGATGTTTGGTTGTAACTTTGAATATGTCTGGTTTTAACAAACAACCTGCATAATGGTCTTTGACGACAAGGAACCATAAAGTCTGATATGTTGTGTGAACTTCAATACGCACATGTATAGAGATATCAGAGTTGCAGTTGAGTACATGTACTTTTCATGAGTACGAGTACCACAACTCTGACAGGTATACATGTACATGTTTTTAATTCGCATTCTACAGAGGTTTTGTGACATGGCCTTTTACACCTTCCTGTTCGATTATTGTAACAAAAATAGACAGTGTATGTATGATTGATAAATACGGCTTGGTGAACACAGAAATGTGCTCTCCATTGATAATAACATTAATTGCCTGCAAACTGCCTCCAAAATGACCCTTCCCTTCCTCCCTACCATTACAAACTAATCCTAAATACACCACTGATGAAAGGTGTTTTTGCTATAATTTCATATCATAATATTCACTAGAAGCATTTGTTTGAGTCAACAAGCCTGTGTACTGTTACCAAATATGTGAAAACTATAAGGAATATGTAAAAGATAAAACTTCACAAATATTGATTGGGAAACCCCCTTCATAAAAATATTTTCTTTATGAAAATTAAAAAATATTTTACGAGTGCTTGCGTTTCGTCTTGGGGTTTGGGGGTATTAGACGAGCTTTGTACCGCCTTAACATGTCTACCCAGCTCGGGAAGGAGATAAAGGTTAAAAAATTTTTGGATCCCCCGGGATTTTCCGGGGATAAACAATTCTGTCGTTCAAATTGTCATTCTAACTTTTCCATAAATGCTATGGAAAACACCCAAAAGTCACGTCATCAAAAGTCATTTATTTTTTTTATTAAAACAACTAAAAAATGTTTTTGGGAAAACATATAATATGGGTTTTTGGGGGGGTATTTCGTTTCGTGTCTTTAAACACACGTACTGGAAAAACATGTTTTCACAGTTAAATTACGTTCAAACCAATTTGAAATCATCCGAGGAACCCCCATTTAAATGTTTTAGATCTGTCTATCGTTTCCATAAAGCCACTACTGGGGACATCTAAAAAAGGACCCCCCGCCCTAAAAGTGGAAAAGGGGTTTGATAGAATGATGAATTGGCCCACAGTGTTTTTGGTTGGGAAGAAAACCCTTTAACTGCATTTCCCAATTCGTCAAGCCGAACCCAGGTTTTTACCCCCAGTCCCAAAGCCGGCACTGGGCGAGAATGGCATCATGTTTGGGCCCCTGTACTGGGCCAGTAATGGATTTTACCCCCGGGGCCAAAACCGACTTTTTGGGTTAGGATGAGAAGGGCCCAAACCAGACATTTCAAAGTTCCCAAAACATCGTTGAAAAGCAACTATATACTACCAAAACAATTTGGGGAACCCCGAAAATTTGAAAGAAGATATTTATTTAAAAACACAATTTTTCAAAATTGTTGAAAAAATCAATGAAACAGATAAAAAGGATGCATGTGTATTACACATTTCATGACATGACTTTTAAAAGAGGGGGGGTTGAAAATAAAAACCCGGTTCAGGGAACTTTTCAAACCTATTTGATGAAAAAAATCCAAATTTTTTTTGAGTAAAATAATAATAATAATAATGATTTATATAGCGCACGTATCCAAAACTAATGGCCCCTGGCGCATTATATTATTATCCCTGCTCAAAGGCCATAAGGCTAAAACCCCCGAAACCATCTCAGCCCTGGGAGATAAGCTAAATTGCTGCCATTTCTGGCAATAGAAAAACCATCTCGCCTCAAGGACCCATTTAACCCTGGGTGGAGAAGAATTTAGGTTAAGTCTCGCTAAAGGAAAAGGTTTACGGCGGGCTCGAACCCACACTCTGCTGCTGGAAAACCCCGAATTGAGTTCAGGGCCCCCCAGACAATCCACTTTACCTGCATTATACATTTGCAAATCATCCAGGATCCTATTTAATTGTGTTTAGATCGTGTCGCTGTCCATAATCCCTTCTGTTTATACCATCTGCCAGATATAAAAAAGTTTTTTAACCGTCTTTATTACGTTATGACACCCCAAAGTATTTATTTTTGAACAAAGCCAATCAAATTTTCCCGGTTTTTCCGGCACGCGTCGCGTCAGACCCGCATCAACTTTTTTAGTTTTCTTTTTTTTATTGTTGTTGTTTTGCTTTTGTTTCTTTTTCTGTGTGTAATTAAAAAAATTGATGGATCAATTGGAATTTGCCGCTGTGTTGTTTTAAACGATTTTTTAAACATGGGGGGCTGAATGTTTCCCAGTTTTTAAGCCGACCAGCCAGAAATTGGGGAATTTTTTTGGGGAATTGTAAACGAACATAAAATATAATATTTATTATAACTGCAATAATCTTTAAAGCTCCGTTTCCCCAACTCTTTTAAATACATCTTAATACTTTTCTAAAATATAATATTTACCATAATTGTTTAATAAGGTAAGAAAATATTTGCAAAATAAAAATTTTTTTAATATTTAATAAAAAGTCTATATAATGTCTGATAATAATAAATGAACTTATTAACGATCCGTATTTAATTTAAACGTTAAAACCATCCGGTATTGATGGTTCTTTTTGTTTAACTAAACATTTACCATTAATTGATGACATTCTCCGTATCGTCATCAGGCAAACTCAGGGTCGAAAGGTTAAGACTTCTACTACTCTCTAAAAGTTTGAGACAAAAGTCCTCCATATGATTGAAACTGAGGACAAATATTTAACAATTTGTCACTAGACAATCGATTAAATGATTTTCAATCTAAAACAATGAGAGTTTAGTAAACAGGAAGTCGTGGTTCGAATCCCGCCCGGTCACCTGTGGAGAAAGCCAATCCTTCCATACATACGGTATGAGCTACGTCAAATATTTCCCTTCATTCTGGCTACGATAAAGCTGTTTTTACAGGTCTCTGATGCTAAGCAGATTCATTAAGACAGCCCTTTAATTAGCTCAGTCGGTAGAGCATCAGACTTTTGTGGAGTACATGGCCAGGTGGTTTTATTAAATAGGATTTGTGTTCTGATGTGAGGGCTGTGCGTTTCAGATATTTTTGGAACCCGGATGCAAAAATCAGAGAGCTGATTCCCCGGATACCCGTTTTCATTTTGGTTGAAAACATACCTCAGTGATGTACAAAACATTGTGTACTGTGAAGTAATTTGGCAAATTCAGCTTTTACAATACAGGGGATACCCACATCTTAAATCAGTCTTTCTTTATTGGGTGCAATCTATGAATTTAAAAGATAATTGTCTGTAAAAGTGTAGCAAACATTACATTTGATTTCAAGAGTCACGTTTCATTCGCACCGCTCAAATGTTAAAGTCCGAATTTTAAAAAGTCGTTTACGGGTAATTGGAACGAAAATGGGAACCAAAATTATGTTTCGGTCGGTATCGGATACCCGGATACCCAACACAGCCCTATTCTGATAGCTGAGTCGTCGGAGATATTTGGTTTAATATAAGAACTACAAGACCATTCCCCGAGAGTATCGTGAGACTCAGCAAAAAAGCAGGATCTATGATGAAGGTGCCGCCCTCAAAAACTCATTGTTAACACCTAATCCATTTGACAAAGAGAGTTCTTGCAAATTATGACAGCCATCTGGCTATGTCAGCTAGTCTTTGTTAACAACTGTAAGTACATGTTTCCAGTACAAGTGTAAAATTTACAGCATGCACAAACAGAAATGCCCTCATAAATACCTATACCTATTTCCTATTTCTATTTCTATTTTATTTCTTGGGTATACATCAATCAAATACATAGATGACCAAAATTACAAGGAATAGGGCTACATAAAACAGATAGCTTTACGTACCAAAACATAACACAATACTATTCAACTCCAGAAGGTTACCTCAAAAAGAAACATTGTTTCTGTCTAGGGGAGTTCTCCAAGTTGGATGGATACACAGAATACAAGAAGGCAATAAATGTAAAGTAAAGTTTTAATTATAATTATAACAAAATTAACAAAGTGATAAAATAGTTAAATAAGAAACTTTAAAGTAAAGTATGTAAATAATAAAATCATAGATTGTACTAATTAAATAAGAATACTATAAGCAACAACCAAAACCAAGCTTAAACATGAACAAGCATTAAAAAGCAACATATCCTCCAAACAAAACAAACATAATCAATCAATTAATCAAAATAATAAATCAATCAATAAATACAGATTAAAATAAAAACAAAAACAAAATAATTGTAGATAATTGATAATTATAAATAATTATAAATAAATAATAAATAAAAATAAATAAATAAATAAATACATAAATAAATATAAAAAAATAATTTAATATAAATAATTAGACACATAATTACATACACAAATAAATAAATAAATAAACAAAAATTTCCTTAAATTTTTTTTCACAAAATAATGTATTAGAAAAACCTGGTTTACTGTATTCAACTACAGTATAAGACAAATTATTGAAATGCCTTAATGAGGCCTGAGAGATAGGATTAGAACTGAGCAGTGATGGTCAGTGTAAAGAGAGTAATATGAATGGTTTTATATGAAGTCTCGATACAGAGGTCTCTTTAGGTCACGAGGAAGAGAGTTAAAAAACCTGGGAAAAAGATAAATGAAGAAAATTTTAAACAGAGTTAGTCCTGCTGTATTGATGTTTAAAAAGCAAAGTTTTCGTCTTTCTAGTATATTGTGTACAGCGGTAGAAAGTTTCAGGGAATGTTGTTGTACTTGTGTAGACATTTTCAAAGCATACAGTGAGGAATATCATCAGCGGAGACAAGTGAAGCGGGTTAGACGTTGTCTGTAGGAGAGAGAAGATTGAAAGCCTTGGTAAGGGAAAGCATGACCTAGTGATAGCGTCGTTGGATTGACTCAATGCACTCAGTATGTGTTTTTTTTTTTTTGTGTGAAGCCAGCCAGGCAGGAGCACCATACTACATAACAGGCTGCCAGAGAGGGCACAGTGAATATTGTTATTAGTACCTGTGGGTTCTGGATTTGACAGTTGCGATGATGAATCCAGCCAGTTTAAATACATCTTGAACGGACCATTTGAACATGTTTGACCAGGACCAAGTCTTTTGAGATGATTATGCCAAGATATTTATGAGTCAACAACTTCCCAATGGGTCAGACTCTTGCAGTAGGTACGCCGTTGATATTTGACTCCTAGATCGAGAAATATGCATAACTTTACATTATTTGTTGAGTTTCATTCATCATGTGATTAATCATTGCACCACTTACTGATGTAATGTAGGTCATTCTCATTGCAAAATAACAGTGTCGCTGGCATTTTCTAATAATTCTTTTGAGCTGTGTCATCTGCATACTGCGGAAGAAAAAGATTTAATATAGGTAGGATGAATTCTGATGTAAATAAATTAAATAACACAGACCGACCGAATTGAGCCTTGTGGAGACACCAGATGTAAAAGGTATCCCAATCGAACTTGGCACCTGAAAAAAGGAACACGCTGTTGACGGTTGGAAAAGGAAGTTCTTAATCCCACATCCACATGTTGTTGGAAATGCACATACTTTGCTTGTAGCTTCTGTAAAGAATGGAATGAATCAACTTTTGGTCAAAGGCTTTCAGACCAGTCAAGAAAGATTGCGTCAATTCTTGCTGGTTTTGCTGTATCTAGCTCTGGCCCAAGTGTCAAAAAGAGTAGTTAACTGAGTTATGCAGGGAATGTTTTGAGGTGAAAACCCATGCTGTGTGAGTCAGGTATAATATTGTACTCTGCCGAGTGCTGAAGGGCCTTTTTTGGACACAAAACCTTCAAGCATCTTATATGGAACAGAACAAAGGGAAATTGGGCGATAGTTAGCAATAATTGGTTATCTTCCAGTTTTAAACAGGGGAAAAAGCATTTAATCCTATTCCCCAATCCTGTGGAACTGCTCCTTCAGAGAGGCTAAAATTGAGAGAAGCTTGAGTATTGCGCGCGGGTGAAATGCCATCTGACCCAGGAGGTTTGGAAGAATTGAGCTTCTTGATGGCCGTCAGTACGTCACCTTCATTTACCTGGAGAGTATTTAGAGGAGTAATGCCAGGATGGGTGTCACAGGGAGGATTGTTGGGAACGGTGGATTGCTGTGGAGAAAAATTACTTTGAAAATGAGCGTTGAAAACATTTGCAATTCATCAGGAGTACTGAAAGTACCGTGTTGGACTCTCTCTTACTTTTTACAAATGTCCAAAATCGTTTAGGATTAAGTTTACAATCAGTAGAAAGATTCTGAATATAATCATTATAGGATGTTTTTGTCATACGTTTAACAAGTGCTATTAAGTCTTTATACTTGTTCCATAAGTTTGCATTGTTTTTGTGAGCAACGGCTTTACGGTACATTCTGTTCTTTTTCCTAGAAGCCCTGATAATTTCTTGAGTAATCCATGGTGATCGACGTTGACCTTTTGACATGGCGATAGGAACTATGTCCTTCACAGTAGCGTGGATTCGTGTCATAAAATTCTCCCAAGTTTCATCAATGTCGGTTTCATCAAAAATAAGTCCCAAGGAATGCACCCAGCGTCCTCTTGAAGTCTGTGATGTCAGCCTTGTGAAATTGATGAAATGTCCGGTGAAGAACCTGGTTTGGGAAGCAGTTGTGATGTTGAAGTGCACAGAGTCATGATCGTTGTTACCTAGGCCAGGCCTTGGCGAATATTGGAAGTCCAGTTTGGGTTATTACAAAAATAAGGTCCAACATTGAACCGTTACCATGAGGATTGCGTCTTGTAGGAAAGGAGACGAGTTGAGACATGCCCAGGGATTCAGTAATATCACAAGCAAAAGCAGAATGGCGGTCAAGGACTGGTGGGTTTTGCAGTTGAGCATCGGGCAAGGGGGTACAGGGTATCCGTAGATTGAAGTCTCCAAGAAGAAAAATGGCTATACACTATATACTATATGTTTTCCAAATACATTTTTCAGTTGTTTAAATAAAATAAATATTACCGTGACGTTTAATGTGATGAATGAAATTTGTCAAATTCAGTTTTATACTATTTAATAGGAGAAATTAACGTTATCAAACTCTTCACATAGGGAAATCTCGAACGGTGTTCAATGTAGCTATAGGCTATATCAAGAGGCAACCCGCACGAATATTTACTGCAGTTTATTTTATACCAGATACCGGTAGTTAAACATGGTATGGATGTTTCCCCTGGCATTTATGGTAAAACGTTAGAACAGGCAGAATTATATTAATACCACTGAACCAATGCTGGAGGGGATCAACTAAAATTATGGCTCCCAACCTTTTCTATCTCCTTCATGAGCTAGGGTATCAGACTATTATGTATAAAGCGAGTACAAAGCTTGAGTATTGCGCGCGGGTGAAATGCCATCTGACCCAGGAGGTTTGGAAGAATTGAGCTTCTTGATGGCCGTCAGTACGTCACCTTCATTTACCTGGAGAGTATTTAGAGGAGTAATGCCAGGATGGGTGTCACAGGAGGATTGTTGGGAACGGTGGATTGCTGTGGAGAAAAATTACTTTGAAAATGAGCGTTGAAAACATTTGCAATTCATCAGGAGTACTGAAAGTACCGTGTTGGACTCTCTCTTACTTTTTACAAATGTCCAAAATCGTTTAGGATTAAGTTTACAATCAGTAGAAAGATTCTGAATATAATCATTATAGGATGTTTTTGTCATACGTTTAACAAGTGCTATTAAGTCTTTATACTTGTTCCATAAGTTTGCATTGTTTTTGTGAGCAACGGCTTTACGGTACATTCTGTTCTTTTTCCTAGAAGCCCTGATAATTTCTTGAGTAATCCATGGTGATCGACGTTGACCTTTTGACATGGCGATAGGAACTATGTCCTTCACAGTAGCGTGGATTCGTGTCATAAAATTCTCCCAAGTTTCATCAATGTCGGTTTCATCAAAAAATAAGTCCCAAGGAATGCACTCCAGCGTCCTCTTGAAGTCTGTGATGTCAGCCTTGTGAAATTGATGAAATGTCCGGTGAAGAACCTGGTTTGGGGAAGCAGTTGTGATGTTGAAGTGCACAGAGTCATGATCGCTGTTACCTAGGCCAGGGCCTTGGCGAATATTGGAAGTCCAGTTTGGGTTATTACAAAAAATAAGGTCCAACATTGAACCGCTACCATGAGGATTGCGTCTTGTAGGAAAGGAGACGAGTTGAAACATGCCCAGGGATTCAGTAATATCACAAGCAAAAGCAGAATGGCGGTCAAGGACTGGTGGGTTTTGCAGTTGAGCATCGGCAAGGGGTACAGGGTATCCGTAGATTGAAGTCTCCAAGAAGAAAAATGGCTATACACTATATACTATATGTTTTCCAAATACATTTTTCAGTTGTTTAAATAAAATAAATATTACCGTGACGTTTAATGTGATGAATGAAATTTGTCAAATGCAGTTTTATACTATTTAATAGGAGAAATTAACGTTATCAAACTCTTCACATAGGGGAAATCTGAACGGTGTTCAATGTAGCTATAGGCTATATCAAGAGGCAACCCGCACGAATATTTACTGCAGTTTATTTTATACCAGATACCGGTAGTTAAACATGGTATGGATGTTTCCCCTGGCATTTATGGTAAAACGTTAGAACAGGCAGAATTCTATTAATACCACTGAACCAATGCTGGAGGGGATCAACTAAAATTATGGCTCCCAACCTTTTCTATCTCCTTCATGAGCTAGGGTATCAGACTATTATGTATAAAGCGAGTACAAAGCTTGAGTATTGCGCGCGGGTGAAATGCCATCTGACCCAGGAGGTTTGGAAGAATTGAGCTTCTTGATGGCCGTCAGTACGTCACCTTCATTTACCTGGAGAGTATTTAGAGGAGTAATGCCAGGATGGGTGTCACAGGGAGGATTGTTGGGAACGGTGGATTGCTGTGGAGAAAAATTACTTTGAAAATGAGCGTTGAAAACATTTGCAATTCATCAGGAGTACTGAAAGTACCGTGTTGGACTCTCTCTTACTTTTTACAAATGTCCAAAATCGTTTAGGATTAAGTTTACAATCAGTAGAAAGATTCTGAATATAATCATTGTAGGATGTTTTTGTCATACGTTTAACAAGTGCTATTAAGTCTTTATACTTGTTCCATAAGTTTGCATTGTTTTTGTGAGCAACGGCTTTACGGTACATTCTGTTCTTTTTCCTAGAAGCCCTGATAATTTCTTGAGTAATCCATGGTGATCGACGTTGACCTTTTGACATGGCGATAGGAACTATGTCCTTCACAGTAGCGTGGATTCGTGTCATAAAATTCTCCCAAGTTTCATCAATGTCGGTTTCATCAAAAAATAAGTCCCAAGGAATGCACTCCAGCGTCCTCTTGAAGTCTGTGATGTCAGCCTTGTGAAATTGATGAAATGTCCGGTGAAGAACCTGGTTTGGGGAAGCAGTTGTGATGTTGAAGTGCACAGAGTCATGATCGCTGTTACCTAGGCCAGGGCCTTGGCGAATATTGGAAGTCCAGTTTGGGTTATTACAAAAAATAAGGTCCAACATTGAACCGTTACCATGAGGATTGCGTCTTGTAGGAAAGGAGACGAGTTGAGACATGCCCAGGGATTCAGTAATATCACAAGCAAAAGCAGAATGGCGGTCAAGGACTGGTGGGTTTTGCAGTTGAGCATCGGGCAAGGGGGTACAGGGTATCCGTAGATTGAAGTCTCCAAGAAGAAAAATGGCTATACACTATATACTATATGTTTTCCAAATACATTTTTCAGTTGTTTAAATAAAATAAATATTACCGTGACGTTTAATGTGATGAATGAAATTTGTCAAATGCAGTTTTATACTATTTAATAGGAGAAATTAACGTTATCAAACTCTTCACATAGGGGAAATCTGAACGGTGTTCAATGTAGCTATAGGCTATATCAAGAGGCAACCCGCACGAATATTTACTGCAGTTTATTTTATACCAGATACCGGTAGTTAAACATGGTATGGATGTTTCCCCTGGCATTTATGGTAAAACGTTAGAACAGGCAGAATTCTATTAATACCACTGAACCAATGCTGGAGGGGATCAACTAAAATTATGGCTCCCAACCTTTTCTATCTCCTTCATGAGCTAGGGTATCAGACTATTATGTGTAAAGCGAGTACAAAGCTCTAATACCCCAACCCCACAGACAAAACGCGAATGCACTCGTCAAAATATGTTCACAATATTGTTGCATTCCCCACTTTGTGGGTCAACAAAATAATAGTCGGACACAAACTTTGTTGTGACAATCTCAATCAATGGGGTTGGTTTATTATTAACATCACTATTTAACAATAATAACAGGCACTAATAACATGTATGACAGGAGTGGTAGCGTATAGGTACATGTCAATAGTTAAACTTATATACTTGTGCTAAGTTCCGAATAGGGTGTACGAATACCAACTATTGGGTACAGCCAGTGGGGACCATCGTTCGTTCATGCGGCTTGTCACTCGGCATACGGTACGGGCACTGCTATACCGAGAGACGGGCGGCTGGTCGGTCTCAACGACGGGGACCACCGGGGCTTGACTACACGGGGTGTCTGGACGGGGCCAGTGTGTACCTGACCGCATTAACTACATGTAGGCGAACCAATGGCCATATCGACGCCCTGCACCATTGGTTCAACGAACGAGGCTCTGGACCGTAATAGTTCGGTATATCGCACTGTCATGGATCGGATCGAGTCGCACAGATTTCATTCGGAACCGCACTGCGATGAGATCAGGAAATCTTGGGGATTATATAGAAATCTGGGGCCTAGGAATGAATAAAACATAACACATAATTAAAACACAATAAAGGGGGCCACTTTCCTACCGTCACGTTAGCAGTTTTTCTAATGGTTGTAATATTTTTTTAAATATCTGAAACCACCAAAAAAGAATTTCAACATTTGAATAGACATGCATGCTTATCCTAAAGATAATTTGAGTTGATTATTACTATTATTTTTTTAATTACCCTAAAATTTCCATCAACAAATGGACGGAAAAGTGAGGTAACTTTTTCCGTCCAATTTTTATGGAAATTTGAGGGTAAAAAAATTAATAAAAAAATAATAAAATAAAATAAATCAACTCAAATTAGTTCTAGTATAAGCCTGCATGTCCATTCACATGTTGAAACACTTTTTGGTCGGTTTCAGGTACTTAAAAATAAATAACAACCATTGGAAAAACTGCTAACGTGACGGTAGGAAAGTGGCCCCCTTTATTGTGTTTTATGTCATAAGCCTAGTTTAGCGTCTTAGCCAATGAGAAGCTTGGCTTCCGCGTCTCAGGATAGAAACGTGTGCAAAATCAGGGTATACAACAGGTCCTTGTTCCATATAAGGTAAGGTATTTGACGAAAGTGAAGTGATCGACAACTTAGAAAGGAGGGCGTGTTCAAGGGGAAATGCTTACCGGGCATGTTAAGCTATTTGCTTGGATGCTAAGCTATTACTGCATGAGGGGAACAGCGGCTGTGCTTGGGTAGGGAGCACTATACACGCGGGCCACGGCTAATGACTGAGCGGGTCAGTCACGGTGACTGTTTGGCCGTGGTTCATCCACGAACCGTGTTCGGTGTAAAGGGGTGGACTCCGAGAAAAGTATTCGGAAAATAGACTAAGTCCAAAGAACGGCTCCAAGCCACGTGGCGGGAGGGTGTGGCACGCACACAGGGCTCTCGCTGGTGTTGCATTATGCATTGCGTTGGCGCTGGATATGCCTGAGCAAAAGTAGCGTCCTTGTATGGATTGCATATTCATACGGACAATCGAGGGTCCGGGGAAACAACCCTGGGACTTAGACTGCTTGAAATTGCATCGTCAACAAAATATTGGAAGTGGAAGAAGTGAACTATAAGGGGTGCTAATATTTATCAAAATCAAAGGGTAAGATTCGTAACAATATCATAACTAGACACAAGTATTAAACCTTCACACTTTTAAAATAAATTCCCCCCCTTTTCACTCCAGATTGGAACCATTGAACCCTTGTCATACAAATGTGTCACACACAAACAGCCATTCGTGTTACTGCTACGAGGTGTGTCAGTCCGTATAACTTTGTGATCCAATGGCCAGCAGTTGAAGTTGATCCATTCTTCAAAGGAGATGTTTCAAATTAAATTATATGGACCTATCCTATATCTGTGGCAGTCTGAACCTTCATGGGAATGTTTTTTTCAGGACCTTAAGACACATCTAGGTCTTTCTAGGTATTTTTTTTAACATGTTAGAACAATGAGTGTACTGAGGATTTTTTTTTACTGGACCCAAAAATCCTCATAAATGTAGTTATTAAACAGTATCTGTTGGGTGATCTAGTAAAATGTATATTGCCGACTGTGAATCCCACGTAAACATACCCCAATCTTTATTGCATATTAGGTATGTTAGTCTTGGTATACATTTTGACAGATTAGTCAATTAAAGTTCCTATGTATTTTTATGCAAGCATTTGGGATAGTTCAACCCAAGTACTGACCATCAATCCCATAAACACAAGTTGGTGTAAAGATATTAAAGAGAGAATATTGTCACGATCAGAGCAGACTTTCTACAGGGCATGGAATCGGTGTTTTAGTTTAAGATGAACCAGTAACTGAAAAATACTGGCTCATTTATGCAGCAGCAACGCAAATATATATATGACCTTACTACGTGAATATTATTTTCAGTCACTGAGTTAATCTAAAACTTGAACTCTGATTCCATGCCCTGTTGATCGTGACAACATTGCCACCTTTAAACAATAACTTTAAAATGACTATTTATGAACATGTATTTTCAACAGTTAAAGAGAAATAAATACATATAACAATCAGAAGATCATTTCATTATTGTTTGTTTCTTTTCATTTTACAGTTATCCTTCAAATTACAATGTGTTGTCTCCAAGGCCCAACGTAATGTCGAAGAGCAGAATTACTCGGGATGATGACATCATCAACGCGTAGCTGGCGACCTCTCGACATAATTTATCTTGGGATGATGACATTCTGAAAGTATGATGACATCTTGAAAGTAGGATGTCATCTTCTCGAGATAATTTATCTCAGGATGTCGACATCCTGAAAGTATAGGATGTCCATCGTCTTCCCGAGATAATTTATCTCCGGATAACGACATCCTAAACTTGGATGTCGTCTTCCAGAGATCGATGTCGACATCTTAAAAGTAGAATGTCGTCTTTCCAAGATAATTTATTGTCCCGAGTTTGTGCAAAGTAAGCAACTTTAAATTACCACGAAAAGCAACGAGAAATTATGCTTATAATACTAGTATTGTAGCGGGGTAAGCTGCACAGACTTGTTCGCGAAAAAAGGGGTTCTGAGAAAAAGAAAGACGTTTCCCTTAAGTTTAGGAGTAAAAGTGATTTGACTTTGACTTACTTATTTTTTTATACAAAAATAAAGCGCTTGCTTTATTGGCTTTTTGGCTCTGATTTAGTAGCTGTGAACACTTATTTCGGGGGTAGAGGTATGGAGACACCAACAATCGAGGCCTAGAAAAAAGTGCACAATCATGCATTCATTCATGAAATGTATTGAAATCAGTTAAATGAGCTAGGGTTGCGCTTGGATGCTTTTCAAAAGCATAGTTATAGCTGTCAAACTGCAACTGGATGGATGATTAATGATGTCTGGGGTGTAACTTTGAATATGTCTGGTTATATGCACAATAGATAGTAGAGGTATTCTAGATAGTGACACAAACAGCATAGTACACGGTTATCAGCGTGTGACCAAAAAAGGGCAAAATCTTTTGTGATAACAATGCATCATTCTTAGTGGTGAAGTTCATAAAATGGTGCACCGCTCTGATGTTGATAATTTTACATAACACGGCCAATATTCAACTGCAAGCACCATGAACAGATGTGTTTATACAAACATGGGAACACTGAATAAATACAAACATGAATAAATACGTGTTACAGAAGTTCAATTAATTTCGGAGTATTGTCCAGTTAATGAAAGTCATGTATTGGTTTGATTTATTGTAGCAGGTCTCTTAAAACCCTGCGGTGCGTATAATTGTTTTTTATACTAAAGCATTACGCGGCGGTTTGTAACCACCCAGTGTAATACGTATGAATAAGGTACTGTACAATCTGTTTATACCATTTTTCATGCATAATCATTCCAGAGCTACCCCTGAGACAGTCCCTGAAAGTAAACCAGGCCCAATAGTTTAAAAAAAAACTCTATCAAGAATACAAAGCCAGACAGCTGCGGTGTATTTAGTGTATGGGAAAATACGCGGCGGTTTGTAACCGCCCAGTGTAATACGTATGAATAACGTACTGTACAATCTGTTTATACCATTTTTCATGCATATAATCATTCCAGAGCTACCCCTAAGACAGTCCCTGAAAGTAAACCAGGCCCAATAGTTCCAAAAAAACTCTATCAAGAATACAAAGCCAGACAGCTGCGGTGTATTTAGTGTATGGGAAAATCCCTAACCTCCCCCCCCCCCATTTGCCAGTAGCCAATCTCTGCCTAAACACATCAAGTCTAAGTTTTTTATTGGTCAATCCCTTCCAGACACTGTCAAAGCAACCCCTGAGCATGGATGATTGATCACAGAGGTCGTGAGGCCAGCCCGGTAGACCGGGATGATTGATCACACAGAGGGTACCGCTATCTCAAGGGGTTTGTACACAAACCTATGGGCCTGAGGAGTAATTAATTAATTAGCAAAAAGTGGCGTTAGACTACCGCTACACAGTCTCACCGCAGGGAATTGTGCAGAATATATGTATGAGGTGTTATAAAACAAATATTGACTGTTTTCATTCAGAACTAGTCTCCCTCGGTGATCCCTGAAGCGTTCTATTTGCCCTTGGCTTCGCCTTGGGCAAATAGAACGCTCCAGGGATCACCTCGGGAGGTTATAGTTTTACTGTACCACTCGTAGCAGTATACTGTAGTATGGCATAACATGACATGAAATGTTAAGACGTTTTGTAAAAGTGATTTTTACTAATGGGTCCAAGCTTTGATGGTCAACAGATCTTTTATTGGCCGGCATCTTTTCCAGTAATTAAGCGGATTAAAAGGCCGCTCAAAAGCAGTACTCTTCATCCTGGACAGTCGCATTGTTCTTTTTGTTTGAGTGCTAATGTGTGACACTGATTTCTTTTGTTTGAGCTAGCGTGCAAGGGAAAGTGTTTGCAAAGGGCCGTGCCTGTGACATAATTTATCCACGGTAAATTATATTTACCCGATCATGACTGGGTTTTTGATGTGAAATAAAATATGTAGGGTTAATATAAGGTTTGAGGGAAACCCGGTCGTGGCCAATCATATCCGGCACATATACAAAAAGTTCTCTCAATTTTCCCCTGATACAAAGCACACATTTACCCGCATTATAACTTATCCGCAATATATTTAGACTTATTGGGGATACTTTGCAGGTTGAAAAATCAACTGCAGGGAAATCTCCCCGCAAGTTATCCCGGAATAGTTTTGAGAAGGTGCCTTACTAATACTATCTAGGCCATGATATGGGTTTGGAGGTAACCTCTGCTTCATAATATTGTTACGAATCTTACCCTTTGATTTTGATAAATATTAGCACCCCTTATAGTTCACTTCTTCCACTTCCAATATTTTGCTTACGATGCAATTTCAAGCAGTCTAAGTCCCAGGGTTGTTTTCCCAGACCCTCGATTGTCCGCTATGAATATGCAATCCATACAAGGACGCTACTTTTGCTCATGCATATCCAGCGCCAACGCAATGCATAATGCAACACCAGCGAGAGCCTTGCATGCGTGCACACCCTCCCGCCACGTGGCTTGGAGCCGTCCTTTGGACTTAGTCTATTTTCCGAATACTTTCCTCGGAGTCTACCCCTTCACACCGAACACGGTTCGTGGGTGAACCACGGCCAAACAGTCACCGTAACTGACCCGCTCAGTCATTAGCCGTGGCCCTCGTGTATAGTGCTCCCTACCCAAGCACAGCCGCTGTTCCCCTCATGCAGTAATAGCTTAGCATCCAAGCAAATAGCTTAACATGCCCAGTAAGCATTTTCCCCTTGAACACGCCCTCCTTTCTAAGTTGTCGATCACTTCACTTTCGTCAAATACCTTTCCTTATATGGGGGTCTCTACTCGACAAGCTTGCTTTTTGGAGACCTCCACCACTTAATCACCTTTGTCACATTGGCCCTTAGTTTATAATTACATGTATTATTGTTTAACTGATTTTTCATTTTTTATTGGCCTTATATCTTAATTTGTTGTGTTCTGATTGAGTGGAAAATAAACTGAAACTGAAACTGAACTGAAACTGTATGTCATGATTTTGCACACGTTTCTACCCTTAGACGCGGAAGCCAAGCTTCTCATTGGCTAAGACGCTAAACTAGGCTTATGTTTTATTTATTCCTAGGCCCCAGATTTCTATATATACCCGAGATTTCCTAATCTCGGAGAAGTGCGATTCCGAATGATATCTGTGCGACTTGATCCATGACAGTGCGATATACCGAACTAGTACGGTCCAGAGCCTCGTTCGTTGAACTAATGGTGCAGGGCGTTGATATGGCCATTGGTTCGCCTACATGTAGCTATGCGGTCTGATACACACTCTGGCCCCGTCCAGACACCCCGTGTAGTCAAGCCCCGGTGGTCCCCGCGTCGTAGAGACCGACCAGCCGCCCGTCTCTCGGTATAGCAGTGCCCGTACCGTATGCCGAGTGACAAGCCGCATGAACGAACGATGGTCCCCACTGACTGTACCCAATAGTTGGTATTCGTACACCCTATTCGGAACTTAGCACAAGTATATAAGTTAACTATTGACATGTACCTATACGCTACCACTCCTGTCATACATGTTACTAGTGCCATTGTTAAATAGTTATGTTAAGAATAAACCAACCCCATTGATTGAGATTGTCACAACAAAGTTTGTGTCCGACTATTATTTTGTTGACCCACAAAAGTGGGGAATGCAACAATATATAATTGTTGCCTTATGTTAAAGTTCATAAATGTAATTAACTGTTCAATGTAAAATCGGCCATGAACACGGAAAATCTCGCTTTACGCATTTACCACTGATTGTCTTTTTTTATATTTTTATCTCACAACTGAAAACTCTGCCTATATTTACCGTATTGACATATGATACAAGTATGAAGATACGTAAATTAACTATAACTTTGTATTCAGATATGTAGTATTTAAATCATGTAATTTAGAAAAAGAATCACACAGAAGAAAAATTATGTGGCGAGTTTTGGAGACGAAACAAATATGTATCACTTATAGGATTGCTGACTTCCGACAGCCCATAATTCCGACTGCCGACTCAGACAGAATTTAAATTCGCCAGATAAGTCTTTAGCTAAATTTATCGGCCTACTAGGCCTACTAGCCAGTGGTGTAGCTCATAGTGGTGGCGGCCCCCTTGCCCTCTTTTGACATAAATTACGGAAATAAAGAATTGTTTCGTCTACGGAAAAATAATACTACTTAAATAGAGCTAATATTCCGACTGCCCAATACACTTTTTCCTGAGTCGGACAAAAACCGAACATTTTACAGGACTTTTAGAAATGTTATCCTGACAATATCCAGAAAGTACTCTCCAGACGGGGTATCTAGTCCAACACCTCGTTACATGTCAGGTCATCTGCATTTGTGGTTCGGAATTTACAAATAAAAGAATGATTCTGTTTTTTAGTTAGATAATTCGACCCAACTAATAGTTACATCCCATTAAAAAGCTCCTTATTCAAAAACAAATCCGTCCGCAAACCCATAGTTCTGAAACAGGTCGTAGGGCACTTTTCCTAAAACAAATTTAGGGGACCGTCTGGAGGGTGGCCTTAGCTTTCGATCCAAACCGGACCTTCATCAGAGGCGTAGACAAGATACAAACATAAAAACACATCCATTTATAGGGAAAAGGGAAAGGGAAAGCAAAGGATCATGGGGAGGGATCCAAAAAAGCGGGAAAATAGTAGCCAATTAAAAATAGGCACCAATCTGGTGAAGCCAATAGGAGCATAGGAAGTAAACAAAGGAGGAATTAGTGAGCCACATAATAGGACGGGCTGTATGGTAGATGCAGTGGCTTGTGGTGAAGCTAGGAAAAGAATAGAAGGTCACACAAAGGGACATGACAACAATGGGGGTCAACACCGTACAAATGAGGTGCTGGCATGTGGTTGTAATAACAGAGGAAGTCCGTAGTGTCCTGTATGAATGAAGGGATATGAGGTACCAGAGGGTTACGGAAGTTGGGCTACCATTACCTGACAAAATGGGGCGACCCGGATTACCTGCCTTATGTATTTTGGGTAGCAGATAGAAACGGGCCATACGAGGATCCTGTGGGAGGAGATAGTTAAGGGTATCCCTGTTAATCCCGTTGGAGTTATGAATTCTAACGAGGGTGTGAAGGGTAGGATCAGTATTACATTCGATATAGTGATCAGTGTTACTTAGTTGTCTAAGGGCATCGGCTATGTAGTCATCTCTGTTCATGACCACAACAGCAGACCCTTTGTCAGCCCGTTTGATGACTAGGTTGGTGGCTTGGCGGAGTTCATGGATGGCATCCCGTTCAGCACGGGAAATGTTGCTGGCACATCTGGTAGGAGGTTCCCTGTGAACCTCAGAATTGACCGAGTTGATGTAATTATCAAGGGCTACATCCCGATTCTTAGGGGGTACCCATACACTTTTTTCTTTGAAGCGGTTGCGGCCGAGGGCCCCAGAAGGACTGTCATCTGGGGGCCCATCGTCTGTGGAGGGTTCGTGAAAGAATTCACGGAGTAGTCTGCGGTTGAATTGAGCCATGTCCTGTTGGAGGGAGAGTTGATTAGGCTCTTTGGGTGTAGGGCAAAACTTAAGGCCCCGTGAGAGTAGTTTAACTTGGGGATCATTGGGTACAGTATCAGACAAATTAACTACAGTATATGTTGGTGGGTTAGGGGTATTTCCACAAGAGGGTTCAGTGGTGACCGTATGTAAATGCCTGTAGATGATGTGTGTACTGGCGGACATTAAGTCTCAGTCATCACTCAAAGGTCAAAGAACTCCATTGAATTACATTGAAATCTTGAAAAACTTGAAATAAATGTTCGTAGACAATATTTACACAGTGAACTATTCTTGCCGTGGTGCCACAAGTTGAAAAAAGCAGTGTGCGTGCCATCAGCATGCACGGATTACCGCACGGGCAAACTGGGCACGTGCCCCGGGCCCAGGAGCCAATAGGGGCCCTTGGTTTTCAAAAAAAAAGAAAAAAAAGCATAGTACTAGTAGTATTATGCGCGTGTATGGGCCCCGGGCCCAGGAGCCAATAGGGGCCCTTGGTTTTCAAAAAAAAGAAGAAAAAAAGCATAGTACTAGTAGTATTATGCGCGTGTATGGGCCCGTGGTGAATTTGTGCCCAGGGCCTGTGCTCATGATGATCCGTCCATGGCCATCAGTACCTGTGCATATAATGGATCTACTTACAAAGAGGATTTAGAGTGACTGACTGATGACAGTCGTTGATTTGAGAAATATCTCTCACTGTGAATGTTCTGTTTGAGGCTTCCCCTAGACATTGTGATCAGCGGGTTTTGTAAGTTGGGCCGCCAAGCCCTCAAGAGGGCATTGAAAAGGGTGTGTTGAGTGATTGGAAACTATGATTCTTTCCAAAGCAAAAATAATTGCTAATGTATTCAAAATGGGGTTTAGACCCCAATCTAAACCAAATACAGTGCCCCTTCAAAACTAAATGACTGTAACAGATAAATGACGTCCCCTGTATTTTCCTCATAAAGTAATGGCTGAGCAATCTAGGTAGAGACATCATGTTCTTAGTTTGCATTCAAGTAGATTCAAAATCTTTTGCTAGTAATGAAAGATGATTAAATTTGTATCTTTACCATGGGTAAAATGTCTCTAAATGCATCCACACTTATTAACATCAAGGGATATACACAGGAACCTGTGAAGGTTTCAGCTTATTTCATTGTGTAGCAGGGTGGTGGGAGGGATTCAGCACCAACAGAACAAGAAACGCTGTAATGTCCAAGCTAACCATAAGATATGGTTTCAAATCAGCACAGATGAACTCCAGGTCCTCTTCCGTGGGCTCCTGAAAACCAAACAAAATGTACCCATATAAAAAACAAGTGTACCCTGTACCGAGTACTGATGACCAGAAGTCTATTACCTACATGAAGTGTGCCAGCCTGCTGTAATCCATACCATGGCACTGTACTCCAAATATGCGCACGCACAACAAGCTTACGAGTTTTGCTTCCCGTTGCCGGCCTGCATCATGGGATAGGCGTTTCTGTGCGAAGCTAGTTCCTAAAGAACTAAAAACAAAACAAGCCTGACAGCCAAGGATTGTGAAAAGATCTTTTTCCTCTATATTAAGATTATTCGATGAACAATCCTTGCCGCTGAACAATGAAACCCGGCCGCAAATTTCGTATAATGCAGTCCAAGGTGATTAAGCATAGCTGCCAATAGAATTTTCCAACTAGAAAACGTAACTTAAATTTGTGTCCAAACAGACACTGCATAAAATTCACAACAGAGTACATATACAGGGGAGACATTCATGTGCCCCTGAAACGCCTTTAAATTCTTGTCACCTATGTTTTGGCCTAATTCATTTTGTTCATTTTCAATTTCTACATTGTCCTGTTTCTGTTGATTCTGACGGTCCACTTCAGCTCTGGCTCTACGCCGCAGTGTCCACTAAGACCTATCCTTTTCCATGCTACGGTACGTGCAAGTAGCGGTTCAATAAGTACATGAACATGTACACAGTTGTCCCATGGGCCTTTTTACTGGCAACCAGGGTACTTCATTTCTAAAAGCCTGTAGTGCAAAAGAACTATAACTGTCGTAAGCCTATGAAAATACTAACCAAACCGGCCAAAAAAGCATGCTCGGCAGTAGGCACCTAGTAATATAGTAATTAGTATATGTTACTAAAACAATTAATAAAAAGAGCACTGGGGGGGGGGCTATATATAGGCCTAACCCAGCATCAGATAGGCCTCCGGTCTGGTGTTTATATTGGCAATAATGAGATGAATAGGAAATAGATTTCAAAAAGGATTAGTTCCACATATGCACACATTCCTAAGGTTGATATCTGTTTCAATAGGAACTATGTCCTTCACAGTAGCGTGGATTAGTGTCATAAAATTCTCCCAAGTTTCATCAATGTCGGTTTCATAAAAAAAATAAGTCCCAAGGAATGCACTCCAGCGTCCTCTTGAAGTCTGTGATGTCAGCCTTGTGAAATTGATGAAATGTCCGGTGAAGAACCTGGTTTGGGGAAGCAGTTGTGATGTTGAAGTGCACAGAGTCATGATCGCTGTTACCTAGGCCAGGGCCTTGGCGAATATTGGAAGTCCAGTTTGGGTTATTACAAAAAATAAGGTCCAACATTGAACCGTTACCATGAGGATTGCGTCTTGTAGGAAAGGAGACGAGTTGAGACATGCCCAGGGATTCAGTAATATCACAAACAAAAGCAGAATGGCGGTCAAGGACTGGTGGGTTTTGCAGTTGAGCATCGGGCAAGGGGGTGCAGGGTATCCGTAGATTGAAGTCTCCAAGGAGAAAAATTGCTATATACTATATACTATATGTTTTCCAAATATATTTTTCAGTTGTTTAAATAAAATAAATATTACCGTGACGTTTAATGTGATGAATGAGATTTGTCAAATGCAGTTTTATGCTATTTAATAGGAGAAATTAACGTTATAAAACTCTTCACATAGGGGAAATCTGAACGGTGTTCAATGTAGCTATATATCAAGAGGCAACCCGCACGAATATTTACTGCAGTTTATTTTATACCAGATAGTTAAACATGGTATGGATGTTTCCCCTGGCATTTATGGTAAAACGTTAGAATAGGCAGAATTGTATTAATACCACAGAACCAATGCCGGAGGGGATCAACTAAAATTATGGCTCCCGACCTTTCCATCTCCTTCTTGAGCTAGGGTATCAGACTTTTTATGTATAAGGCGAGTACAAAGCTCTTAGTCTAATACCCCAACCCCACAGACGAAACGCGAATGCACTCGTCAAAATATTTTCACAATATAAAAGAAGGGCTTCCAATCAATAACAGCACGTTGGCTTGACTGGGGATCTCGTTCACACTAATTGTACACAGAATGTACATGGACTGATTCCATGTATTGTTGGCATGTGGTGAAGTAGCGTCTGCGTTGTAGCTGGACAAGCGTTCATAAACTCTGAAAAAAGCCAAGGCATTTTTAGAGCCAAAATTACCACACCAGCAAGAGTGATTACAAGCTCAGAAATAATGTAAAAAATTAGCAATTTTATGTTTATTTATTTACTTTTTTTTACATTTTACTTTTGGGACATTTTTCATCAGAGGAAGAAATAACGGGGGGAAAAAAGAAAAAAAATTGTATTCGCAGAAGCTTAATTATGGATAACAATTTAGGAATTTCAATTTCTAGAAAAACTTAAAGGGGACCACACCAACATATATACATTGGTATCAGTATATATTGAATATACATGTATCTTATTTAGCAAAAATTGTACATGTCATTGTGTACAGCCATGGGCGGATCCAGAACATTTTTTAGGGGGGGCTGAGAATCAAAAACAATTATTTTTCAGTACTACAAAGGGTGCCGCCACTTCCTATGCGCAACGGTTAGTACAGTACTAAGTAGGTCACCAGTATGTTTATCCCGCACACTGTGGGAATGGGAGTGCGTTCTTCCCTCCCCTCCCCCCCCTCTCTCTCTCTCTCTCTCTCTTATTTTTTTTAACGATCTTAGGGGGGCTACAGCCCCCTTAGCCCTCCTGGATCCGCCAATGACAGCCCATCATATCATAACTAGACACAAGTATTAAACCTTCACACTTTTTAAATAAATTCCCCCTTTTCACTCCAGATTGCAGTTGGAACCATTGAACCCTTGTCATACAAATGTGTCACACACAAACAGCCATTTGTGTTACTGCTGCGAGGTGTGTCAGAGTCCGTATAACTTTGTGATCCAATGGCCAGCAGTTGAAGTTGATCCATTCTTCAAAGGAGTTAATGTATGTTTCAAATTAAATTATATGGACCTATCCTATCTGTGGCAGTCTGTACCTTTATGGGAATTGTTTTTTCAGGACCTTAAGACACATCTAGGTCTTTCTAGGTATTTTTTTTAACATGTTAGAACAATGATTGTACTGAGGATTTTTTTTTTGACTGGACCCAAAAATCCTCATAAGTGTAGTTATTAAACAGTATCTGTTGGGTGATCTAGTAAAAATGTATATTGCCAACTGTGAATCCCTGGGAGTTGGGCCATGTAAACATACCCCAATCTTCATTGCATAGGCATGTTAGTCTTGGTATACATTTTGCCAGATTACTCAATTAAAGTTCCTATGTATTTTTATGCAAGCATTTGGGATAGTTCAACCCAAGTAATGACCATCAATCCCATAAACACAAGTTGGTGTAAAGATATTAAAGAGACAATATTGTCACGATCAGAGCAGACTTTCTACAGGGCATGGAATCGGTGTCTTAGTTTAAGATGAACACAGTAAAGCATGAGATATCATGAACCACTGGCCTTTATTTCTCCCTTTCATCATGATAGTTAATTAAAGAACACGCAGTAGAATCAAGGGCTTTGTTCTTACTTCGTCTCAGTGCCAAGATGGATTCTGGAGGAAGAGAGAGTATGCAGGAAACGTGCATGCGGGCAAACAAAAAATTATGACAATTTTAAAAATCAATAAAAATGTGCTGAAGAAATTAAGGTTGTATTTTACTATTAATCTTGAGAAATAAATGCAAAAATCCCTAGATTATTAAATTCCTTAGAAGTGATAAGATTCCAGTACTAGAGTTCTGGTTGTAAGTAACCCACTGTCTGTTTTTTGTTTTTGTTTGTTTGTTTGTTTGTTGTTGTTTTTTTTTTGGGTGCAAACAATGCATTGAAGAAATTGTAATACACCGATCCAGTTATAGCCATAGTCGCCGCCCACTGTTTATAGCAATGCTGAAACCTTGGCCAGGTCATCTGAACTATGGTCTTCATGTATCTTGATTAAAACCCTCCTACAATCAGTGCAATTTTTTAAACAACCCATTCAGGCCACTCCAAGCCATTAGCTGTTGCCAGTGGCCTCCTATGGTTACCCTTCTGTGCACTGTCACACCAGTGAGATTGCAGGGTAAAGTGGTCTCCCATCGATACATTGTAGGCCATACTAATATGTTCAAACATTTACAGTGGCCTTGGGTGGCACACAGTTGATTTTGTAAGATTACTTGGAAAGGACAGCAGGCTTGTATGTACTAAAGGTTGGTGAAAAACATATTGAAAGTTTAGTGGATTGGTGTGGCCTCCATGTGTAGGAGGGTTAAGATGTTTTATATAGTTTCCGATTAGTTTTTTTGAAATCTTCAAAATCCAAACTGTTTAAGCAAAATGAAAACTGGTATTTCTAACTGGTATTGGAATTGATTTGGGTATGTGGTGTTGGATTGACAGAAAAAAATTAGGGTTGCTCAACGTCCAAGTGGCAACAATCATTGGTTAGCAAGGTTGCAACTAGGGCTGTGCCGGGTATCTGGGTATCCGGATACCCGACCGAAAGGGTCATTACCCGGTTCCATTTTTTGGTTCCAATTACCCGTAAACGACTTTTTAAAATTCGGACTTAACATTTGAGTGGTGCGAACAAAAATCTGTGACTCTTGAACAATGCACTTGTACAGACAATTGAATTTAAATGCAAGAGATTATACTCCAATAAAGAAAAGATCGATATTATGGTATCCTCTGTATTATAAAAGTCAATTTGTTACCATTTACAGTACATATTATTTGTACACCACCGGAGGCATGTTTTCAAAAAAAATAAAAACGGGTATCCGGTTCCAAAAATATCCGGAAACGCACAGCCCTAGTTGCAACAAAGAATTTTACTTTGCCCCCTGGCAACAGGGTGACCCTTAATTGTGCACCTTGATATAGGGGCATGGCAATTAGTCACAAATGACGGATAGTTCAGTTGGTTAATCCATTCCATTTGACAGACTGACATCCTGGATTGGTGCATTATCTATATATGAACTGTACGGTATACGCTTGCATGTTTTTGCCTTGGTGGATGTGCTAATGGTGTTGTACAGTGCATAGACAGAGATGACGTATGTGGAGCCCTTGATTTCAATAATGCGGCACATTTTAAGCTTGTCTTGCACACACTGCAGCATGTGAGTGACATGATGAACCATGGAGGAAGGAAAACTGTTTTCCTTCCTCCATGGATGAACACACACCAAATCATGAGGGATTGCATGTGGATTTGGAAGATACTCAATGTGATAGCAATGCCAAGATACGACTGTAGCAGGCTCTGAGGTGGAACGTATCCAATATATTCTCGCCAGAGATAAACCTATACAGTGTTACCGCTGAACACACCAAACAATGATGTATTACATGTGGATATGGAAGATGAATGAGTCCTTTCCCATGGCCAGGTGTAGGGGTGCAAATTAGGCTGCATATTTATTTTGTAATACGATTCAAGTTGACCAAAAATGTTGCTTTTGATTGGATGATACCATTACGCCAAACAAAAAAAGTCTCTGGTTTCTGGTCATATAGGTTAGCTTCAATTTTTTTTTTTTTTTTTTTTTTTTTTTTTTTGGGGGGGGGGGGGTAATATTTTTTTTTTCCAACCAGTGAAATATGCGGTCCATGGTATTTGTGGTTATTGGAACTAGGCGATATGCGCTGATATTGGGAGAATGGCCCTGTAGTTTTTGCGGGCGAGATTGGCGAGGGCCCTAAACAACGTTCTAAAATGTTGACTGAAAATTTAAGCCAGACAAATGGAAGTCTCAAATTTTTTGTTAACATTTTTTGTGTGCGAGTTGTTATTAATATAGAGGCGGAAGAAGTACTACAGTAAGTCCACATTTATTATGACTCTAATAAAACAAGAGAAACTTGTGTTCATGTTGGTTATTTTATACATTCGGGAGTATATGTGTTTTTACCAATTATTTACGGGCACCCGGGTATCCGAAAGATTTCCAATTTCAGGTATCCGGTTCCCAAAATAACCAAAAGCGTACGTTTTCTTTTTTTTCTGGGGGGTGGGGGGGCATGGCTTCATCAAAAATTCATCAATAATTGTTTGACTACAGAAAAAGTTACATGATGTTTGTTATCCTTACCCCCAAGTAGTGTAAACTATATGGATGGTTGACTATGTCATAGCAAGCATGATCAACCGTTGATCTGAAATACAAACATACCATGTAAAAACAATATTATGTTTTCAAAGAGGGACGAAGAATAATGGGTCATGCTAACAAAACACACATATTAGTTAGAAACCCTCCGAGTTATGTGTTATTATCAGCATGATGGATTGATGCAACTTCAGAAAAATGCCTTTAGGCGTTGGAGTGCCATGGTCGAGCGATTTAGTGCATCTGGTTTGTGTTCTGGTGGCTGGGTCGTCAGAGTGTGGGTTCGGGTCCCGGCCGCAACCATGGTGCTTGTGTCCTTGAGCAAGACACTTTACCATAATTGCTTCTCTCCACCCATGGGTAAATGGGTACCTGTGAGGGCAGAGTTGGTTGTTGTGTTTGATTAGCCCTATATGCGCTAAAATGGCAGCAATTGAGCTGTATGCTCCCCAGGGAGCTGAGATGGTTTCAGGAATGATTTATGAGCCTGATGAGAAGGGGGTAATAATATAATGCGCCTTGAGCAGCAGTTTGGTGGATACGTGCGCTATATAAGTCCACATTATTCTTATTCTTATTATGTTAGGCATTAGAATAGAATAGAATACATGTGACCTCTTCCTTCCTCCATGATATGACTGTTTCATTATCTCAATAAAGGTGATGAGTTTCAGGCGTACTTTAGATTAGTGAGAAAAGTGTCAGTATGTGCCAGTGCAGCCACCACGGTATTACTTTGGAACTATTGAAACTAATGTAGCCAGATTGCCTACGGTTATTAATATTATTAATGCAACATCCCCTGCATGTATGTGTGAACGTACACACCATTCGTTGTGGGGTCCAAAACACAATAGAACAATTGGACCCCACAAGGTAACTATAGAAAATCTTGTACCCCACAGGAGAATTATAAGGAAAAGGGATAATAGAACGAACAAAGGGATACCCCACAAATCAATGTGCGTGAGGGTGTGTGTGTGTGTGTGTGTGTCTGTGTCTGTGTGAACGTACACACCATTCGTTGTGGGGTCCAAAACACAATAGAACAATTGGACCCCACAAGGTAACTATAGAAAATCTTGTACCCCACAGGAGAATTATAAGGAAAAGGGATAATAGAACGAACAAAGGAATACCCCACAAATCAATGTGCGTGAGGGTGTGTGTGCGTGTGTGTGTGTGTGTGTGTGTGTGCGCGTGTGTGTCTTGTTATATCATGACCCCTCCATCCACTGTACAGGACAATGTCACAGACAATGGGTTGTACAGTGAAAGCTCGCATACACATGTATACGACCAGTAGGCCTACAGTACATGACCTTCTGTACATGTGTTAAAATACGAGTGCCACACTGATGTTGTTAACATTAACCATGGTTTTGTATAGTCATTATCTATACTAAAACGAACATACATGTATAATAAATGTGAAAGCTTACATACATTGAAATGAAACCAAGTAATGAAGACCCCTTCCATTAATTGTGCAACGATTCTCAAACGATCAGTTAGACGAAAACAAACGACATCGTATCGTAGTTAAAAATGGCGGTTGGAAAATGTGACCTGCGTGACGTGTTTCTTTTCGTCCAATCAAATTCGCTGATTTTGCTGACATGACGTCACTGATAAGAACATTGGCCCAATGTTAAAAACTAACACAATGCCAATATTGGTGCCCGACTGAAAACCAACGTTGGTTCAACATCGATCGGCAACGTAATGCCAATGTTATATTGCCGACCTAGAGCCAACATTGGCCAAATGTAAGAAACTAACACGGCAATGCCATCAATGTCGGTGTCCGACTGAAAACCAACGTTGGATAAACATCGATCGCCAACGTAATGCCAATGTTATATTGCCGACCTAGAGCCAACATTGGCCCAACGTCAGCAACCAACATGATGACAATGCCGATGTTGCCGATTAATTGCCAACATTGGCTCAACATAAGCAGCCACCATAATACCAACGCCGATGTTGGCGATGTAATGCCAACGTTGAGCCAACGTCAAAAGCTGACATAATGCCAACGCCGACGTTGCCGACCAATTGCCAACGTTGGCCCAATGTATGATCTGGGGAGGATCTTAACAAGTCGGATGGCACTTCCAGAGCTCCGTACATATTTCAGTGCTTATTATGTTTATGTAATCTGTATATTTTTGAAAACCTGTAATCGAACGAACAATAAAATATATCGACGCATGCAGGTCCACCGTTACGGATCATTCCTTCATGACATACTCAGTTGGTGGATACGTGCGCTATATAAGTCCACACATTATTATTATTATTATTATATAAAATACACCATTAGGCCTAGGCCTATCATATTTGTCATATTTTACACATCCCGCCAAGGTCAAATTTCTTTATCCCATCAGCGTCAGTCTGGTAGAGCCAATTAACACCTTTGTTTATACCGTTGTCTACCAGTAGACTAAACAATAGGGGGTCATTCATATTCATAACCATGCTGGTGTTGGTGGTGGACTGTAGCTTGAATCAACACTTAATGACACTTTCTTATCTGAGTTGTCTGATAATGCACCAAGGGCATGTTTGTTTTTTCGCATCCTGTATTTGCTGATCCTGCTCGCTCTGTGGATACGTGAGATTCAAGACAGCGCAAACGAAAATAACAAGACGAAAATCATCACATAATTCATTAAATCATCATGAAAAATCTTTAAAACTTTTTGAAACAATATAGGCAACTGTGCGCCTTTGGCCTTATGGAACCACCAATACTATAACTTACCTTTGAGATATGTAGGCCCATAAAGTTTTGTTCTTTTAACTACAAGACTGCAGTGACATTTACAATTACATAATACTCTCACTGGCTATATCTGTGATATATATAAGAATTAGGCAATTATTCTATACTTGTACTCAATAAACCGCACGGAGTAAAGACATCGGATAGCCCTGTAATATTCCATGGGTGTTAAAGTGAGGCTTGTCCCCCAAGACTTTGATCATCACGCACGCTGCTTTTATACTGTGACCCCTTTTTCAGCCATCCTGGTTCCGCCCCTGTGCCTATGCTATACTCGGGCACCTTTTACGCAGGCCCCAAGTCCTCAATTTTCAAGACTCCATTTCTAGCATTCAACCCCCTCGTATATCCCTTGGACCGAGTACGAATAGTCGTACCCATTCACTAAATCAATCTTCATCATGGCTTTGTACTCGGTGTCGAAGTTATCCGAATCCGAATGTTATCTGAATTCGAAAAGTGGACAACAAGCAGATCGAAAGTTTTGGTTAAATCTATTAATATTAGCTCTACCTTAAGCCGACAAGCCAGTTATTTGGCCGACTTAAATTCGTCATAAATTCGTTTCCCAAAAGTCCGATGACATCCCATAAATTCGCCAGTCCATTCTTCAGACAGTCTGATGGCCCTTGATTCTGACAGCTTAATGTTTCAATGTTCAGGAGTACACACAGTCGTGAAAATTGAGATTTATCTGTTAACAACCTATTAAACGAATTACAGGATACGTGACATGCGCCAATTAATAATATTAACGCTCGTTTTGTTCCTACGTAGACAATCAGGTGAGAAGTACGATCAGCAGTGCTCGAGGAAACAAATTATTACCAGACTTAAAGTGCGGGAAGTACTTCGCTTTGTATTCGGCCCATGAGCTACTTTGACATATCGTAGCCCTCTAGCGGTGAAAAATTCAAAACGGCTCTGAGTGGTTTGCGGCGCCACATTAGTTCCATTTTATGAAACGCCCCCAGTAGTATATTAAGTTGAGGCAGCCAATGCAACTACTAAAAAAGATATTTTAAGTCAAATTCTCTCAGGGATAGGGGATATTTTAAGAATTAAAAATAAAAGATTTCGAAAAAAGATATAACGTCAAAACCTCATCAAAATCGATGAGATTTTAACGTAGTTTTTAAAAAGAGATGTCATCATCATCGTCGTCGTCGTCATCATCATTGTCATCATCATCGTCATCATCATCATCGTCATCGTCATCATCATCATCATGATTTTAATTTTTTTTATTACGATGAGATAAAAATACTTAAACAAAAAGATTATGTAAAAAAAGAGACTTTAAAAAGTGAGATAATGAATTAATATTATCTAGTTGTATAATAAAGATGTCTGAGAAATATTTATCGAAATGGACATTGAAAGAATTGAAAGTTTTTTATCAACAACGCATTGGTCGAATAATTCTCGTACGAAACAACAAAAATAAGGTTGATAAACATTCTTATTATAACGCGGTTAAAAAGTTTCTAAATTACCAAAAGAAAAAACCATCGTATGAATTAAATTTATCAGGATTAAATTTAAAGAAATTAAATTTCGAAGAATTACGAGAGCGCGTAATGGTAGAAAATATTGAGTTACCGCTACACGGTTCTGGAAAAAAAGGGAAATTGATTAAAAAAGACTACATTAACGCTGTTTATAGGTTTTTAGGTAGAGAAACCAAGTTGAGATTTAACCCACCGATTAATGGTGGTAGTTATTTACGTCAACATTTAATGATTGTTCCGTTGAATCACAGCAAAGAAAAAGATTTAAATATTTTTTGGAGAGCTGTAACTCCAACCATCATCGCCGAGTTGGCTAAAGACTTGAAGGATTTTAAATCGTTAAAGTTTATGATTTATATACGAATTAAATTACTTAAAGTAAAACCAGATGGCGTGGATGAAGCTGAACCAAATATTCATAATAATGGGCAAATTGTTTTATTAAATTTACATGATATCATAAATATATTAAATGGTGTTTTTTCACAAATTCAAGAGACTTTAGAAAGATATACGCATGAAGGTAGTGGATGGGCAATAGATCGCATCGTTGGAATGAACATTAGAATTAGCAAGTTTCAGCCTCTAAGAGGAGGTTCTTATATAAATCTATGTGATTATATTAAAAATAAAACAGCTTGCATCAACGTAAAAAACAAAGACGACGATTGTTTGCGATGGGCGATTCGTTGTTATAATAAACATAAAGAAAAATCGATAGAATTAAACATTTCAATTGAAAAAGTAATATTAATAAATCCAGAAAGAACGAGTAAATATTCAATAGAGGACGGTTTTAATTTTAACAACATCGACGCGCCTACACCCCTCAATCAAATTAAGCGAGTAGAAAAACAAAACGATATAGCTATAAACGTTTTGGGTTGTGAGTCAAACGTGATAATGGTTTATCGAGTTAGCGATCAACCGGCAGAGATGGACCGTATAAATTTACTATTGTTTCACGCTGAAGAAAAATCTCACTACGTTTGGATTAAAGACGTGAATAAATTACTTTTTGACCAAACTAAACACAAAAATCGTAAACATTTTTGTTTGAGATGTTTACAGGGTTTCTCGACAGAAGCGCGTCGAGAAAGACACGTAAAAATGTGTAAGGGAATAAACAGCAGACCGATGACTATCGAAATGCCCAAAAAGGGTATAAACGATAAAATGAAGTTTATAAATACTCATAAAAAGATGAAAGTTCCATTCGTAATATACGCCGACTTTGAAAGTATTATTAAAAAGATCGACGACGTAAATGATACCAATACTACGAAACTACAAGAACACGTTGTTTGCGGTTATTCGTACGTCGTTGTTTGTTGCGATGGTACAAGTAGCTCTCCCGTTACGTACAGGGGAGAAGACGCATCTATACATTTTTTATATGAGTTACAAAAAGAAGAAGAAAAGATTAACGAGATATTTAAAAATCCTAAAAAATTAAACATGACTGAAGAAGACTGGCGAGATTACGACTCTGCTAGCGAGTGTTGGGTATGCGAAAAGAAGTTTTTAAAAGACCTCTCGGCAGAGTTCAAGTATGAAAAGGTTAGAGATCATTGTCACATTACCGGAAAATATAGAGGCGCTGCGCATAATTGTTGTAATTTTCAACTCAGTTTAAAGCCAAAGACAACTAAAATTCCAGTCGTATTTCATAATTTGCGAGGTTACGACTCTCATCTCATTATGCAGTACGCCGGTCTCATCAAGGGAAAAATAAAGTGTATTCCAAACAATATTGAATCGTATATTTCTTTTGAGATTAATCAACTACGATTTATAGACAGCGCTCAATTTTTAATAGCTTCGTTGGACAAACTCGTACAATCAAACGATTCTTTCAACATTACTCGTAAACTAGAACCCGACTCTGAAAAATTCAATCTTTTAAAAAGCAAGGGTATTTATCCTTACGAGTACATGGACTCTTTCGAGCGTTTCAATGAAACGCAACTTCCGTCGATAGAATCTTTTTACAGCAGTTTAAACGATAGTAACATTACCGTCACTCAATACGAGCACGCTAAAAACGTTTACAACAAGTTTGGTTGTGAAAACTTGGGTGATTATCACGATTTGTACGTGCGTACCGATACTTGCTTGTTGGCGGATGTGTTTGAAAACTTTAGAAATGTTTGTATGAAAAATTATGGATTAGATCCTGCTCACTATTATACTAGTCCTGGGCTAAGTTGGGACGCTTTATTAAAACATTCAAAACAAACTTTAGATTTGTTTACCGATATCGACATGCATTTGTTAACAGAAAAGGGTACGCGAGGAGGAACGTGCATGGTGAGTAAACGATACGTGAAAGCAAATAATGAATTTTTAGATGACTACGATAAAACGAAACCAACGAGCTATATTATGAACTTTGACGCTAATAATTTATACGGTGGCGCCATGAGTCAACCTTTACCAACCGGTGGTTATAAATGGTTATCGCGTAAACAAATTAACAGACTCGAGAGCGATGGGTTTAAAAACAATAAAGGATACATTTTAGAGGTTGATTTAGAATATCCCAAAGAATTACACGATTCTCACAACGCGTTTCCACTCGCGCCAGAGTCGTTGATAGTACCGAAAGAATGGATGAGCGACTATCAAAAGAATTTACTAAAAGATAAACCCGCTCCAAACGTTGCTAAATTAGTACCAAATTTAGGTAACAAGAAAAACTACGTGCTTCATTATCGTAATTTAATATTGTATTTACAACTCGGGATGAAACTAACTAAAATTCATAAAGTTTTACAGTTTGATGAATCATGTTGGATGAAATCGTACATTGATTTAAATACACAATTAAGAAAAGATGCAACGAGTGAATTTGAAAAAGATTTGTACAAACTCATGAACAATTCGGTTTTTGGAAAAACGATGGAAAATGTACGAAATCGCGTCAACGTACATTTGAAGCATTCAAACGATCCAAAATCGGAAAATGAAATTCGCAGGTTCATCGCGAGACCATATTTTGCAGAGGCTAGGATTTTCGATAATGATTTGGTTGCGATTCACATGCACAAAACAAATGTCAAACTCAACCGCCCGATCATTATTGGAATGAGTATACTGGATTTATCCAAGGTTCACATGTACGATTTTTATTACAATCATTTTAAGCAAAAATACGGTAATAATTGCGAGTTGATTTACACGGATACGGATAGCTTATTGTTGGAAATTAAAACGAAAAATGTTTACAAAGATATGAAAAAAGACAAGCATTTATACGATTTTAGTAATTACGACAAGAGTCATTTTCTGTTTTCTGAAAAAAACAAAAAAGTGATAGGTAAATTTAAAGACGAGTGTCCGAAAACTGTAATTTCTGAAGTTGTTTGTTTAAGACCCAAAATGTATTCGATACTTACTTCAGACAAAGCTGAAATAAGAAAAGCTAAAGGAGTTAAAAGACAAGTTTTACAACAAAATATTAATCACGAGCGATATAAACAAGTTTTATTTCTTGAAGAAACTCTACGTCACCCCATGAATTTTATTAGACACGTAAACCATAGACTATATACAACTCGAATAAATAAAATATCACTATCTCCTCTAGATACAAAGAGATACATTTTAGAAGACGGAATACACACTCTTGCTTACGGTCATTACTCTCTGATTAACGTTTTGGGGGATTCATCGTATCTCTAGGAATAATTTGTATTTCTTCTCTTACAAAACTACGAGCGGGGCCTCCTTCTACATAATACAATATGGGTTGATTAGCAGCCTTCATCGTTTTAGATATTCTATAAATTTTTAAACTCCATATAGGATCGGTCGCTCTACGTCTCGTATCTTTTTCAGCTTCACCGGGCGCGTATAAATACCGAACTAGCGAGTTTAATGGAATTCTTTTTTCATTCTTTTTACCTGGTGAGGCTGGATTTTGCTCAACACTATCTAATTTAATAGCGTCTTTTGGTTTTGAGTTAATCAATCGCGTCGTCTCGTTATTTAACGCTTTTACGACCGCCGATAATCTTTTAACCCATTCTCTATTTCTCGTATTGGTAACAATTTCTTGACCGTATTGATGCGAAAATAATCTTTCGCTCAAAGTTCTATTAAATCTCTCAACGATACCCTGAGCTCTGTGATTACCAGCTTCTCCTCGCTGAATTTTTACATTATGCTCACTCATCAAAGCATTAACGACGCTCATGAATTCTTTTCCAGGGTCGACTTTTATAATTTTAGGCCAAACCAACGGCGATCGTTTGTAAATTTTTTCAAAAGCATCGCTTACTCGCGCAGCTGTTTTATCGATTAAAGGTACTGCAGCTTTATATCTGCTGGCTTCATCCACGACCGTTAACGCGTACTTGTACGTAATTCTACCGACTTTGTCGTGTGGAAGAAACAACAAGTCTGCTTGATGAACCTCGTTTGGTTTTTCGAGCGAGCTATTACTACTGGTTGGTCTCGGAATATATTTAGGATAGGGTAAATAAATTTGCCACAGCGCTTGCTTTTTTATCCATCGTCGAACGAGTTTTACATTTACTCTCGTTTCTTTAACCAGCTTGCTGATTGCAACTTGACCTTTGTAGTATCCTCTCGGACTATAATAAGCGTTGGATAGTTTTCGTTCATCCATTTAATATTTATAAATATTATTTTCAACATTATTCGGCGGGCATGAGTGAATTTGGTAAAATTCCTTGTTTAACTAACCACATTTGCGTCGCACCGCTTAATGTAATCGTCGCGGTTAGTTTTAACCCGTCTTTTATATCCAATTTTCCTAAATCGGCTGGTTTCATTTTAAATATTTTTTCACCTAGCATGCTGTATAAAATTACTAAAAGAGTCATAACTGAGCTGTGATAAATTGTATCGGCGATCGTTTTCGTATTTATAGGCATTGAAGACATGTTTATAATCGTTAAATATAATAAAAACTTTTTATTCCATTTCAAGTTCTCTGGGGGTGGGTGGTGTAGCGAGTTTAACGCTAGCGAGTTTAACGGGTTCGTTTTTAAATGTTGGTTCCGAGTTGCTTCTAAACAAGAAATAAGCTCCAATAGCAATAACTCCAATAGCAATATAAAAATAATTGTTACTCGTTTCATTGCTCATAGTTTCTTTATAACCTTCGCTATGATGGTTAACGCTTTTCGCGGGTTTAGCGAGTTGTAGTTTTTTCTGTCTATTAAGTTCAGCGAGTTTTTTACCGGCAGCAACTCTGTTTGGTTTTTTTTGTTTAGTCGCTGGTTTCGTCACTGTCTTTGGTGTTTCTTGAGGTTGCGCAATCTCCTTCGGTATTTGCTCGTTGGTTTCCATCGCTTTTATTATCAATTGAAGATAATGTTTCTTCTTTTCTTTTTAAATGTTTCGCCGTAATCAACGAAACGCTGATCGGAGCGAGAAACATACCGTACTTGTAGTATATTTCACACAACGTTGTATTAAGCATGCTATTAATGAACGGATCTTTTTCTAAATCTGAAATTAATTTACCTTCATCATCAATTTGAAATTTATGGCCGTACAAATCAATACGATTTAAACTAAGCTCCAATAGTTTAGCGTATAACGTTATAATGGCGCTACCTAAAGACTGAGTAATATCGCGACCTAATTTAGTTTCGTATTGCGCGTGTAATACTTTTCGATCTTGCTCGCTCAAAGCTTCAATATCACCAACGCTTAGTTCTTTACCGAAAAACTTTTTAGAGTCTCCTCCTATTACGACCGATAAAAGACGTTGTTTCAGCAATAAGCTATCGTCGTTGATATTTTCGTTAATGAGTGGCGTCTGTATATTTTCGTTTAATACCTTATGTACTTCTTCCATTTATTATACGTACTAGAAGAATAATCGATTAAATTTATTAAAAAATATAAGAACCAATAATTAGTTTTAGATAACCCATCGACGTTTAAAAGCTCGTTAAGATTTAACATTAGATCTTTTACTCGTTCAGCATCTATACTATTAAATATACCTTTTACTTTTTCAGTATTATCGTTTAATACTTGTACCAATTCTTGTCTTTCTTTCGCGGTATTTACGAGTTGGTTAAGATTATATATAAAATCATTTACTCGTTCAACATTTACGTTCGTAAATACTCGTTCAGCATTCATATTTATAAATATGCTTTATAATATTTATTAAATTACCCTTAACCTATGAGTAATTGCTCTTAACCTATGAGTAATTGCCCTTGACCTATGGGTAACCAACTCGTAATTGCTCTTGACCTATGGGTAACCAACTCGTAATTACCCTTAACCTATGGGTAATTGCCCTTGACCTATGGGTAACGACTTGACGGTAATCACTCAGTCACGTATTTCATAACCGGTAGGTTGATCCGTTTTTAAAATTAATTTACGACGTTTAACTCTTTTAAATTTTTCATGAATTTCCATTCTCAACTCGCGAGTTGGTACAACATCATTTTCTCTAAGACAATTCTCGTATGAGTCTCTATCTTTACAATAAAATAAACATATCCATTTGAGTTGTTCTCTAAAATCTTTCAATACGCTATTATATTTTTGAGTAAGTATCCAACAACTATGTTTAATATGCCTACCGCTAAAGGCCAATTGAGTAATCATACATTTATTATTCTCATCGTATTTTTTATAATGCAACTGTTTATTCGCGCTGCAATCGTCTATAATAAACAACGTTTCTTTATTTTTGAAAGCGTCGCTATAAATTTGTATAGCCCTATTCAGCGATATGTCGTTTAAATCATTAACGTGTACGTTATCATCGTTTAGAACCCATTTTCTATTTTTGTACGCATCATTGTTGAAAATGGTAGGGCATAATATAACGATATTTTCAAAATATTTAAAATATTCATTTTGAATTAAATTTAAAACAAATTCAGTTTTACCACATCCCGTTTGTCCGCAAATTAACGCAGCGTGTGGATATTTAAGTAACATTTTCTTTTTAATATTAAACGTTTTTTTTTAATAATCGACCGATTCGAAACGCGAGTTTCTAATATTTAGTTGCGCGTCCATGATAATAAAAGTATACATGTTTAGTTCACCCGCACTCTCGGCTTCTTTTTCAATTTGAATGGTAATTCCTTCGGACAAGTTTTGCACTCGTCTTCCGCTTCCGTGTAATACATTATCGGTACTCGTTCTTAAATCTAAAATAAACCGTATCGATTAAGTAAATAATTCGATAGTTTAACGTTTGATAAATCTAGAGCTTGTACAACTCGTATAGCGTGTTGTTTTCTCGAATCACCGAAATATTTTGAAATCTCTTCCCATTGTTGATATCTTTTCATTCCGTGCGTAGAGTTGATTGGGAACGCCTTCGATAGTAATACTAACTTTGTTATTTTCGGATTATAAAACTTGTTGCTTTCTTTCACGTCGGGTTCTTTGAATAGAAACAATATTCCTTTCATACTTTTGCTGGGGTATTTAAATTTATATTCCACATTGTATCTTTTTTGTTGTACGTAGTTACGCTCTGTCTCAGTACGCGATCAAACAATATACTCGTTCTATCGCTGTATTGATTTCTAATTGTTCTAGCGAGTTCTGGCATATGAACAACCTCAAATTCTAAAGAAATTCCACTTATGACATATTTTGCATTGTCGTCGGTGCTTTTAATCACATTTTCAAATTTATTAAACACGAGTTCGTAAGTCAATCGATCTCCTATACCCGACTGATAGTAAGGTTGATGATCGGTCAACAATTCAAAATCCAGCGGAATGTAATACCTATTTTTATACGCGTCTGCGATAGCTTTATCCGCTCCACCGTTGCCCGCGGGAACTTTATCGTTAGCGTCTATTCTCATTTTAGTTACGTTTTCAGTTTCGATTCCTTGATACACTAAATTTTCGCGCTGATCTTTGGTCAACCATTCGTCTTTGTAACAATTGAATACATCCGCATCGTCTAAACTAAATATTTCATTTCCTTCCATTTTAATAATTATGTGTTTTACGATAGCTCTACCGATGTTTTGTACCATCGTTCTATTTTCATCGTTTGAGCTAACGAGTTCAATGTTGAAAGCTAATCGCGTTGTATTCGGAACGATGACGTCGTTCATTCCTAAATTTGGAAAACGAACCGTCAACAATTGATTTTCGTTTATGGTACTCGGATTGTTTGTAATGACGACTTTTTGGCGCATTCCTTTTACGCCTCGAGGTTCTCTTATTCTTCTGTTTGGATCTAGCGTATCTCCGTACGTATTACTCGTCATATTTAACGTTGTTAAATATAATAATTTTTATATAATCTGCGTAAAACTATATTTAACAACTGTAAAAGAAAAAAATGGTGTCTGTAGCGATGATGGTTGGAGGCGCTGTAATTAACGCGTTAGCGTTTACCGGATCGAATTTTTTATTTAGTAATTTACGTGGTAATGACGCGTTGCAAGAACGTAAACGACACGATTTAGCGTTGGAACATCTTTCGAAAGCTAGAGACGAATTTAATAAAAAGCGTTTAAAATATATAGATTATTTAAATGAGAAAATACAAAAAGAATCGGGCGCGATAAGAACTTTTAATAACATTAACGAAGCGATGCAAGAATATTCGCGAGTTTCAAATACACGAGTAAATTTACCTCTCGATTTACGACAAGAACCGCGATTAGAAGATTTTTACGTTCCTAGCGAAGATCAAAAAACGGGAGAGATTGTATTTATCATTATTGGTATGAGTGTAGTTGGTTACGCGAGTTATAGATTATTAAAATAAAAGATATTTGTAAATGGCAGAAGGAGGGCGCGATCTTATGGAGCTAGATCCGTTATTACAAGATCTTAACGATGAAGAAGAAGATTCTATGCAAGAAACAAATGTTAATAATGATAACACCGAACAAACGCTACCCAATTGGGGGCAACCCACACGTTTAGGTAGCGAAGACTATTATAAAAGTAGAGAAGATGCTGTTGATGCATTTTACAAACAATTGAATAAACCAAACGTTGTAAAAGAATATAAAAGATTTAGTTACAGATATGGAGTACTTTGGTTTATAAAAGAAGACGGCCAACTAATACGTTTAACTAACTTAACAGTAAAAATGGGCGATACATTTTTAGGAGAATCTACTTTAAAAAAAAAAGGTAAAGATCTTTTTTACGAACTTTATGGTTTACCAAATCCAAAACAAAAACCAAAAATAACACCAGAGGTACAAGAAAAAGCGGGTGAAGCTTTAAAAGAGATAGAAGCACGACCACCATCACCAGAGATTGTTATCGATAAAACGCCTCTTCGTAGAGAAGCAGGTCGAAAGTTACCAACGCTACCTCCACTGCAAGATGAAGAAGAAAAAAAAGAAGAAGAAGATTACAATGATAACATTGAAATGAGTGATTTACAAGTTAAAAAAACGATAGATAAGGTTGAAGAATTTCTTGGTTTTCTTACGCAAGATGCACCAACTCTAGAGGAAGCGAATATATACCGTGAATTAAAGGGTTACGTTAGTCTTATGAAAACGGCGCAAGGACATAAATTAAAATTTGAAGCTGAATTATACGTACGTAACGAGGAATTAACCGAAATTAGAACTAGAATCACCAACAACGATGTGGGAGATGAAAATGCGATAGATCAACTACATCAACGAGAACAAGAATTATTAGATGAAATTGATACGATTAGAAAAGAAATTGCCAAGTTTGATTATAAGAATAGTAGCCAACTCAATAGAATTAAAGAAACGTTATATAGAATAAAAAACATAGACGTTACGTTGGGTGAAAGAATTAAAACTTTATTTAGAGAACAAGGTGTAACGATTATCAGTATATTAACAGCTTTTAGTATGACCATTGCTTTTATCGTCAAATCGATCGGTAATGTTGTAATACCAAAACCAACTCCTACACCAGAACCAACTCCAAAACCACCGAGTGGTGGTGTAAAAGAGTGGATACAAAAAACATTAAAAAATCTAGCGAATGTATTATCTAAACTGGGGGCGAAAGCTTTAGCCGCTTTGCCAGCTATTATCGGTAGTATAGTAAGTTGGCTATTTAAAATAGCTTCCAGCATTGTCGCGTGGACGGCGGAACATTTATTAATAACGTTAACTGGAGTCGGAGTATTAGTTTTAGCTGCCACTCAGAAAACGCTGACGCGATAGTGTGTTAAAATGCTCCGCATCAGCGTAACAATTCATAAATCATAACGCCTACACCGGCTAAAATCGCAAAACCAAGTATTAAAGAATTTTTTTCTTCTTGATGACTAGCATCGCTTATCGCATCTTCTAAATTGATTGCGTCTTGCCCGTGCGCTATTGTAGAATCATCTTCTACATGTTTTGTAATTGATTCGCTGTCGTTAAGCAAAGGTAAAATAGGAGGAATAGTGGGCGTTGAATTTGTATCTAAATTTGAACCTAAAGATAAACCGCTCGTCGCGATTAATAGATTATTGTTGTATCCCGCATAATTACCTATTCGTAAATTCATATCGCTAGGCATCATGTATAAATTTTCTCCTAGACAAAAGTTTAAACTACTGCGAGCGTATTGTAAAACATCTTGATATCGTTGAATGCTAGCTCGTAAATCGACCGGAGAGTCAATCTCTGCTTCTACTATATTTATAAATTCGCGTTGCGCGTCTAAACCCGTACCACCCGCTAAAAATGAGCTTTTTGCTTGCGCTTGAGCTCCTAAAATCGCGTAAACATACGTTCTTATAGAATCGTTAATTCGTTGCGTACCAACATCCGTAAAACCTCTAGACTCGCCGATTATAAATTTTAACCAAGCGAGCTCTGTTGAAGATTGTGAAATGAATGCGATCGTATAGGTCGAAGGATGGTCTCCAAAACTCATCCTAGTCGCGGTTTTGTAATAATCGTAATCACTTACTTGGGTAGAAATAACATTCAAACTACTTTTATCGTAGTTGTTATTGGGTACCGCTTTGTAACCAGAGTCGTAATAATAAGCAGTTCCTAATCCGTTTGAATTTAAATCGACTCGTTGTTTCCAATTGTTGTTTTGAGAAAGGTGAAATTCTTTACACAGTCTTTTGTACGCGCTCACGTCTATATTATTAGCAAACGCATTATAGAAATTTTGGAAAGATGCGGGGCAGCTCATTTCTTTGAGCAATCGTCTAATTTGATAATAGACGTGAAATCTAAAAAAACTACGAATCATTGGGTAGCAATGGTTTAAATGTTGATAACTCACGCCGCACCTTGTCGTGGCGCAGTACGTCACAAAATTTATTTGATTTTGATAAAATTTGAGCGGGTTGGAATACCAATCGTCTACAACGTCGTCGTCTTTAACGTGAGGCAGCTTGTAGTCGTTGAAAACATTATTAAAACGAACGTTAAAAAACTCGTTCTTGTTTACGTAAATGTTTATACTCGTTAAATCATCATCATGATAATCGAGAGGCGCTTTAAAATTTCCAGATTGCACGTACGAATACGTAAAATTACTCTTGAATGCTAATGGAAACGTCATTTATTATATATAATGTTTAATAATAAAATGTATCATACGTTTGAAATCGAAATTGGTAAAGAAGGTGGATCGATTTCTTTAGAAAACGTTATCGATAATCGGCGAGGCAATCTCTCGATTATATTACACAGCGTAAACATTTGGGTGGGATATTACAACATGCGTAAAAAAGAAAGAATACTAATTCGTACGGTTGGTGAATCAGAAGGTGAAGTAAAATTTATCGAAGCGGGCCTTTACAACATTGTCGAAATTTTCGAGATTATAACGAAAAATGAGCCTTGGATAACGTATAAAATCGATAAATCCAAGGGTGAATACACGTTAATATTAGCTCAAGTGAACAAGAGCGTTAAATTTACATCTGGGTTAGCTAATTTATTGGGGTTGCATAGCGAATCTCTAACCGCGGGAGAATACACCAACAAAATTGACGTACAACTTTTTAAATTTTTTTACATTCATTGCGATCAAATTTCTACGACCGATAATTATTTCAACGGAAAAGCCTGCACAATTTTAAACTCGCTGCCTTTGCGAGACGCGTCGTTTGGTGAAAGCATGTTCATGCAATATACAAATCCATTAGCAAAAAAATTGCGACTCGGAACTTTTAACGAGTTGAGTTTTCGAGTTAGAGATAGCAAAAGTAGAGATATACATAATCACGGTTTCCCCATTATTTTAAATGTAGAAATAATATAAATGGCGAGTATTTACGGACCGAGTCGAACAACGAATATTAGAACGATCGCTAGCGAAAAAGGATCAACGGAAGACGAAATTTACGAACATCACGGATATCTAAACAGAGATGAAATTTTACAGCGATTAGTTTTAATCGAAAAAGTCGACGTCGTACTAGGATGGCACGATACGTTTAAACAACCCTTTTTCTTGTTTACGGTCGCGCCCACGTATTGTAGCATTTTTACGCAGTTTATTAAAACCGATAGTTTCGTCACGCATTCAACGACGCGCGATTACGCACCCAACATTTATTATATTCCTTCTCCGCAACGAGATGAAAAGTTTCATTTTCTCGATGATGAAATTCAACATTTAAAATACGAAATGTGTTTTAAAATACGAAACGTTAGAAAAGTTTTTGTAGAAGCGAGTTTCTTCGGTTCGCTAAATTCAAAAATCTGTTTCAATATAAAAATTGCAAGTTTACCGTCTAATTAAATAATTTATAATATAAATATGGCGAGCATTTACGGACCTAGTCGAAGTAAAAGTCAACTTAACAATAATCAAAAAAGCGAACCAAACATTTTTGAAAAAACTGGTTATATAGACGTTGATGAAGTTCAACAAACTATAACGTTATATAAATTAGGTGATATATTTCTCATCCAATGGACTAACGAAAACGATATCTGTTATCCAAAGTTTGTCATCTTTGAAGACACAACGAATCTTGCAGCAATTTCTTATAAAATTACATATGGTGAAATAGCTTCTTTTAAAACAATTAAACGAACAATACACCCAGTTTACGATATTGATTTTTTTGTGATTGAAAGAGGAAAACGTGTTCTTTATTTCGCGGATGGTGAAGATTCAAAGCTTTTTGAAGGTAAAATTTGTTTCAAAGTGCAAAGTAAAAAAGTTTTTGTACAGTCGACCTTTTTAGGCTGTTTAGAAACTGGAATCTGTTACGATATGAAAATTATTACTTGGCCGTTAAATTAAAAAATAATAATCTTGGTATTAATAAAAACAAATGAGCATGCCTATAGAATCGACGAACGTACTTTATCCAAATTTACCCCCTTTGACGAATGACGCTAAAACATTTCGATTGCAAACAATTTACGATATTCAAAAAGAATTACGAATCGAAATAAACGAACGTGAGGGTGTATATAAAAAATATAATAAAATCATAAACGCTTGTAACAACGCAGAAACTCTCGCAGAATTGGGCTGTATTGGAGCGGGATCCATCGGAATAGCCAGTATCGCCACGGTTGTATCATCACCCGTTGGATTAGCTTTAGAAGGTTTAGCTTTGGGGTTGGGCGTCACAGCTTTAGCTCTTATTTACGCTAAAAATAAATTGTATAAAAAAGCTAAAAAACACGATGAAATACGAATTTTAGCGTTGAGTAAACTCAACACGATTGAAAACCACGTTAGTAAAGCTTTAGAAGACGGTTACATCAACCAAGAAGAATTTGTGCTCGTGACTGAAGAGCGAGAAAAATATTATAAAATGAAAGAAAAAATCCGAATCGTAAAGAGTGAACCAGAGGTTAAAAAGCAAGTAAACTCTGATGTCGCTTCGCGTGAGCGTGTAAATGCAGAAAAAAAAATTCTTATAGAAAAACTTTTGAGTTTAAAGTAGCTTTGACGATAAATAAGAGCTATTACGCTTCGTGTCAGCAAAAACACGCTTCGCGAGTAGCGGAGCGTGTAAAAACGTTCGATAGACCTCCTCCGTACGCCCCAGCGGCGCAAACGCTGTAATTTATAAATTCTTTTCTAACAATTCTTTCATCACTCTATTGTAACAACGTTTAGTTTTTCCTCTCGCTACATATAATATATTCGCACATTTGGTACAAAAGCCCGCCTTTGCTTTTGTACCATTTTTACATCTATAACATGCAAGTGGAATACTTTTTCCTAGCCGAATACGCCATCGATGCATCGGGCAATAGACATCATCGCGAATACTCATTCTACAACACTTGCAGTTTTTACCAACTAAAAGCCATTCACACATAATTATCGTTCTCTCCATCTTTACTATTAAACAATATAATATTAATTCATTATGTCACTTTTTAAAACTACGTTAAAGCCTCATCGATTACTCACCAAATCTCTGTAATAACCGTGTGAATACGAGTTACGTCTCCGTTTGCTAAAATGTGTCTATATGGTAATAATATTTTTTCAACTATTCTACAAACGTAGTGATATTTATCGTCTTTTTTAATCAATGGTAATTTTACGTTACTATTACAGAATAATCGATTAAAAATTTTCAATTGTTTCAATGCGTATTTGAGTTGTTTCTTTGTATACATCTTTATTATACAACTAGATAATATTAATTTATTATCTCACTTTTTAAAGTCTCTTTTTTTACATAATCTTTTTTGTTTAAGTATTTTTATCTCATCGTAATAAATTTTTTTAAAATCATGATGATGATGATGACGATGACGATGATGATGATGACGATGATGATGACAATGATGATGACGACGACGACGATGATGATGACGTCATCTCTTTTTAACTACGTTAAAACCTCATCGATTTTGATGAGGTTTTGACTTTATATCTTTTTTCAAAATCTTTTATTTTTAATTCTTAAAATATCCCCTATCCCTGAGAGAATTTGACTTAAAATATCTTTTTTAGTAGTTGCATTGGCTGCCTCAACTTAATATACTACTCCCCCTCCCTTTCAAAAGCGACATACATGTACGTTCCTACACGCACATTTAAAGGGCAGGTACATACAGCAATGTGTAAGGTTGGCAAGACGTCTCCTATGACATTGGCAGATCACCAGGCTGAACCCCCACTCCTTAGGCACAAAACCACACTGAACCACCCCGTTAAGTGATTGGGCAAATTTGACACGCCTTCCCCACCCCCTCGTCGAAAGATTTTGAAGGTGTTAAATTTCGGGGAAGATTTTTCAGCAGCCCTCTCATTTCATTTCTGTATCCGCCGCTGTATATAAAAAGATGCTTACTTTCTTTGAATCAAGATACATAAACAACCAACCGTGGAAAGGTTTCAGCGCAGTGCGCAGTCAGTAGGTACTCATGAAGAAATGTGAAAAGGCAATCACATTTTCTTTTCAGAAAATACTAATTTTGAGCAAAAAGTTTCCCTGTTGTCGGGCATCTTTTTGAAAATGTCCATAATTTTCTTGTTATCTCTGAAATGGGACACATAATGTCTGTTTTAATATTTGACTCTATGTAGAGTAAATTGGAAAATAGCACCTAATGAAGTGTTATTGCCCACTTTTGGGTTCAGTAATTTTGGTGACGTAGTTAAATATTAAGTCAGGACAAGCAAAAGTCTGCCAGAGCATGACTCACCATGCTTGCAAATATTACAACAGGCTTTGAATAATTTTACATAACAATTAATATTGCGCACCATTTAACCAGATACGGACTAGACCATATCATAGAAAGGAATTTGGACAATATTGCTATGGGATACCGGTTAGTACGGTTCAAACGGACATACGTCATCCTCGCATTTCATTGGCTAGGATTTTCAGTAGATGGTCGTGACCAGGCGTTGGAAATTATGATTGGTCTCTACAAGGATTGATTGATTCGATCTTTTGAGCATAAGAGAATGCACATTTCTAGATGTTTCAGTGTCGGTAGAAAACTGCGTTCAACACACGACTGATCCTACATCGAGCGGGGTTTTATATCGCTGTGTAGGCCTATATTGATCTTACCAATACTGAGAACATTAGATTGAAGAAAAATGCCGCACCTTGTGACACATTCTGATGTTGATACCAACATCTTTACCTCTAACCAAGCGTCTGGTGGCACCGGTGGCTCCAATGAATCTTTCATCAAATTTGACAAGGGTGCTATCATGACCAAGATTCAAGCTTGGAAGGAAAAATGGCGCATACGCGGCGTAGAGATGTGGATGAGTGACGGATCTGCTGAACTTATTGGATCCCGTTCAGGTAGTACCGAAGTGTTCGAGCTAGCCATCGGTGAAAACGTTAAGAAGTTGAATATTCAGGCCAGTGGTAAAACTAGTTCGGGCGGATACTACCGACTTGGTGCCATCTATCTGGAAACCGACCGGGGCCGCAGTTTTGGTATATACTCCGATAACCTGAAAGACGACGGCCGTTATTGGCCGGATGTTGGTTCCGGCCTAGTCTGCGGAATGTTCGGGAGTGGTGGAGACGATGTAGAGAATCTTGGGTTTGCTCTTCTGCAACCTGTCAAACAAGCTCGTCTGGTAGATGTCACTTATCCCACCTTGGACATGGAGGTGGTGGCTAATACTCCAGAAACCGTGGCCATCCAATACTACACCAACGTAACAAGCATGGATCAATCGTACACCTTGACGGGCAAGACAACCGTGACTACCAAACGAGAGTGGAGCACAAGCACCGCATTTGAGTCTTCCATTGAGACTTCAGTAACGGCCGGTGTTCCGTTGGTGGAATCTGTTGGCGTAACTACAAAATGGACGGTAGGTGTCACCACAGACCAGAGCAGATCTGTGACGGAAACAGAGCAACGTGGCTGGTCGTGGTCAGTCATATGTCCGGCACATACCAAAGTTCAAGCAACCGGTATCATGTATTCGGATAACATCGACACCGAGTATAAAGCCATGATGAAGGTTGATTTAGTAAATGGGTACGACTATTCGTACTCGGTCCAAGGAATATACGAGGGGTTGAATGCTAGAAATGGAGTCTTGAAAATTGATGACTTGGGGCCTGCGTAAAAGGTGCCTGATGAGTGGCATAGGCACAGGGGCGGATCCAGGATGGCTGAAAAAGGGGTCACAGTATAAAAGCAGCGTGCATGATGATCAAAGCGTAGGGGACATGCCTCACTTGACCCCTGGGTCCATCAAGGATAGGCCTATCACCTCGTGACTCTGTGCGGTATATTGAGTTGTGAGTACATTTAGAATAATGTTCCTAATAAGTCTACTAGATTTATCACTGTTATATTCAGTAACATTAAGAGTAGATGTATATGTAAATGCACTGTAGTATTGGTAATTAAGAAAACAAATGACTATCAAAATGTATCGATGTTTTGCGGAACACTGCGATTATAACCTTGAGGAAAGGAAACAATGCTTTAGTGTGAAACATTTCGAGTCCCAAAAGGTATGTCGAAGGTCTATTAATTCATTTGGACACTTAATAACTGTTAAACCGAGCGTCTGACAACTATTTTGTGAAATATCCCACATAATTATTCGTCCAGTTAATCTTCCAGTGGAAAATAAATAAAACATTGGAAATTGCCAGTAAACACATTATACGCAATAAAGATGTACGAAATGTAACCTTGAATATAAAGCTTAGTTGATCACACCAATCTCACGGTATTGTTTTACTGTTCATTAATATTAAACCTTAATTTGTTAATCATTTTGGCATTTACATTGTTACACATATTTGACTATATGAACAAAGTTTTATTAGACATCCGTCACGCAAAATTGTGTGGTTCAATTCCTGTACACTTTGGTTAACTGTTGTAGTTTAGTCATATGTATGTTTTCATTTCAAATTGATAAGATTAAAATAATGTCCGCAAAACTGCTTTAATGAGAAAAGCACATATGTTTATTTTCTTTGAATCAAGCCTCAAAGTCACGAGCAAAAAGCTGCCATTTGCCAACTATTTGAAAATTGTGCACGACAATTTGTTCACGTTTTTTCTGAAGTGAGAGCGCATCAGACAAAGTTGTTAATGGGTGATTGGTACCTTTTTTAGTTTACAAACTTCCTAAGAGCTTTCTGATAATAATTTTGTTTGATCCAAAGTCAATAAGCATAGAAGCATTTTATTGTCAATATAAGTAAATGATTCATGATGTATATCCTTTTTGAAAGATTTGGAATGATGGCATTAGGCCTATACAGGGGATATATTTTAAAGTATTTAAGGTGATCTGGTCTTCAAAACATACAGGCACCTATAATCACAATCATATTATTTGTGTTTATTGTACGCTTATATTTTGATCATTATCGTTGTGAAAAAAATGTAGTACAAGTAAGGGTTTGTTATAGATAATATTTGGTGTAATTTGTGAAAACACGGTTTGAATAATAATTAGCAATTAGTGTTTACTTTAAGCTATATTTTGATAATTATCATTGTGAAAAAATGTAGTACAAGTAAGGGTTTGTTATAGATATATTTAGTGTAATTTGTGAAAACACGGTTTAAATAATAATTAGCAATTAGTGTTTACTTTAAGCTATGTTTTGATCATTTTCATTTTGAAAAATGTAGTACAAGTAAGGGTTTGTTATAGATATATTTGGTGTAATTTGTAAAAACACGGTTTGAATAATAATTAGCAATTAGTGTTTACTTTAAGCTATATTTTGATCATTTTCATTTTGAAAAATGTAGTACAAGTAAGGGTTTGTTATAGATATATTTAGTGTAATTTGTGAAAACACGGTTTAAATAATAATTAGCAATTAGTGTTTACTTTAAGCTATGTTTTGATCATTTTCATTTTGAAAAATGTAGTACAAGTAAGGGTTTGTTATAGATATATTTGGTGTAATTTGTAAAACACGGTTTGAATAATGATTAACAATTAGTATTTACTTTTAAGCTTATATTTTGATCATTATCATTTTGAAAAATGTATTGGATAATTAAGGGTTACATTTGGTGTAATTTGTAAAAAAAAAAAAATGTTTGTTTAATAATTAGCAAGCTTGTATTTTGATCATTATCATTTTGAAAAATGTAGTCGGTAATAATGGATCGTTATAGCTACATTTTGAGTAATTTGTGAAAATATGTAAGCAATTAGTTACTGAAAGCTTGTATTCTGATCATTATACATCATTTTGAAAAATGTAGTTGGTAATATTAAGGGTTTGGTTTGAGTAATTTGTGAAAAATGTTTGAATAATAAATTAGCAATTATAATTGTTTGATTCAAGATTCTGATTGGGGAGGATCTAGGGTTGTCAAAAGGGGGAGGGGTTACCCACCCAGAAGAGGGCGCAGAATACATATGGGGTGGGGTTTGGAAGTGTGCTGAACCCTCTCATTTCTGTGTCGTCCCCCTCCCCCCCTCAATAAAAGATTGTTTTGGGTTAATGAAATTCTTGCGTTGGGTGATAAACAATTGATAAAAGCACGTGGTGCCGATGAACAGTGACGTCATCTGATGAGCATTGTATTACCAAAACATGGTTATGTCAGGCTACATGGGAGGGGCTAAGAGGGGTGGGTAATTTGTAAGCAATAATGCTTGAATAATAAATTCGCCATTTTATTCAAGATGCTGATAAATCAATACATTACAAGACGTGGATCTAGGGTTGCCCAAATTGATGCATGTTTTTTTTCATGCTAACACGCTACAGTGTAAACATGTATTTTTGGGCTTAACTTTCAGGGCAGAGGGTTGCATGTGCTGCCTTCATTTTATCGCAGTGTTTCAAATTTACCATATTTTGTTTGTATGGCACTTGTACTTGACAGTTCCCCTCAATTTGCTGCCGCCCAGTTAACGAAAATCTTAAGTGGCGTTAACCACAGTAAAATATACAAACTGAGAATGTGTTGCATATTGATTAATTTTGTATATTTAAAGGGGGTGTTCACCCTGGGTAAAATGTCTGTAAATGCATCCTGGTCCAATCCCCCCCCCCCCCGGTCTGACAATAATCCGCTTCTTAATAACCCCTTCTCTTAACCCTTACCTGTTTACTGTTTATCTTTTAGTAGGGTTAGGGGTCAGACATAGGGAGAGGGCTCAAGCAGGAAGGGGGAGGTCTTCAGTACCCAACACTTCAATATTTACTTAACCCACCCCTCCCCTTAACCCTGACATAACCAGTTCTGAATAAAACCTAAATAGCTGTGAAATCATCTGCAGCACACACAGGTGCAGGAGGAATGATTTTACAGTATTCACTTAAAGGAACGCACAAAACCAGATAACGGTGTCAGCGCCCTCTTGTGGTCGCTGACAGTAATTATGAACCACAAATGACTATTCCCTGTCTGCAGTATTGTGGGATAAAAACTGTTTATCTTTAGTTAGGGGTAGGGGGAAGGCATTCAACCCCTTCCCTTGATACACCAATGCTTCCATAACCACCCCTCTTAACCCCTCCACTCACCCCTTTAACTTATCTTTTGTTAGGGGTAGGGGAAGGCATTCAACCCCTTCCCCTGGATACACCAATGCTTCCATAACCACTCCCCCACTCACCCCTTTAACTTATCTTTTGTTAGGGGTAGGGGGAAGGCATTCAAACCCCTCCCCTGGATACACCAATGTTTCCATAACCACCCCTCTTAACCCCTTTAACCGAATAAAACCAGTTTATTATTTTTTTTAGAAAAACAAAAACATTATTGGGGAAGGGAACACCTATGAAAGAGATGGATTCAGCACCCCGAAGCCCCACCCCATACATGTTTGTGCGCCGTCTTTTTGGTGGTGTACCCATCTCTTTCCTGAGTAACCCCTCCCCCTTATGACAACCCTAGATCCTACCTATCTTGAATCAAAGAAACATATTTTCTACAAATTTACTTATAACAAATCTTCGTAAAACAACATTTTCCAAAATTATTATCGGTAAAACTTGTAGCTTTGCATGGTGAAGAGGATAAGTAAGACTAACTTAATTGCGGTGACACCATGTGAAATTCTCTATTGAGTGGTATTTAGTTCTGAAAAGAACTGGAGGTTACAACTCGACGTTTCGATCAGTACACTTTGATTGTCATCTGGAGAATGCCGGACTTTGGGAACTGCTGCTGCTTAAGTAGGCTGCTGGAGGATCACACGCGTGACTGGATGCTGGAGGATTAGTGCGTTGAGGCGTGCATGCAGGCGGAAAACTGGTGGGACTGGGATTTTAGGAGAGGGGAGAGGAGAGTGTTATGAAGTCGGTAAACTGAAAGGTACCAATCACCGGTAACAATTATTCTGTCTGAAATGCTTTCATATCAGGGGCGTGTTTTGTCAGACACGAACAGAAACTTGTTTCTGACGTTATATTCTTGACCAGAAACAAGACGGCATTGCTACGCGAAAACGAGAACGTAACCAGAAAAACGTTTTCAGTTTGTGACGTGTTCAGTCATCAACGTTTCCCAAAATATACGGTGTTATTAAAATTTTTGCAAAATAGAACTTACTCGTGAGTGCTACACTCTTAAAACTGAAGTTTTGAATGAACATTTTAAAGAGTTGGATTTAACTTTTAAAAGTGTTGAATTAACATTGATAAAGTTAGACTTAACTTGTCTCCGTGTTAATTCAACACTTTCTTTGAGTTGAATTTAACTTTATAAAGTGTTGTCACTCACCGAACTCTTAAAAGGTTGATTCAACACTTTAGTTTTAGAGTGTAGTCATAAACTTGGAATAATATGCCTGTATATACGAACAATCATTCCATCATGTTTTAACAAATAGGCCTAATTAACAAAACTTACTTTTTACAATCCGCCATCTTGAAAACAAGTGCAATTAACCGATCACAAACTTTGGTTCACGCGCGTTTGGTCAGAACAATGACGTCATCGCAGCACAATTGAACTCGTGAAAACGCTTAACCAATAACTGAAGCCCAAACATGTTTCTGGTCAGGGTCGTGAAAACGCGCCCCAGAACGTGAAAAAAATAATATGCACAAATAGTTGGCAACTTCTTGCTCCGATCTAAGTGGTGTTTCTATAAAACTTGGAAATGAACATGTGCTCATCTCATTAAAGCATTTTTGCAAAACAGTTGTCAGAAACTCGGTTTAACAGTTATTAAGTGCCCAATGAATGAATGACGGACAACCATTATGAATTTTTTTTTTGACTGGCAGTAAATAGGCTGTTCACTCACACGACTACTTCCTTTCATACCGAAAACCGACTCTCTATATACTTTGTGCGTAATGTCCGTGCAGCACTGTACAATTCCTATGCACAAAGCAACTTCCGGTCGCATGCACGCTCAGGCACACACTTCGGCGCTGAAACGATTCTGGCCCAGTGGCGCACCCAGGATTTGATTGGGGGGGGGGGGGCTCAAAATATTTTTATTTGAAATCCAATATGGGGGAGAGACATGGCTGACCCAAACCATAACCGCTGGCGCGGCTGCAGCCATGTCCCTAGTCGTGCTCGTCAGTGAACCTACGGCACATGTTAAATGTTTCCTGGTGGTTTCTAGTCATAAAAAGAAGACATTATGGCATGATTCTGACTCGTAGGGTTTTACCTTCCATATAATTTCCTCCTCTTGATGTAAAGAACTTGAGCTTGTTTCGTCTGCAAGATTTCTATAGTTAAATACTTTCATTGCGTGGACGTAAAGTTTGTGATCATTCCGGGCGGAGCTAAATTTTTTCAAACACGAATTTGGCGGCAAAACCAAATCCCAATATTATCCAATCGGTGTTTGCTAAAAGAGTGTCACATAATCTTTGTAAATTAAAACCCAATCATGGGCCATTGTGTACAAACTGGAAAGGAGTTGATTATAATGCGGGCGTGTTTAAATTTTACGAGTAACCCCAACGACAGTCAACGACCTCAACAAGAGAAACGGACAACAGAAAATGAAAATAAAATTAAGTAAAGCTGCTCCCTGATCAGGGTGCACCATGGCAGGGGGGGGGGGAGAATGTGTAAAAATGCTTGTTATATATACTGGTGGCCCTTCAAGCTTACATGCACATGCATACGCAACGCCGTAAAATATAATAGTGAGTGGAATAAATGGAAAACTTTTGGAGGGGAGCTTGAGTCTCCTGAGTCCCCATCCCTTGTACCACTGCCCTATACTCCTTGCCGAACTCCTCTGTAGACAAGACTTGGGCTCAGATTTTGCTCTCTTTCCTGGCTCCTTCTTTAAAAAAACTAAAAAACATCAGCGGGCCCTTGGGGGTGGGGGGGCTCGAGCCCCCCAAGCCCCCCCCCCTTGGGTGCGCCACTGTTCTGGCCGAATATGTACTTGGAACATTTCGATTGCAAATCGGCGAGAACTGACTGGACAAAAATGTGCGAGATTGAGCTCATCTGAAAGAATATACTTTGGGCTATCTTGGGCTATATACTTTTGAATACGACGTCAGCATCCATACGAAACGATCAAAAACATTTTTCATTTCATCCAAGGAGGTACTAAATCACGGCAAATCATTTTGGATACTAGTATGGATACTACAGTACACGTTTATCTATATTTTTCAGTTGATAAACTTTATGTAATTATAAAAAAAATTCACCGAAATGTATTTTTGTGAGACCCTAAAATCGTCAGAGCTAAACTATAGTCGTGCACACTTCCACCTTCTACACACATACGTACACACACGCGGTACATGCCCTGCAGGCCCTGCGTATACACACCGTACAGTTTCGATGCTCTTGGCTTAGAAAGTCTGACTTTTTACATCCATAACGCTTTTATCTTATCATTATTTTGAGATAATCGTTGTTTTAATTAGATAATTCAGATTTCTGATGGTAATAAATCCTCTGATGGGCATGATTAAGATGGAAATATTCATTTAATAACTTTTTTGTGTGTGTTGGTAAAAGTTTTTATTGGAGTCGTGTCGCTATTTTGGGATGATAGCAATTTTTGGAAATAGGGGCGATTTATTATTAAATTATCATAATGGCTGTTTTAAATTAAATATACATATTTTTGACATCTGCTTTCTGAAATTAATTAACGGTGCTGTTTCTGCTTTGTGGCACTTATGTATTTTTCACAATGTTTTGTTTTCTTCCAAGAAAAGTTTGTTGTTAAAATGTTACACCCCTTTGATTATTAGAACATGATTTTACTAGTTGTAAACATTATTCAATGAAAAAAGACCTTATTTTTAGTTAGTTTTTGGAGATTTGTTTTCAATTGCTATAAGACATTCGTGATTTTAGTTCCTCCAATATGAAATTGGTGTTTTTAGGCAATAATTTTATAGTCCAGCGTGATATATATTCTATTTTAAAAATTATCTTATAATTTTTGTTTCCTCCAGGCAGGGTGAAGGCCTCATTAAAACAATTGATCTAGGGATACCTAATGATGTCAACACCTTTTTGTTTGCTTCTTATTGAAAAATTGACATTATTTTTCAACATTCAGCTTCTTTGTGGAGACCTTCAACACACCATGCAGCAGCAACGTTAATATGACCTTCATGTGGCGAATTATTTTCAATCACTAAAACAAGCACTCCAATTCCATGTCCTGTTGATCATGACGATACTGCCCCTTAATTAAGCATTTTCGGTTTTGTTGTCTGCCGCCCACCCACCCCAAATTCCTATATATATTACAAGACAAATGAGTTAAAACCTTTGATTAACTATTATTGTTTCACCTTATTTACTCTATAATTGGAGAAACAAAAATGTTATGCAAATTAGGTAATTAAATGTAATTTAGCTCATTTACAAATGCCAGATTGGTTTGAAATTACAACACTCAGATACATTCTGTTAAAGAAAATATGAACATATCACGAACAATTTCTTTCAAAAATTACTTTTATTCCAGTTTTCATCAAATGTTGCGAATTGTGCAAATTAGGTAATTAAATACAATTAGCTCATTTACAAATTCCAGTTTGGTTTGAAATTACAACACTCAGATACATTTTGTTAAAGAAAATATGGACATAATTTATTATTGACAATTTCCTTCAAAATTTACTTTTATTGTATAAATTACCATTTTTTATGCAAATTAGCTCATTAATTATGCAAATTGGATAATTAATTAATTTTAAAATAATCTGCAAATGAACAACAATTGATTATACCAAGTTGCATTAATATAGGATAAAGTTAAACTAATTCGAAGTCCCAAAGATGATCCTGTTACTGTCAATTCTGGTGCCAAATGAAGAATAAAGAAAAACGTAGGATAACCTTTGACCTGCCGGATAATTTTTAACCTTGTTTTTGATATACATTATTGAATGTATCTTCCCAACACAATGTCCGATTGAAAAAAATGTAACTGATTTTTCTTAATTAAAAGATACTCTATCATTTGACACTAGTTTTAACTACACGCACGTTAAAAAAAATATGGTGTAAACAGCCTACAGTAAAGCCAAGCTTCTCATGATTATTTTGAGATATGTGTCCACTAAGTTTAATAGCATTAGCACTGTTCCGATGAAAAAAACTTACTGGTAAAACAAGGGCGATACATTTTAAAATTAATTGTTTAAGAAAGTTAATTTTAAAGTCTAATTGTACTCACTATACACAATAAACTGCTTAGAGAATTTGTTTTGCTCATTAGTTTATCTGTCTGTTTGGTTTACTCCCCTTATTGCTTTTCACTAATCTCATAATCTCTTCTTCCAACCAAAACTCCCAGTACTTCTATTCATACTTAATGCCTATTTTGTCTGGTCCCAGGACCAGCTAGCAGTACCTGACTTGCTTTTTTATCTTTTCAGGTGTTTGAGCGACAGCACGAACACCTCTTGCTATTCTTCTGGGTTTTTTCTTCTTCTTATAGGTGTTGGAGCGACAGCGCGAACACCTATTAATAATAATAATAATGTGGACTTATATAGTGCACGTATCCACCAAACTGGTGCTCAAGGCGCATCATATTATTACCCCTGCTCATCAGGCTCATAAATCATTCCTGAAACCATCTCAGCTCCCTGGGGAGTATACAGCTCAACTGCTGCCAATTACAGCGCATATCGGGCTAATCAAACACAACAACTAACTCTGCCCTCACAGGTACCCATTTACCCCTGGGTGGGGAGAAGCAATTATGGTAAAGTGTCTTGCTCAAGGACACAAGCACCACGGTTGCGGTTGGGATTCGAACACTCATTCTGATGACTCAGCCATCAGAACACAAATCCGATACACTAAACCGCTCGACCATGGCACTCCATATTATACGTGATGCATTGTATTCACGGGGACCAAACAGTGGCCTAGCCAGGACATTTTCGGTGGGGTGGGGGCCACAGGGGGATTGCTTTTCAGTGGGGGACCCAGGAGTATGGGTTTTTCTCTTTTCTTTTTTGGGGCACTATCGGGATTTTTCCTGGGGGACACATTTGGGGGGGGGGGCAATATACAAAGTATGGTGGCTAAGAGAGGCCTCACAAATCGGGCAAACATTCATACCCATTATATGAAAAAGTCGTTTAAAGCACAGCACGGCAGAATTCCAATCAATCCAGCAATTTTGGCTGCAATTGGACATCGTTTCATAGCAAACAAATAAATAAATAAAAGAAAACAAATTAAAAATATTACTGCTTAGTTTTGACCGTGGGGTGCCATGGTCGAGCGGTTTAGTGCATCGGATTTGTGTTATGAGGGCTGAGTCGTCAGAGTGTGTGGGTTCGAAGCCTTGCCGCGACCATGGTGCTTGTATCCTTGAGCAAGACACTTTACCATAATTGCTGCGAGAGCCGAATTTAACCCAGCCACTGGGGATGTACAAGCCAGTGCATGCTTAGTGCCGGTCCCAAGCCCGGATAAATGGGAGGGTTGCGTCAGGAAGGGCATCCGGCGTAAAACCTATGCCAAATCAAATATGCGGATCATGATCCGCTGTGGCGACCCCTACTAACGGAATCCGGAGCAGCCGAAAGAGGACAACAACTGCTTAGTTTTGACCGATGAGGGCGCAGTTGTCATTGCTGCGCCGCGCGAAATTGCTTATTTTTAACATCGACAAACAAAATAAATGTACACGTCTAGTCTACTACTAGTATAGTATACTAGATACTACCACTAGTACCAGTTAACTTTTACTAGTTTAGTAAAGAGTTTTAGTTGAACACACAGTACACATTCTGTGTTCATAATCGAATCATTCACACACGACGTACGTACACGCACACGCAACAGTTAAGTTCTTGTTTGTTATGTTGAGAAGTCTAGTAATAGTGTACTAGTGGTCGTGCGTGTGACATTGAAGCTTAATTTTTGGCATTTATGTGGAGCATTTATTAAGGAACGTTGGGTGAGTTAATTTGTGGTAGATAGGTGTGGGCCGGTTGCCTACAGAGCAATTTTGTATGGACCTCGACGCTGTCCGGAAATTGAACACACTTTTAACTTTGAAGACGAAACTGCTGAACATTATCCTGGTGGTAAGCATTTTCGACACTCGCAGTGCTAGTGCCAAACAAACCCAGTTAGGAAAGAACCCATGTCTGAGGCATATGTTTTTAGCAGACAATAAAATGACCACCATTTCACTGGATGTGCATACAATGTACATTCATTGCTCAAAATCTCCTAACATGAACCATAGAGAAAGGACTCTATGCATGAACATATCGTTTCCAATCCTCACTTGACCTAAACTTTCATCTCCTAACTGTAATGTATCCTATCATCTTTTAAAGGAAAATCTGTGATATTTGCCATACATGTGTTTGGATAGAAAAGTGCGGTCCTACTAAAAACCGACAACTCACGACAACACATTCTAAATGCACAGAAAACTCAAAAATAAAGTTTTAAATATGTTTATAAGAGACAGTGGCATACATAAAGAGTTTCAGTTTTTGAAAATGTGGTTTTAATTAGCAATAAAAAATGATTTTCATCGCTGCAGTAACGTGTTAGTTGTTAGTATTGGCCGCCATCTTGCTTGCGCAACGCAAAAGGACTACCATTATGTCAAAGGGTGAAAAAAATTTTGTCGGCCCATGCCAGGCAGGAGGGGAAGTCTTTTGTTGTATTTTTATGGAGTGTAAATTGTAAAACAATAACAATGAATTGCAATATAATTACAATCATATATTTACAGATGTAAACAACATTATATAAATTTTTGTGAAGTATTATAGGTCTGGTATTGTCACTGTCAGGAAAAAATGTTTAGTTTATTTATTTATATTTATTTATATTTATTTATTATTTATTTATTTTTTTATTTTATTTTAAATTTATTTATTTATTATTATTTTTTAGAAAATGTAAATGTTTTCTGAAGCTCTTAATCATGATTGACATCCCAGTGGTGATCAAGTAGTTCTTTATCAGTGAATCAAAGAGTCCTATATGTATTGCTGCTGAGCAATTAATTTACGCCATAATTGATATATGTATGCAAACCGATCATATAATTATATGATCATATCTTATACAATGCTGCAAGTTACGGGTTAACATGTCAACAAAATCCATTAACAACGATCATCTATTGGTACATGTATAGACGTGGGTTTATCGTATACCAAAAATGCCTGATTTTTCATGAAATAAATATCATGGAATAATTTGAAGTATGTTCTCCACCTTACTACCCAGTTAGCAATGGATGGTTGGTCCAACAGCGGTCCACCGGTGGCACCACCGTCGGGCCGCGGGTGGCTGCCGACAGCGGACCGCCAACAAAATGTCCGCCGGCAGTCCGTCGGTCCACCAGCGGCAACTAGGTGGCTACCGTCGGAGGGCCGATGGCGGACCGTTACAGTCATTTTTTACCCAGTGGCTGCCGAGCGGTAGCCTCCGCTGGACCGACATCGGTCCGCCTCCAAATCGGCAAACGGGCGGCTGCCACTGGCCGTCCGCTGGGAGACCTTTGGCGGTCCCCAGATTACAATTGTATAACCAATCGGTTGCCGCCCTTCAGCCGCTCAAATACCGCCCCCCCCCATAGTCCTACACAGAAAAGAGAAGCTGTAGTTTTAAGTGAAGACCAATGTACATTAAAAGTACACTTTATTTCCTCCATAACAAAAATGTAAGTTGGCAACAAAAATATTGGCATTAAAAGTAACACTAGTATTCTAACACAAATTGCTCTTTATCATATAAATAAAAACATAAATAATTTGTATTCCCTCTTTAGTTTTCGTCTTTTGTCTTATAGAAACTTAGGAAATTTTATGAAAGTATTTAACTTGGCATAAATGATGGCATTAAAACGATGACTCGTAATTTGTCAAAAGCTTAACCTGAATGTTAAGTATAAAAATCAAGTTGGTTCCCTCTTTGGTAGTAAAAAAGTCAGTTGATTTTTTATACCCTGTAACAGTGTATATAATAATAAAAACTTTTAAGACAATAGCACACATGTGTTTAACCTGGTACTGATGGCACTAAAATAATGATTTGTTTTTCCAAAAGTATTGCTTTGTTCTGTAAAAATAAAGTAAATAAATAGTTAACAAATATATAAATTTCCTCTTTGGTCCTCTCCTGTTTGTTGGCTTATAGTACAATATAACAAAATAGCACACGTTACATAATATGATACAAGTACTAAACTTGGCATAAATAATGACACTAGATCTAAAGCAAGTACTACAAAAAGACAATAATACACGTACACTGGAATTTATATATATGAAGCCCCTTGATCAAAGCATAAAAACTCTACATACAAATTATCAAGTACTCTGCAAAGGTATTTGTCAGCAGGTAAATGTAAAAATTTAAAAGCGCAAAGAAATTCAAATGACGTATTCGTATTTAAGTACTTTAAACTGGCAAAATGTTTGGTTTCAAAATGTTTAAAGAAGTTTAATGAACAAAGAAAACTTAAAGGTATGCTACATCATTACTTTTTGAAAGAATGTATTCACTCCAATCAACAATTTTTGAAAATACACAGCATACAATTAACTGGTGAAAATTTCGCACTATCACTTATACGTCCTTTTGCAATTGATGAATGTCACAATTATGTAGTTTTATTAATTGATGTCGGTGCAAAAAGATATGCAACAAAAACAGATATTGAAGATATTGTACAAAAACATTAAAAATACTTTTTGAGCCATTACATTCGTTTCTGTCATGTGTAAAACAATGTCACAACAAAATAAAACAAACAAGAATAAAAACAATGGCTTTTACTGCAGTGTAACCTTTTACACCTGCAGGGCAAGATCAACATCAGCAGCAGCAGCTGCAGCCGCGCGCGCCAGTCTCTCCTTCCTTCCGCCACACCTGTCAGATGCACCCTTCAGAAAGTGGGCAACTTCCCTTTGGATTTCTACGTCTGTTGCTTTGCAAGTTGCCTTGTTCTTACGGATCGCTTCTGTATGAAAGACAAAAGTTAGAAGAAATAAACTTTAGCCCAATGTCAGTAAATTGTTAAGCAGAAAATTTGGCCAAGTGTATTTGTTCCGTAATTATAAATTAGGCCTGAATCAGTGTTGTAGCTTCGCTGGTCGGCAGCTGTCAGCGCCAACCAGCATTCATCAATCCCGCCGACAGTCATGAACAAAATTTGAACGCCCAAAGACCGTCACTACATTCAAGTAAAACATTTGAATATTGCATGATGTTATTGAATAATATTCAAACTTTGGTCATGAATCACTTTTTTAAATACAACTGTACAGAAAGATGACATAGCATTTTTGGAGTTGACCATGAATTATTTATATATTGTTTGAAGGAAGATAACTACAAAGCAATAAACTAACAATGACATTTTTGTTTACAAAATAGGCCCCTATAACTAGAAATATAACAAACAAAACATCAGGGAAAATTGCAAGTAAGATGAATCACTTCCCCCAAACACATGAATTCTCTATTCCAATTCTCATTTTGAAATTACTGGGATATAACCCTTGAAAATTGTCTCTCTTAAATACATGCACTTTTGAAAGTAATGCTTTTAGAAATGCTTGCTACTGTAAAGTATTTGGGAAGTCCCTTCAGTGTTCAAACCGTTTCATATGTTTTTCATTCCCTTCAACCATTGACACAAATATTTTAACTAACTCGTACTCTTTAAAACAATGTAATAATTGCATCGGGGATAAAGAATATTAATTTGGTTTTACCCTACACCGATATGTGATAAGCACTGTATACTCAGTGCTTTCCGAGTCCTGCGGAAAAAAATCAACAGGCTAACTACTCGGGTGGGATACGAACCCACGACCTCCCGCATACTAGAGCAGATTTAGTTAGCCTGTGGATTTTTTTCCGCAGGACTCGGAAAGCACTGAGTATACAGTGCTTATCACATATTGGTGTAGGGTAAAACCAAATTAATAACTCGTACTCACTTTCTAAAATGGTCCTTAAGCGGAGAGTTTTAAATGCTCTTTTCCCTCCCTGTCCTGTCCAGTTGATCAGTCGGCCCAGTCCATTGTCCACCACTCCCTCAAAAATTCTCCGTACAGCGTCGTACACACTGTAGCCTCCACATGTGGACCACAAAGCAATCTGAAACAAAGTGGTTACATGAAATTTAATTTCAAATGCAATAGGCAGTTCACAGATGTACACCCAAAATCTAGCCTACAGGAATGACACATCTTCATTAAAGACTTTTAGGTAAAATATAGGATTGGTAAAGCTGACACTAGTGACAGTGCAGTGTTCTTACTTGGTGTCATTTCAAAAAACAAACCTGTGAAAATCTGAAAGCTTGCTATTTATTCAGTTGGTACTGGTACCAATCCTCCAGAGAAATATTTCCATCTGAAATGTTGTCTTCTTCGCAAAATTTGTATCTTAAAGAACTCCAAAATTGCTGCAGCTAGGTTTAATTACAAGAATGTGCTCAACATCACTGATATTAAAAAAGTAACCACTTTAGCTGTTTTCTTGATGGTTTTTCAGTACAAAACAATTATGATAAAAAAAAATTCTGAACCTCCCTACACAACACTAATTTCAGTATTATAAAAGCACATTCAGCCAACCATAGGAATTATTTGAGCATAGTTCAAAACGAAATTGCTAAAACCATACCAAGTGTTTCTGCAAGTGCTTGTCGGCTTCCAGATGGTTCTCCAGGAGGTCGACATCCTCCAAAGACTTCAGAGGAAACACCAAACCATCTGGAAGCTCATATTCGTCTTCGGTAGTAGTTATCTTCGCTTGGCAGACAAGCACTCTCACCAGTCTCCTCTTCAGCCAGCGACAATGCAGACTCCCTGACAATCCAATCTATATGCTGGTCGACTTCAGCTTGGATCTTTCTCTTTTGTCCGTGAAGTTATCTGGTTCGATGCCATTTCTTTTCCAAGAGCTGTTCAAAGTTTATTAATGGAAGGATAAACACTAGTTGAAAAACAAATTTAAAAAGGATGCGGCCTCAAGAAGGGGACGATCTTTATATTTATATTTTAGAAACATGGAAAAGCACACACCCAGGCCCCAAAATGACCCATGGCACTCACAGCAATTGCCGTGGCTTGATATTGCAACATAGATTCATTTGGGTGAATCAATTGAGACACTTACATTTATATCAGTATGTGTTATAAACAAAAGCTCGGTTGGTGTTTCTAGTTGCAGGCTGCACTTTCCATTGCAACTTGATACCAAATCACTCCGCACTGCACAATAACTAAGAAAAATAAAAGATCACCAAATTAAAATCAATAAATAATGTGGAAGATGGAACTCTGCCATACTTATTTGACTTGTCTGAACACTTTCCATAAAAATGATCATTTGCCAAAGCTTCGAGACTTGTAGTAAATTGTACATTAAAGGTAAATGTATGATATAGCTTTGGTAAACAAAAAATCTGGATAAGTTTCAATCTGAAAGCTGAATGTTTACAAAGGTGAAACTTGTACCAATCCCCCTGCACACTCGAAATGAACACAATATGAATATCACAAAAATTACTGATAAAATAGAAACCGTCATTCGCTGTGCTCTCGAAAACGTGAACACCGATTTTGATGAAATTTTCACAGGTTAGTTTTATGTGTATTTTGAAATCTAGATGATTGGAATGAATGCATTAATCAATCCTGCCAATGATCATACATGTACCTTCAATGTTAAATACTAAAGTTGTAATAATAATATAGAGCTTAATGCCAAAGACATGGAAATAAATTTTAATATTACAATGTCAACAACGTCGAGTTGTACCCCCAGTTCTTTTCAGAACTAATTACTACTCAATTGAGATTCCACATGGTGTCACCGCAATTAGTCTTACTTGTCAACAACCTTGTTTGTCAGAAAACAACCATTTGAATTATGCGATTAATCCATGTTTGTCTAACTCTAGACTAAGCTTTTGAATAATACTATTGTAGTATTAATAGGGCTAACGTTAATACTAGGCCTTTAGGCCCAATGAACATGCATGCCCTAACGTTAGACGTAGTTAAATATCCTAAATGAATTATATTCTAATCCAATATGTTTCTATTGCCGTTTGTGTTTCTTCGTTGATAGAATTTTAGTAAAATAGACTTTGACAACATAAACATGAAAACATAACGTTACTGAAACAGTGTAGTAACTAACGGGGTCGTTAGTATCACTAGGCCTAGTAATACTAGTATCAGCAATTGCGTGCCCGTAGACTACGGTAGAGCGTTGTGCAAAAAAACTCAACTATACCTTGTAAAAACATCCTTACTGCATTAGCAGATTAGATCAAGAAAAAAGAGTCCTCTCTATTTCACTTTCTGAACGATGAAATCACCGCAAATGTAAAAACTCTCGTGTGTTAGAACTAGCACTAGACTAGGCCTAACGTTACAGACGGTAGAGAATAAGCCATCTTGAAAACACTGTTTCTGTACTGTACTGGTTCCCGATGTGAAACACGTCATGTCCATATGTATTGCGGTATGATACCACTGATAGACATCGATTCTTAACGCTAATTGAACCCGTAATACTTTTCGGTAATTCAGAACTTATTTATCACAGCATACTGTACATACGAAAATATTCGGTATGGCCAGGTATCGATTTTAATTGTTACGATTGTTATGGGGCCTATGTGATTTTACACGAATGCTCCCAAATGGGAATTTATCAAGGTTTTTCTTTTCCGTTGGGCGGGAAACTTGAAAATCGTAATTTTTAAAGAACAATTACTTTCGCTAGTTTTAATGGTATACTTTCTAGGCTGCCTACTTTCTACAGTTATATAGAATTGAAACAAACGTACGGTTCCAAATACCAAACATATACGATCCCTTGAATTTACACACTCGAACATGTCACTCCATGATGCCATGCGGTTCGGGAGAGCTAGGCGGCCTGGAGTAGCCATGCCGCCCATGGTCATATCTGCAAAGTTATGACTGGTTTCCATCTAAAAACTCACCTGAAATTAACGTAGTCCTCCAACCGTCAAAGAGGTGAGATTTTTTGAAGAATATTTGCTTTCAAAAATGAAGAAAATGAACTTAAATCACACGCTGACGTTATCGATAAATTTTGGCAATCGTGGCTGCATCTAAGATGTGTGAAAAATGTGCGTCAACACAGCCACATGACAGCCAATGAGGATGCAGTCGATCACGCGTTCAGGTGGATACGGTACGTCACACAGATATCACATGCACACATTGCTTGTTTATTGCATGCTTGCTGCAGCAGTTAGTGTTCACTAGATCGTTCCCGACCCTCTGCCCGGAAGTGTACCGCCCAGCCCCACCGGTCTCATCCAACCTTTGGTTCGGTGGTGGGACCGAGCGAACAGCCTGGTATTTTTTTACTATAAGCTTTGGGTACGATCTGAGCAATTTATGTGTAACGTTACGCAATGACCGGATCGCCCAGCTCCACCGATCCAGAGAAAAAAAATTATAAGACCACGGACGAAAGAAAACACACTGTGGTCGTTCCATCCATGTTCCATCACACGATTAATACATTTAAACACATTTTAGTAGTTTATTTTTTATTTTTTATTATTACAGGAGGGATTTATAAAAAATCAATACTGCAGGCGGCCCGAGGTCGGACCATGTTCGGACCAGCGGCGGCTTAAAAAAGCTACAAAAGGAAAAAAAAACACCAACGATCAAGTAACGTTTACTCTCAAACTGAATCTCAACTCCCGTTGGCATATTTCCCCTTAAAAGTAAATTACAACAAAGCTTATATTGATCTTGATAATAATATTAATTGTCGTGCTCGGTCCTCCGTCGGGCCGACTTCGGCTGGACGACCATACGCTGGTCCGTGAGCGGTCCACAAGCGGCAAACCGCTGATGAATTACTGCTCGGTTATCTGGCAGCTACCATCGGCGGACCACTGTCGGTTGCGGGCGGCGTGCCGATGCCGCGCAGCCACTCTCCAGCCGCTGGCGGCCCGCCAGCGGCTTGCGCACTGGGTATCTTCTGAATCTTCTGAAGTTTTAGTCAGCAGGGCGAATCTAGTCCGCATGTCGCTAACTTTATGGTGCAACCCGTGCATGCTAGAGTGTGTTGAGCTTTTGTTTGAAGTTCTCATATGATGTAGATGAAACTACATGGTGGTCCAGGTTATTCCATGCCTTACCAGTCCGTGGAAAAAAGGAGTACTTGAAGACATCCTTACTTATAAATGGAATCTCAATATGATAGTTGTGGTTTCTTCTTAAACCAGCAGCAGGTGAGATTTTAATATATTTGTCCTTGTCAATCCCAACCATCTCATTTTGAATTTTGTACAACATGGCGAGTCTATTTTTCTCCCTCCTATTTTCAAGTGTATCCCATTCCAGATCAACCAACATCTGTGAGACACTGCTTTCCCTTTTATAATCCCCAGTACAGAAGCGTGCAGCTCTTCTTTGTACACCTTCCAATTTATTTACCATTCCCTTCTTGTAGGGATCCCAGGCACAATTTGCATACTCTAAAATAGGACGAACTAACATTTTATAGGCAGTTGTCTTTACATCTTTGGGACAAAACCATAGGTTTCTACGTAGAAACCCCAGGGTACGATTTGCTTTAGAAATATTATTTGCCACATGTTCCCCCCAGTGAAGCTTATTGTCCAGCTGGATACCCAAATATGGATATGAACTTGGTTGATGGAGAACTTGGTCGCAGAATGTGTATTCTCTATGTGGGGGGTTTCTTTTATGAGAAATTTCCAAGATGGAGCACTTGGCTGGATTGAAGCTCATCTTCCATGTATCTTGCCATGACTCAAGAATTTTCAGATCAGCCTGCAGTGAGTCCATGTCGGTTTCTGATGAAACTGTAGTGTAAACTAGACAATCGTCAGCGAAGAGACGAACGTGGTTTTTTAGGAGGTCTGGTAAGTCGTTAATATATAGGAGGAATAGCAATGGCCCAAGGACTGTACCTTGTGGCACCCCTGGGTAGGTAGGTAAGATTACATTATTGGGGTTATATTTAATGAGAAAAAGTGGCGGTCGGATACGACATTCTATCCCTGACCAATACTTCCGTTTGACTCTTGACTTTACTCAATCCGGCTAACCTCATTGTTTGTTACCACTAGTAATCTCCTTGTATGGTGCCTGAAAGCCTAGTCCTTTTGTTCATTTTTATTTGTTTTCTTCCAACTCTGTCATAATCCTTTCAGTTCTACCACTCCTCTTTCACACAACCACTCCTCCCAAACTCTTAAATTACTTGCTCTGTTCTTTATCCATTCTGGTCTCTCCCCCATAAGCTCCCTGAATGCATAATCCTTCTTTTGTCCACTTTCTTTGTTCCCTTAATCCTGAGCTTGGAGACCAGAATGGCAACTTCCTTTGTCTAACCTTGGGCTTTCTTTTCTGCTTGAGTGATTCTGGCTTCTCTGATGTGTTAGCTTATAGTGTAACCTAGTCAAATGGGTTACAGTGTTCACAGTAAGAATGTCTTGGACAAAATTAGTTCTGCTGGAGTAGAAATGTGATGAAGCCACTTGCTAATATTTTTGCATTTAGGCTACGTGCTTGGTAAGTACTTTGCTTATTAATTTTGTACCAATATACTTAACGTCATTCAGTTTTATATTTTTGGGTGCAATATAAATTTCTAAAACCTGGTCATACTGAAAGGCGTCAAGGCCTACATCTCCAGGCATCAAGGCCTACATCTCCAGGCATCAAGGCCTACATCTCCAGGCATCAAGGGTTGCACGACCTTGACAATGAGTAAAAATAGCCGATTTTGGGAATTTCTAAAATTTTACCATGTAAAATGTGAAGTTAAACTTGACAATGTTAACATTTTATGGTGGCCATTTTGCCTTTTTCCCGTTTGGTCATACATTTTTTCATGGTAAAGAGACTTGTAGAAATTCCAAAAATGTATATATTTAGCCATATATTTAGCCAAGTATACACATTTGTTAATGTCTTTAACATTTAAATACATCCTTACTTTAAATGAATGTAGCCTTAGCTGTGTGTCCATGCTCCATGTACGTAGATATGTGGGTTTTCCGATATGTGAAGCCAATAAATAATCTACGGGGCTGCATTTTGTCAAATATATATTTATCAAATATTCTTAGTATCATACAGTATGTATTTAAAATTAATTCCTTTACAGCCAGTGTAACATATTTGTTTACAAAAATGTCTGTAATTGAATCTATACTTATGAAAAATACAGTTTTGCATTTTGAACGAATACCTAGCAGGTTCTCTTGACAGCAAATAGCATGATAGGTTTGAAAACGTAAGGCCAATAACTACTATTTTGTATTTATACTGCAGGTCATTTACATTTAGGTTGGTAAGCAGTTTGTAACAGCTAATTCTCTGCTTTAAAATTTTTTTTTATTTATAAAAAATGGATTACAAGAGATTTGTATAAAAATCAATTAGACATTTCATATTCATTCGTATGTGGTATTTTCATTTCTGAAGGACACAAATCCATTTGCAAATTAAATGGACAATTTCAAGATTGACTTTTGGAAACGGTACAATGTTCATTTTAACCCAGTTTCATTATCAGGAAATAATAAAACCACACTGTGACAATTTTATTACAATGGGAAAGCAACACACAAAAACGAGTTGTAACCAACGGGTTCTATTTACTACTCAAAAGATAATTTCAGGCATGCAACTTTTCAGTTGATCAGCTGATTTCCTGTTTTTTTCTTTAACCAGTTCGCGTCGGGAATACAAAAAAATTTCTGGGCCCCTGTGCGGGTTTATTTTTCCCACACACACCGTGAATGGAAACTTACACAGCGGGTGGCCAAGTCTTCCGTGCATGTCGCCGTACACGGGTGGCTCAGCCGAGCATGCATACCAATATTCCGGAGTTTGCTTTGGTGTGTTTAGACACTTTCCAATCCACGGTGCAAAAAACAATTGCGTGTATACACGGCCTCCGACGCGAACTGGTTAATAGTGCTATAGAAAACTGAAAACACTGTACGAAGTTTTGCGTGCTCGGCCATTTCCTCCTTTTTTGCAATTACAAAGTTGTATGTCTGTTATTTGGAAAGAATGTTGTATCCAACTGCCATTTTTTAGGGTTTTTAGAATTTGTTTGCAACCACTAACCAGTTAAAAATGATTCTATAGATTATTGGGAGTACAGAAAGCGAAAACTATCTTTACAATCCACTTTTATGATGGTTTCAGACTTTACTTCTAAACAATTCTCCCCTTCAGAAAATCCTATTATAGTTACACTGCGCATGTACGATGACCGTGTTGGCCACTAATGTGTAAGCTTGGGCAATTAACACGATAATATTGAATATTGCGATACCTTTTTTTTATTCAATTACGATATCGAGAACCGTTTTAAGTTATTGAGATATCGCCAATGCGCGCTACAAATCTTTATTATTATTATATCGCGATTAAAAAAACATTGTTTGTCAAGTCGGAAATTCCATGGAAACAAATTAGAAAAGTCTTTTCAGCTTTTAGAAGTGAGAAAAAAGCGAACTACTTCAGAAGTACATACACGCTCTGCAAACGATTTTGTGATGCTTGTAGAGGGGTACATACCTGTGGTTATCGGCTCTAAAGCAATCCTGCATGAAAGAAAACATAATTGCGATATTATCAAAAATCGTGATATGTTTGCCGATATATTGTGGATGAAAACAAATTGATATTGCCCAAGCTTACTAATGAGGAAGGTGACAAGATATGATTGACATGACTGAGGAAGTCATTGTACACAGGATACCAAAAATGCCTGATTTTTCATTAAACAAATATTCTGGAATAATACCTTCCCATTGTATCATAAACGTTTTATGTCAAGTAAATCAAACGGAACAGCCGCATTTAAGCCAAGAGTGTCAACATTGATATATTCTTTTTATTTCCAGATAGCTGTGGTCAAGATGTGAATCGCAAACTACATATTGCAAACAAATACAGAGTGAGCTGATAGAAATGAGTTCACACAACCCACGTATCTCCAAATCGAGAGAAAAGGCTTTCATACCATCATCAAAGCCATCGGACAATCAAAAGATGACGGGCAGACACGTCCAATTTGACAGGTCCACCGAGGCTATTAACCCACTGTCAGAACCGATCTACCATTCAACGGCAGCCCTCGGCCACCAACTCGAGAATCTTCAGCGGTTGGAATTTGACGCAGAAGGCACAGTTTTGAAGGCCTTAGAGGAGTCCGACATGGCCAGGATTAATTTTGCTGAGAAAGTTTCCGAAGCTGTTAACGTCTCCAAGAAGAGCAAATATTCAGGTAGATTGATTTGTTACATTTATATACCTGCCATCCAACCTGTCAATCAAATGTCACAGATTACCAATCATACTATTTGATATGTCAATCAAACCATCTCGGCTCCCTGTGAGTATACAGCTCAATTGCTGCCATTTCGGCACATATGGGCTAATCAAACACAACAACCAACTGTGCCCTCACAGGTACTCATTTATTTACTACTGGGTGGAGAGAAGCAATTATGTTAAAGTGTCTTGCCCGAGGACGCAAGCGTCGGGATTCGAACCCACATTCCGACAACTCGGCCATCAGAACACAAATCCGATGCACTTAACTGCTCGGCCGTTATATTTAGCTTATCTGTTGCTTCAATCCCCCACAAAAAGTGGTGTTTTTTATGAATATTATGGTAATTACCGGTGTTTTACATTCTCTTTTATACACATGTATCCCTTTATCTAGGGGCCTCAAGATCTAAAAAAAAAAAAGATTTGAAGTACCCTATAACATTTGTTTATTTCTTGTGTACAGGTCTAGTGAGTGTGGATGTACCAGTAGAAGCAACCATAGCACAGGAGGTTGAGGAGAGAGTAGCTAGACAGAAGATAAGCAGTAAACAACCATGGCATAAACCATCAAAGGTACATATGAGGCAGTAGTCTTAGACCAGATATCTGTGACAATGTGTTAAACATGAACTATTTTATAATGAATGTTTTCAAGGCGAGTTCCGTTTCACACATCTTGGGTATCTCGTATTTTGGACTTTCAAGTGCATGTGGGTCAGTATGAAAAGTGTGTTCTTAACCAGTTTGCGTCGGAGGCCGTGTATACACGCAATTTTTTTTGCACCACGGATCGGAGAGCGTCTCTATACATGCCATAGGAAGCTCCGGAATATTTGTATGCATGTTCGGTTGAGCCACGCGTGTACGGTGACATGCTCGGAAGACATGGCTATGCGCTGTGGAAGCTTTCATTAATGTGTGTGGGAAAAAGAAATCTGCACATGGGCCCAGAAAAACTTTTATTCCCGATGCGAACTGGTTAAACTGGGCCTGCATGGAGTACCTATACTTTGCTTAAAATGCACACTTGATGTTCATTGTACATTAACCCTCCTACAATTAGTGCAATTTTTGAAACAACCCATTCAGGCCACTCCAAGCCATTAGCTTGTTGCCAGTGGCCTCATATGGTTACCCTTCTGTGCACTGTCACACCACTGAGATTGCAGGGTGAGGTGGTCTCCCATCTTACACAGTTGATTTTGTAAGATTACTTGGAAAGGATAGCAGGCTTGTACATGTAAGTACTGAAGGTTGCTCAAGAGCAGACTTTAGTGGATCGGAGTGGCCTCCATGTGTAAGAGGCATTAATTAATGATTGAACAAGTATATATGCCAACGAGACATTAATTAATGATTGAACAAGTATATATGCCAACGAGACATTCATGATATTGTTATAATTTTTAATTTATTTTTCAATTCACTTTTCAGGCATCAGATGTCTCCCCACCAAATATGAGTGTCTACACTCCTGATCTGATGATGGAAGAACCCATCATGGACGTCCCCACATTGACCTCCCAAGAAGTCAGACCTCGGCCATGTTCACCCGACAGAACCTTTGACCTCTACAGGCACATGTGTTGTTGGGACTCGTAGCGTACGTTTTCAGCTGTACCAGAAGGTAAAATGTTCATGATTGTGCTCGTCCAACAGTTCCTGCGAAGTATTAAATTCCGGACATTCATTTACATCGTTTGGTTAATTGAAGCCCAAGGTTTTAAGATTTTTAATCCTCCTATGCCCAAACTGAAATTTGGCCCAGTCAGCACGGCACCCACAGACACTCACTTGAGTATTTTTGGTTGCATTACCAATAGGTCAAACCACAAGATCCACACAGAGCTGTGTATGTACTTGGTTTTGGTTTGACCTCCTTGAGTGCACTGCACAAAGTCAATGGGTTGGGAGTTACATACAAATTTTGGGTGCACTGCACAAAGTCAATGGGCTAAGAGAGACATACAAATTTTGAGTGTCTTTGAGTGTTAAACCTATAGGAGGGTTAATATAAAATTTAATTGTAACTATATATACACTTGAACCACTTTAATGGGATTGTTCAGTCATAAATATTCTGATATTCTAATTAAAGTGCACTTAAGAAAAGTGGCCTTGCTTAGAAGGCATGGAATTTCATTCTTGTAGGGACCAGAATGACATTGCACACCTGATGAACGCATCCATACTTCATACGCATAAAGGCAGATGTACGGAAATCAACCTATGAAAGTTTGAGCCAAATTTTTGTTATGCTTTCAGATTTTTTTGCATGAATTTTTTTTATGTGGAAATGGTTCGCGCCCATAATCCATTTCAAAACTCGTTATTCATTTTATACATGTACTATCACCATCTTCACAAATAAGTTTTAGATAATAATTAGGGTATTTTGTAATCTGGTAATTATTACACAAAGGTCTCCGCTTCTTAAGCCCATATATATGTACACTTTATAGCGCCCTCTATAGGTAGTTGCACTATGACCTTTAACCTGGGAATCATATTACAGTCCTTTAAACGTACGTGCCTTTGCAAAATGCAAGTAGATTTGGTTGTTATATTTAACTGTTAAAGTCTTTATTCACAAGATATTGTGGGGAGGGGTTAGAGGCAAATAGTACAGATTTACAATCGAGTGGTGTATTTTTGTTACCTGTTATGCTGGTGAATATTACTCTCTTATTGACAAAACTCGGCCTCGCATTGCACTTTTCACACAATGTTAGTATTGTTCGTCTCGCACAATTTGCAGCGGCCTCTCGTTTCCACTTTTAGTGGCCAGTGGGCATGTTGGTCCGTGGACGTGGTTTTGAGAGAAAGCTATCCATTAGGTCGATACCACACATGAACTTGTTGTATTTGTTGATAATGGCAGGCCTGTCAACATCATCATGGCTTTTCGATGAGGGATCCCATCGGCGGACTTTATCTACAGGGTCAACACCAACATACTTAACTTCATATAGCAGAATCTGACAAAACCCATGACAGTTCTAGTTGTACCATGACCAAGAAGATCATAGAAGTGTTATTGATGAGGTGATGTGTACCAAACCCCTTCACATCTGTTAATCTCTGACAGGTTTTAAGAGTAGGTTAATACATGTATGTGACATGTTGGTACAAGTCCCGATGTTATCCTACCATGTTGTTTTGTGTACCAAATCCCTTCACATCTGTCAATCTCTGGCAGTTTCTAGAAGTTGGTTAGTATATGACCTTGTTTTGGGGTGACCTTACCTTTGTAGTATCCTGCGATATATATTCACCCAATACATGTAGTGCCGAGTCAGTAGATGTATGTAGATGATTTGGTACAGAGGGTCGCTATGTTTAAGCCTAGCTATGAAACATGGAGAATACACATGTACCTGGTGACTACACCTTACACAAAGCCTTGGATGATGATGTAAGAAAAACCCAGTGATCTTGTTGTATGTCTCAATCAGGAGAGTACAACCATGGTAGGGTATGTTAAATATATAGAAGTATAAATCCAATGAAAGAAAAACAATGAAATAATTAGATCAGTATTTACACTGAAGAAAAGTAATACAAATAGGTGATATTTCAGACAATTTGTGATACATGCAAATACGGTACATGTATCATATTTCTTTTCCATGTGAAAAACAATAACTTGGATGAGATTTTTTGGATTTTGTTTTTGTTCGTGCGTGGAAATGAACCATTTACTTGTATTCCGTGTACATACATCCATGCTAATTTGTATTATATTAATTAGATAATAAGGTAGACAAGTGGCATGAGATTTCTCTTTTGAGAAGATGTGGTGGTACTGAAAAGGACCGGTGGAAGTTGATCTTTAAAAAGACCGGTGGGTTTGGAAAGAGATTTTTTACACTCACTCACTTGGCCGCTTCTATCCCCGTCTCGGGGGTGGTTGTGGTCTTGTAAAAAACTCGTACAGTTTTTGTGCCGTGTGTAGCTCTCTCTTGTCTTGAAAGTGGTCTCGTAACTCTTGTTGTGCTGACTCCGTTGCTGTCTGTAACCGTTGATCTGCCTCTTCCGCTTGGTAGTTATACTCCAACGTCAGTTTGGTGAATGCAATCGCAGCCCTTGCTTTTTGGACAAGTCACTGTTGCCTACATTAGTTAAAAGTGTTACAGATTTGTTGTCTTGCCAAATATATAGAGAGATCACTATTTATATCAGTTACCAGGTTGACCACGCGGAGGTTCTGCCTATCTACTTGGTGGTTGTGTTCTTCCAGCTGAGTCTGTCCCACGGTGTGGATGAAGGGGCTCCGATGCATTCTGGATGTAGGTTGGTGGAGTGTCCTGTTGGATAGCCCTCGATAGGGTGGTTGTGTTCTTCCAGCTGAGTCTGTCCCACGGTGTGGATGAAGGGGCTCCGATGCATTCTGGATGTAGGTTGGTGGAGTGTCCTGTTGGATAGCCCTCGATAGTGTTTATTTTGTTTGGTGATGTGGGCTTTGGCAGTTGTTAGTGCTGACTGTACTAGCCAAAGTCTTCACACATTTGAAATCGATGTCCCCTAGTTGGAATGTGACATGCCTGTGGGCTTGGATCGAGATATGCCAAAGTGTGCTCATCGATGTGGTTGTTTCTGTGCATTTCGGTTAGGATATTGTGGACTAGAAGGATGGTTTGTGGTGTTATATCTTTGGTCGAGCTCGGTATAGTGCTCTGATTCAAGATGTTTGTAACCAACCTGTAGGTAGTCTGAGCGGTTCATAATGCAAATGCCTCTTCCTTTATCGTATGGTTTGATCACGATTTCAGGGTTGTTTCTAAACATTTTGAGGGATGTAAATTCAGGGCTTGCTATGTTCTTTTTCTGAGTTCTCGGACGGATATGAGCAAGTTGATATTTTGTGGCTTCCAGGTATTGTTCAAGCGTTTCGCTCTGTGTGGTTATTGGATGCCAAGTGGAAGGTGGTTTAAAAGGGTGGGTTTTGGAAGTTTTGTTATGCATTAGATATGCAATTTTCATTCTTCTTTGGAAGATATTGATGTCACTCAAAAGAGTAGAACGTGTTGGTTTAGCAGGTGTTGGAACAAAGTTTAGACCTTTACCCAGCGCAATTTTCTCCATTTGAGATAGTTTAACAATGGATAGGTTTGTGATAAATTGTTCACTGTGTTCTGCTAATGTAGTCATTTGACTAGTATGGTATTGTTTGGTTTTATTCGAGCGTTCAAGTGAAAATCGTTTTGATTTTCGTTTTGATTGTGAACGTTTCGCTACTTTCGAAAATTTCCTTTTTTGCCATGGTATAGAGATAAATTTATATCTAGTAGTATGTTATACGTATCTAATAATAATATATACTTTTTATTTGTATTATATTAAAGATAGTAATAAAGTTGCAATGGCATGATGAATCTTTTTTGAGATGTGGTGGTCCTGAAAAGGACCGGTGGAAATTTAGTCGTGAAAAAAAACCTGGTGTTTAGAAGGAGCGGTTTAGACTCCCTCTCTTGACCGTTTCGGAGGTGGTTTTGGCCTGGTAAAAAACTCGTACAAACCCTGCGCTGTATGTAGGTCTCTTGGGTCTGTGAAATGCTCTTTAAGTTCTTGCTGCGCCAACTTGGTAGCCTTCAACAGCCGTTACTCGATGTCCTCGGCCTGGTGGTTATATTCCTAACGTTAGTTTGGTAAAAGCGATAGCGGCCCTTTCGCCGAGTCTATTTCAATTGTCCTGGAAGGACTTTCGGAAAGTCAGCCCACGTTGTGGATGAGGGGGTCGCGATGCTCTCAGGATGTACGGTGGAGTATCCCGTTGGATGGCCCTCGCTAGCGTGTTGATTTGTTTTGTGATATGGAATTTGATAGTTGTCAGATTGCTGACTGTACTAGCCAAAGTCTTCACACGTTTAAAGTCCGTCTCTGCTAGTCTGGGTTTCTCCTTGGGGGTTGAGTTCTGGTGTAGCTCGAAGGATGTCAGCAGCGTTTCCTCTAGGAAGTCAATCGGGGGGCGCTGTCCACACGAAAACTGGCTTGGCTCCGATGATGCAGGTGAAGTGGCAGTTGAAGGCGACTCTGGAATGCGACTCTGGAATCCTTGATGGGGAAGGTGTTGGTGAACGCAGTTTTAGAGAGCGACATTTCAGAGATCTGCTGAGTTTGGTAGACATGTTGTCAGACCATAGAGTAGAAATCTGCCCACTGTTGCCGGAGTTTGCAAGGTCCCCTTCCATGGAGCCGGACAGGAACAAGTCAATCTCCTCCTCCAGCAGTGGGCGGTGATTGGTGCGGTGGGCAGCGGAAGATAGCTGGCCACAAACGATGATCCTGGTGGTGTCTTCCGGCGAGGACAGCCTGCGGACAGCCTGCGTGACTGTTTGAATGTCAGCGTCGATGTTAACATCGATGAAACCCAGGCCACCAGCTCGGCGGTCGGCGAAGACGAAGTTTGTGGTGGCCCGGGTCGGCAGGTTGCAGACTTTCCGCTGGTGACATTTTTCCAGGATAGTGTTGTACTTCCAGGTGGAAAAAAGTCTTTCGATGACCTTTACCCTGAAATCCAAATTGGAAAGGTGGTGGTTTGTAGGTATGCTGTTGTATAGGGTAAATTGGAGTAATTGGAACACTTAAGCAATAAAATGTTTTTATTTTATAGATAATTCCTTTCAAGAAAAAATTTCTGTGTAAAACGAAGATTTTGTTGAAGATTTGACATTTTCAATTTATACTCAGTGGGGGAGCCAAAATTATCAGTGACCTTGGAATACGATTGAAGGAATACCGTTGAGTTATCATTACATCGCTTTGATCAATAATGAGGAATAGTGCTCAATTGCAATGACATGACACGAATCTTTTGTTTAATGTCATACTGCGTCAGGCCATGGTTCCAAAATCTTTGAAAAATAGCTACGGCGACGGTTTCGTGCCGCAGGTTTTTTTTTAAAGTCTAACATGCTCGTACAATATGTATCAGTACACATAGCTATCGCCTCTTCGTAATAGTTTTCAAACTGCTCGTCATATGCAGTGGTGCAGCAATCATGTCCCATTTGGTTTGCCTCAAAAGTCCGGCGAACAACCCTCGCACTCTGCCGTGGTGATCAAGTCTATACACGCCGATATACAGCCGGCTACAACGTTAACCATAATATCCTCCCTCGGGCAGACCTCAGTATTGGCTTTGACGAAAACGTCATCTTCGAGGGATTTTGAACAAAGACAAGTACAAGATAAAACGTTCGTTTAGAAAATAGTCCACTTGCTCAGTAAAGGCTCTTAATAGTTTCAATTAAAAAAAAAAAAAAAAAAAAAAAAAAAAATGTACATACCATATTCGGGAAGTGACTTGAACATCTCATTTACGGGTAACGTTTCTACTCTTGATCGTAGGCTCTTTGCTGGACGGTCCTGCTCCAGCGGACATGAGTTGCGAGTAGACTTATGTATTCATTATGATACGGAAGAGTTCTTTCATAGGGAGTGCTGACAAGTAGCCAAAACTTAAGCGTCCATTGAATTTCAACATACTCTCCTCTGTTAAAGTCTTCATTCACAAGATATTGCCATGTATCTGGTAGCAAATTGAAGGTGACTATAATAACAAATACAAAAGGGAAAACATTTCCTTTTAAAAGAATATTTTTGTAGTGTCCAGACTCCAGATACATGTTGCAGGTATGTGCTGTAATTCTGTGTGGTTATGCTGCCTGGCCAGTTGTGGTCTGCAGATCACTGCCTGGCCAGTGTACCACCGTCTTTTCATCCGAGGTTGTAGTGTCTGAATGTGAGAAAGGATGCTTTCTAGTTGGGTGAGCTCTATATTGGTCCCCATGTTGGACATGTATGCTTGCTTATTTTAACTGTTTTTTTTATATTTTTTCAAAGTCCCGTTTGTCTGTCTCGCCTAGACAATGAAATGTCTTCTGTGCATTTCCCATCAAGTACTCTCTCAGCCATTCTGATTCATTGGAATTTTTCACTGCTATATTGAGTTGCACAAATATTGCAAGATGTCGTCATCGATCCGTCCACCAGGTTTGATCCTAACTGGATAACTGGCTTATCTAACACACGAATCATTAAAACATTTCCTTTATTAAACTAATCTCATTGGTTAGATCTTGGCTGATCTTACATTTGACCTGAAAACAAACGTCCCAGCACGCTGTACTTAACTTCATATACCAGAATCTGACAATACCCATGATACATGTAAGTTCTAGTTGTCTCATGACCAAGATCATAGGAGTGTTATTGATGAGGTGATGTGTACCAAATCCCTTCACATCTGTCAATCTCTGGCAGTTTCTAGAAGTTGGTTAGTATGTGACCTTGTTTTGGGGTGACCTTACCTTTGTAGTATCATGCGATATATATATGTAGTGCTGAGTCAGTAGGTGTATGTAGATGAATTGGTACAAAGGGTCGCTATGTTTAAGCCTAGCTATGAAACATGGGAAGACACATGTACCTGGTGACTACACCTTACACAAAGCCTTGGATGATGATGTAAGCAAAACCCAGTGATCTTGTTGTATGTCTCAATCAGGAGAGTACAACCATGATAGGGTATGTTAAATATATATAGAAGTATAAATCCAGTGAACATTAATTTTTTGGAAAGCTGTGGTGGTTTCTCTCTCCTTCCATCACACCATGGGATATACCAACATTGAAATAAGAGGCATTTCTCGGGTAGCAATGTTTTTTGGTAGATCATTAGGAATCTCCACTATCGTATTTCAGGAACCACACTAGCCATATGGTCGTAAGCATCTTGATATAACACCATATATTATCTGGTCAATGATATTGTCACCTTGTAGAGTGAACAATGTAAAATTATTTCCAGATCCCGTTCGCCCCTTAAATAGTACAGATTTACAATCAAGTGGTGTGGTATTTCTCAAAGCAAGGAACTATGCACTTGTTGTGTACATTGTTTACAGATCATCATTGTTTTTCGCCAGCCTAATTTGCAGCCGTGTTTCTTTCCATTGGGTTTTTGCCAGGATAGTGCTGTTGCCCTGTCAACTCAATAGGAATGTGGTATCTCAACTGACTTGTTGCGTTACATGTACGTTCCCAACCCAACAGCAAGCCCTATATAATCCCTATGCAAAAATCAAGGTTACTGACATTGTTGTTCCCTGCTATGCTGGTGAATATTACTCTGCTATTGACAATACAGATATTCAGCATATGGGAAAAAAACCTCTTTTCCACCATTTCAAGCTTCTGTGTGTATGATTGTAGAACTGAAAACATTGGTCGGCAAGATCAGTTCCACCCATGTTTTTGTTGCAATCTTCAATACAATTTGGCTTATTCATAACATCACGAAATTCACTTGTGCTCTTATTACACAGATTTTGCTTTTTGGACAAGTCACTGTTGCCTACGTTAGTTAAGTGTTACAGATTTGTTGTCTTGCCAAACGATTACACAATTGCCCAACTTTCACCCCAAGAAATGGGTCATCTCCTTTCTTCATTTTATGGTTTTTGGGGGTTTGCAGCCTGGGGTATTCCCTGTGTAGTGTAACGAACAGTTCCACAACATTCGAATCCTAGTTTAGACAGTTTAGCTAAAAGAGCTGGGCTAGTTTAGTAATTATCACAATATATTACGTGTCCCTTATTCTGTTGTCCATGGACCAGATCAATGACGACTTTTCCTGCAACTGTTGGGTTTGGTGGATGGCAGTCTGACTTGGAATCTACATGTACGTCGGCATCATAAACAGTTTGGTTGTCGTTCAGGGAGAAGGCTTTAATTAATACCCCGTTTGATAGTGTTTTTTTTGGCATGTACTGAACAAAACTTAAGCGTCCCTTGAATTTCAACATACTCTCGTCTGGAGACAGATTCTGTGCAGGGTTATACAGATTGAGAAACTTCAGGACGAGGACTTCTATCAAGGGCCGAACTTTGGTAAGTTTGTCCTGTTTAGCCAAGGCTCTGAGGAATTTGGTAATTGGAAACGTGGAGAAGAATTGAACTGAACCGATTACGGGACAAGATCAACGGATAGAATGGGATTTGTGATTGATAAAATTTATATCTGAATACGGTTTTCTCGTCATCAGATAGATTTGCGTAAAGTTTACACGGATCGCTTATAATTTCCGACTTTGGCATGTTAGTCCGCTGACCGAATTTACCCCAGAAACTATTTAACATGAGTTTTGCACGAAGGCCGGGATTTTTCTTTGTTTGTTCTCGTTCCAGATGTATGCTCTCATTTTCATAGTACTCTTGAATGTACCTCACTTTGTCTTCATCATTCTTAACCCACTGGGGCCAACCAGACGCTTCTTGCTTAAGTTTTAGGAACGTATTAATTTAGTCCGTGAACAATAAAGGTAGGTGAACGCTGTTTTAGTTTGTTCATACGTGTACATACTACCTTCCTTCATTCTAAACCCACGGTTGATTCCAACCCCACCCCTTTGTAATTTAAGTACATCCAAATATCTAAATTTAGTTATGTCGTTTGTGGATTTGTTAAGACCTTTGCGACTTATTTTGTTCCCTCCCATTCAACCTTAAATAGACCCGGAGTTCTTTTGTCATATGCTATGTTTTCCGCACTATCAACTCGAGGAAACCAGTCGGATTTTTCTATGGCATACTCATCTTTTTTGTTTTCCTTTATAATATTACCGACTCAGTGCTATCACCCGATAATGCCAAATATGCGGAGTCCGTGTCCATTTCACACATTTGAAAATCAAAATCAAAATTTCATTTACGTCATCCCCTACAACGTGCAAACCCCGAAAATGGCGGTCGTTAATTAAGTACGACGCCTCGGTGTCCGTACATACCCTAACATTGACGTGCTTCTCTTGATTGTTCACGGTTTTACCGTAGGCCGAATTTCCTAACAACTTCATCGTGTCGGCCAAGATCGCATTTGAAATATCTCTGTCGCCGGCCCTTCTGGCATCGCTTACTACTTCCCCGAAACTTTTAAAAGTCGTTTTTCCTATACTGTACAACTTCGTAAATATGTTGGACTTTGAGTCCGTGGGTCATGTACCACTGGAGAAGTGGTGTAGAGAGCATGATGTGGGAGCCAAACATACTTCCTATCAAGCTTTTACAAGGTTTTTTCATGAGCCCCTCTCCTTCTGCAAAGGTTTTCATGTGGTCTCCAATATCATTTCTACTTACCTCAACATTTTTGAAAATCGGAGTCATTTCCGCAAATGTTTCTCGCAATGCTGGGGGAACATGTAAATCACACTCAACTAACCCAAACATTGAGCCGTCAGCAATGAAAGTTAGGACTTCACGCTGCGTCATAGTTGTCTTGTTGTAGTGGGTTGGACGTATAGATCGAGTTTAAGAATAATTGCAAGTCAGGATTACCTTTTTTTTCGGTTTCCCATTCGCATTCTTTAATTTCAATGAGATGTTACCCCTGATCCCTTACGTGATCCCTTAGGTGGATATTTTTTCTGTCTCAACTTGAAGTTGGGCACAGCTCATTTTTCTTACATCAGTGTAATGTTTCTTGTTTAGGAAGCAGTTGTGGCCATGCCAGAAGCACCCTTGAAACTGGTAGACGGTGTTTGTTTCTTGACAGAAACCATCTACCGGAATTTTGCGAGACCCCACACGTTTTCTTTCCCGTTAAATTTATGGATAATACGGACACCAGTGCGCCGCGCTTCTGACTCTAACCATTCCATTGCTTTCACACCATATTTCTGACTCTGTACGGGTCTGAAGTTCTCCTCTGCTTTGCGCCTTACAAATGCACCCCCCCCCCCCCGATCGATTTTCGTGATACCTGTGGAACACGATCGATGGACCTCCGGATCGGGGGAAAACCGCAGGGTCTTCTTGCAGGATGACTCTTTGGGAAAAACGGGTTCATCATCATCAGCTGGGGGCTCGATGGGGAGGTTTTCTTGATCATCTGGAAGGTTGTCCACAGGAGGGTCATTGGGTGGGTCGTCCACAGGTGCGTCGTTCCGTTGTGCTGGTTGGTTTTTTGGATGTTTGACCTGCATGTGACGCCCCAAGTTGTCACGACGGGTAAAAGTCTTTGCACATATGGGGCACTTTATGGGGGTGACTTGGCGGTTTGTTGAAGGTTTGTCGGATGAAGTGGATGGGTGTTCATCAATCTCCGGGCGTTTTGATGGTGGTGGTGTTGGTTTAACGAGTGGACTTTAAGATGTCTCTTCAGGATGTCCCGACGATTTAATGTTTTTTTAAACATTGTTTACACGTGAATGCGGCGGGTTGTCTGATGGACTGGAGACCATCATGACGCGTCTTGTGCCGTTTCAAATTGTCTTTTCTTGTAAACGACTTGAAACATTTATTGCAGGAAAACTTTTTAGGATTTTCGGGTTTGGTGGGCTGTCGTGGGGGATGAGCGGTCACGGACGAACCTTCAACGTTTGCTTTGATGTCGGGTTCATCAATACGTGGGGCCTCTCTTGGTTTAGTGGGAGTTCTTCGTCGCCAGCATCATCATCTTCATCATCATCAAAAGTATCCTGCACAGAAAATAAATGTTAATAAAATAAATATATATATAAATAAAATATATATAAATAAATGTTAAATGAGTAATAAATACAACACATTGACCATCAATCCATCGAGCATTTAAAATCTTGCGAGTGTACGACAGTGAAACGAAGAGTCAACAACAATTCTGATTCAATTACACTCAACATTTAAAATTCAGTGCACAACTTGAAGCATTGAATAACGTTATAAGCCCTTACGATGTATTCTGGAGAAAGATCACCATCTCGTTCTCGTTGGTCTTTATTGGGCATTAACCACACATTGACATTCTGAAATAGAATAAACGTAATTTTGTTTAAATACCGGTACGATGCATTCACGATGTACTCAAAGCCATGCTAAATAAATTCAGTTTGACATTTGTACTACTTATTTCACTCAACTAACACCGCGCCACAGTTAGAAGTCATAAGTCTATGGTTGTTTTGTAACATCAACTGAAATTTGGAATGATCCTTTAAAAGGAGTTTAAGATTTTACTATTTTGCTTACCTTTTCACTTTCAAACCGGACCTGAAGGTGCGGTGGAGTCTCGGCGATAAAAAAAGGAGTCGGAATCGGCAGATGTCCCAGCCATCGCATCATCCTCCATACGATTGATTTGAAGGAGCTGACTAGGTGTCGAAAACAGAGTTGTCGTCCGCCGATCCATTTTCCTCTTCGATGATGGAGATCTGGAGTAGTTGTGATGGTGTTGGGTCAGGTGACCCGAACGGGTAATACATAGCGTGGTGATCAGACATGTCGGGATACGTTGAATAGCGTCAGAGGCTAGCAGCAATGTTCATCAAACACAGATCAACAGTTGTGGTTGACTGCTCATCCTGCCCAGCTTTTAAAGGCCGCAAAAAGGGGCGCTCAGAAAATCCACTTAATTAATCATATTTGTGGAGGGAAAACTTGACAATAGACGTCGCAACTTGATTGCGTTGACTTGTATATGTGGGATAATATTATCTCCCATGCCAAGCAAGCGACCATAAGTTTCAGAGCCTGGTATTTGGGATATCTCCCATGCCAAGTCAGCGACCATAAGTTTCAGAGCCTGGTATTTGGGATATTATCTGCCATGCCAAGCAAGCAGTATTACATTGCATACATTATCTATATGAAGAAAGTATAAACCTTGCAGTGTTTGTGTATGGACTCGCATATTTGATGTCTTCATGTGGTCATAAAAAGTGGTTCTGTATGGTGTGGGGCTACATGCAGCTGTTTCAACGATTCCATCAAAGTCAGCCACTCTGATGCAACCACTGATTCGCATATCACTAGAAATTCTCAAGCGAACAACAGTTACAAACCTTGTTGCACCATCTCTAACAGAAATATCCCAACATGTGCCAAGCAAAGCGTCTAATCTGCTTATAGTAGCTTTTATGTAGCTAAATTCAACACATGTTGAATCTGGAATCGCAAGCCCAAGCAGGTTACAGTCACTGTCAATACATAAAAGGCCCAAGTCAAAATTCCTCCGTCTGCTTGAGTTCCAGAATGTCAATGAAATTTCTTTCCTGAGGCATTCTGCCAACTGTACCTTTCGAAACTCTTTTCTAAACTCATTACACTTCATGTTCTGCTGTGATATCAGAAATGATTCCCTTACCAACTTAGAAGCAGTTTTTTTGGCTGTTCCAGTTACTGGATGGTTTACCCTCTTCAAACTGGTGAGGCTAAGCGAAATACTTATCTTAACAGATAGTCTTAACAGCATTGAGGTTAGACTGTTTTTTTTTAAGTAAAAAAGTGGCAGTCGGATACTGCACGCTTCTTGCACGGCTAGTTTTATTTAGATCTACAGTGCGTATCAAAAAAAAGGTAATCCGAATTCAGGGGGTTAATATGCCAAGGTTATTTAGTTTGACAATTTACATGTAGTGTACCAAAGAAGAGGAACTCCTCAGCTTTCCATTGATACCTTTATTGACCCATTGCTGTCACACATGACCGAGTACATTGTTATTGAAAATGACAAATTCAAATCGCATTTTTGCAAGTTTGGGTAATCAGTGCAAGGCAGGATAATTAGTGAAAGTCAGTATGATAAACCAGATTTTCTTTAGGAATGACTGGACATTATTCAAGAAGAATCTCTTCTAACATTGCCCTTTTATGCACCCACACCTTCAACATGTCCACCTCCCCTTTCGACACAAAGCTGACAGCGACGGAGCATGTCCTGCACTGCTCGGCCCTTCCATGGCAAAACAGCCCAACTCGAAAATTTTGATTTTTGAGATAAGATCATTTTTGGGTAAATTGAGGGCGCTCTTTTCATTTGTGAAAGTTTCAAAGGCGTACGATGGATTGTTTTGAAGATAGCATGTCCTATCTCACATTCTTTGCACACGTTCACTCTGGTTTTGTATGGCAAAACGCCTTATCTCTAACCTAAGTCATTCACAGTTTCTTGTTTTGCTTGGTAAAACATTGTAAGTCCAAGATAGACTACTTTGCCTTCCAAATTGATTATAACCTAATGTGGAGTGTTTAGGGTAAAACAACTTAACTTGAAGATAAGCTGTTTTGCCAAAAAAAATCTAAGTTTGAGAAACGTCTAACTTTGAATTAAGTCATGCATACTTTATTTTTATTTGGTAAAACATACTAAGTCTAAGATACATAGATCTGCCTTTCAAATGAGTTCAAAACATAATGTTGAGTGTTTATGGCAAAACAAGTTTACTTTAAGATAAGGTTTTTTTTATGGCAAAACAGCCTAAGTTAAGACATGTCCATCTGTGAGATAAGCTCATTTGCCATAAAAAACTTGAACTATTGAGGGCGCTATCACCATTCTAACTCATCAAATGTATAATGGCGGCCATGTTCAACCTCAAGCTGCACAGCAGGGGCTTTCAAATTCTCCAAAGGGCATTGGAAAAAAACCAAGGTATGTCTATCTTTTACATGCTTAAGTCTTAAATATAATCCTATAGAACTCAGAGGTAATCAGTAGATAGATGAAAGTCCAATGTAATCAGCGCCCATATAAATTATAATAATGATGTTGCATGATGCAGGCAAGGGTTTAGGGCACTTAGTAACTGTACTGTAGGCAGCTAGTCAGCCTAAAAATAAAATCTAAACATGCTTCAATCGTTTTTATTTTCGGCATGTGCATTCTTTGTGGTTTCCATATGAAATAAATTTTTGTTTCATCAAAATCGGATAAACCGTTACGGAGTTATGATTTTTTTTAAAGGGAAATTCCAGGCCCGCCAAAATTTTATTTATTCTGAAAGGACATATTGTAAAGAACATAATCCACAGAGCAATGATCGATTTTCATTATCGAGAACGAAATGCTGGTCTATTGTGTTCTTAAATTCTTGTTCATAGAGCGCGTCCATGTTGTTTAAAAATCCCGCCACATCCGGGACATTATGACGTACTGACTGCACCTCAATGAAAAAGCGTATGTGTACAGCTGACATGTGGCGATAGTATCGCGCCTAGACGCACCTATCAGCATACATAGTGCTCACGGTAGTGTGCTCGATCATTTCTCACGGTCAAACACAAGCTCCCGTGTTTACTCTCACCTTCGACGTATTTTTCTTTGCTTTTACGAAATCTGGGTATCAAAATTATGGAATCAGGGCCATCTCCGTACGATTTTTGAACCAAGTTTTACGGACGAAGAGCTACAAAACAGAAATAACGATATCGCAATGGACGTGGAAAACATCGAGGACGTGCAGCTGCCTGGGTCGGGTGGGCGACCGACTGCACGCAGGCAAAATACGGACTGGTGCAGTTGTGAGTCATGTGCGGTAATGCCTCAAGAAAAGGGCCTTTCGGGTTGTTGGTGCAGTCAATGCGTCACAATGTCCCGGATGAATAGACATCGGCGCAACAAAATGGCGGCAGCGTGCAAGCGATGTTTAATAAAATCATCATTTTCTGCAATTGCAACAACCGATCATAAAAAAATTAAAAGACAGTCTCCATGAAACATCACACCCTTCACATAATTTTATTTCAAAACTGGGGTGATGTTTCCCTTTAAGATTAAAATATTGTGCCCTTTTTCATTTATTGCCCGTGTATTGTAGCTATGGGGCTAATGGCACATCTAGATTTGAAGTACATTTTCAGAGGAAGACCTAATTAGTATGCGCATACGTTATCATTCGAAAAAACAACCATGTTTTCCAAAACAAATGTCATATTTCAATAGAACAATAGTAACAGATTGTATTTCTGAAATATTTTCTTGTCTTCTCATTTGCATATATGAAAATTTTGTTTGGAAGATCCACCGTTGTCTGACTTGGACCGGGAGTCGCTGCCATCTTGGATTTCATGAAACTCATGCAACCAAAACCAAGTGTACAAAATCTGCTTTCGGTCTTTGGCCTGAGCACTTAAACTTCGAAATCTTTTTTTATTTCAAAAATATATGAATCAACCTTGGATTTTAATTACTTATATTGAGGGTTTATCTTTTTTTGGGGACCGAAAATCAAACTCAAATTTTTTGAGATCAAGTTTGAGGCTCAGAAACCACGCGATTTCCGATCGGAAGAGCTGGAGACTGTTCATTATTCATTTATGCAGACAGGCATATGCAAATTATGACGTATACATCAGCAGGACGAATCGCGAAAGCGCATTCTTGGGCAGCCCCCTCTGTGCAATTCTCACCACACGATCGTTTTTATGAATGGGAATTTACGTGCGCATTGTCCGCTGTGTGTCAGAAGCACTGTGCGGCATACATGACCTGCCTACACTTAGGCCTACGTTACACACTGGTCAAACTGCCATGACTGCTGCATCATCTTAGCTTACACATAGGTTAGGCTAAGCCTGCGTAACTCCAACTTTTCATGTTTCTGTTTGATCCATTTTGAAATATTTCAATACAGTCAGGGTTTATTGATTCATATTTTGTTGTAAATTGTATGAATAGGCCTGAGTTAATGAATAGGCGTTGATAATGTAGGCCAAATTGTATTTTAATATGCATATGGCTATGCAGTCTTTTGATAGGACTAAAAATATGTCCAAACAAGTATGGATATTCAAGAATGAAATCTCATTAGTGCACTTTACTAGTGATTGAATCATGCTAGTTTTAGTCATTTTTAAGTTTTTGCAAATCTGATGCCAACATGTTTGTCACTAATGAAAGTAAATGTCGATTTTGTTCCCCAGCAAGTCCCTAGATCACTAAAGCAGACCTTAAAACAGGTAATCAATTATCTTAAGGGTAAAATCTAGGAGTAAAGAAGACTGTGATAACATTCATATCATATCATTTCTAATATTCCTTTCCTCCTTTACAGGCAAGAAGCAGCTCAAACATGACGACACAGAACTTATCAAAGGTAATAAAATGAAGTTTAAGTAGAGTTAATACATTATTGAGCTTATTAATGTACTTATTACTTATTAATGAAAGCACTTGTTTAATGCAGGTATATTTCATTTGCTTTTAATTTTGTCCTTGGATTTTGTATGATTATCGTCAGCAGGTGATAACAAAGTAGATTGTGGCATTATTTTATCTGTTTTTAAATGCTTAATTTAAGTTATTATCTTTCATGTATTTACAGTGCCAGATGGACTGAATGATGTTCACATGCAGGTGTCTGATTCAGAGGTAAGTTGATCTTCATAACAACGGCGCACCCAGGATTTTGCCTTTGGGGTGGGGGAGGGCTCCACCCAGGATTTTTGTCTTGTGGGGGCTCAAAGAAAATTTACTCTCACAAATCAACTAGGCCTAGTATGTATATGTGCGTATATATGTAAAAAAATTCGGGGACCCTCTTGGGGGCGGGGCTCAAGCCCCGAGCCCCTTGGGTGCCCGGTGTTTCATAATTTTACAGTTCAGCAATGCCTCCAGGTATAGATAAACATTTAGTTGAAGATGTAGTTTCTACTGAGAATAATGGAAAATCTGAAACGGCTTAATGTTATTCTCAATTGTATATATACAGTGCCAAACAATGATGAACTCAAGAATGATGTCCCCAAGAAAAGTTTGTCTGATCCAAAGGGTAAGTTGTTTTTCATAAGTTGTTTTACTACAGCAGACATTGCTCAATCATTCAGCAGTTCCTGCAGTATTAATGTACATTTTGTAATAGATGAATATTTAGATAAAGATGCAGTTCCTGACTTATACAACATTCTAAAATGATTGATTAAAATTATTCTCTATTATATAATACAGAGCTAAACAGTGACGGACTAAATGATGTTCGCATAAGCGTTGTCTGATCCAAAGGGTAAGTTATGTTTGATAAATGTAAGTAATTTTACTGCTGCAGACATTGCTCGTTCATTCAGCAGTAGCTGCAGTAGTAATGTACAATTTGTGATAAATGAAGATTTAGATAAAGATGTAGTTTCTTGCTTATAAAAAATTATAAAGTGCTTTATTTAAATTACTCTATCATTTTACAGAGCCAAACAATGATGGACTGAATGATGTTCACATGGAAAGTTTGTCTGATTCAGAGGGTATGTTGCTTTTCATAATTGGTTCTACAGACCTATTTCCTGAAGTGCTTGAAACATTTTCAACAAAGCACAATTTGGAGCTAGATTGTAGAAATTCTCCCATTTATTTCAACTGCAATAATATAGCAGCTATACATCTGAGTGCCGTATGCAATTTGTTTGCAAATTCATATCATACCTTTTTGTCAGAAAGTGAGCAACATTTTTATGTTATCATTTTTACAGATTATTTTCAACAGGACATTGTGGTAATGTGCAGCTCTTCAACTGAAAATGCATTTAGTGAGATATTAGACTGCATTAGCGACTCTGATTTGAGTAAGTTATATATCCATAATTTCCTGAATATATTTAGTTGAGAAGTTTAAGTGAATGTTTCAAATACAAAATTTGTTAGATATAGGGCTTTATAGGCCAATAATTCATTCATTCACAGATAATCCCAAAAGCAATCTGAACAAAGGCGACAGCCTGCAGTTGTCTGATATGAGACATACTTCTGGGACAAGTGGCACCAGAAGAGGATAACCAAAAGGTAATGCACTTCTCTTTTTATTTACAGTTATGCATTATTTGTGTACAAAGCTATGGAGATACTTCTGTTCTGCCTTGAATGACATCACAATATGGCTCAGGAATGTGGACATTTTCATTAGCAAAAAGACCAAAATGTTTAAATTTCTCCCTTGTATTACTATACAGTAACACGTAAAGTAAGCTGTCCTACATGTATTCAAATCATAACAATTCTATTGCATGGCTCCTTTAAGTGTAATTAAGGTTGTGCTCAATATTAAATGCTAAATAAAATCTATCACAAAATGCACATCACTACGGCAGGTATTGCTGAAGAACCTGATGCAGTTCAACAAGAAGTTGTAGATCAACCTCCACCCAACAAAGATGGCAGCCTGCTATTGTCTGATATAGACCTACTTCTTGGACAAGTAGCACCAGAAGAGGATAGCCAAAAAGGTAATGTAATCATCTTTTATTTATAGGTATACACTTTTTTTATTTTAATGTTACAGCTATTTCTTTAATTGTAATTAAATAATACTCAAGACAAAATACAAAATAAAATCTTCATCTATCACAAATGCAGGTATTGCTGAACAACCTGAGGAAGTTCCACTAGATGCTGTAGATCAGCCTCCACCCAATCCAGAGGCTCTGCAAGAGAGAGGTTAAATAAATCTAAAGGTGAGGTTGAATAATCCTTTTTGCTGTGGATGTTATGCAATTTTAAGGAGAGGACTTTATATTCATATTTCACACATAGCAGTTACTGTGGACACATAAAGATGTCGCTTGAATGCCCTGTTGTAAAATTCTCCTTCCACGCAAACTCAAATTATTTAGTAATTCTTGACCATTAGTGATATAAATGAATCAATCTGAATTACTAGCAATTTGTTTTACTTTTTTCAGAAAACATTTTATTTCTTTGTATATATTTAAACAGATAAAAAACGGTGCAGATCAGTTGAACAAAAGAAAACCAGAGACCAGGAGAACCACCATATACTTCGTCCATGTACACAGAAATGCAGGAGAAAGTGTTCAGAGAAGTTTTCTGAGGAACAGAGACAAGAAATTTTCAAGAACTTTTGGGACATGAGCTACGACCACAGGCGTGACTGGCTCGTGCTGGCGTGGATGAAGAAAGAGAAGAGGTCCTTCACAACACCAAACCGAGGGTCGCGCAGAGAATGTACTCTAAAGTGGCGGTTCGGATCAACACAAGTGTGCAAATGTTTTTTCTTGCACACGATCGGGTATCATGGCGACCAGGTTGTTAAGTCTGCTCTGAAAAATGTCAGGAAGGATGGGGGTGTTGTGGGTGCATGGCGACAGGCGTGGTCAACATGTACCACAGAACAAATTTGATGAGGGGTACCGCAAACATGTAATAGATCATATTGAATCCTTTCGACCGCAGGTCTCACATTACAGGCGGGACCATGCTCCCAACAGGAGGTACCTTCCATCCGACCTATCAATATGTTCAATGCATCAGGTCTTCAATGAAAGTCAACAGGCATCTGGCCAAGACCAATGTTCCTTCCAATACTACTACAAGGTATTCAGCTCTATGAATATTTCATTCTCGTCTCCTGAAAATGACCTGTGTAAAACATGCCTCATCCACGAACAAGCACATCCACCACTACAAGCATCGGCGGATGACCTCCCCCATAACTGCAGTACCTGTAACTGCCACGCTTGTTCTGGATATGTTGAACACAAAACCAGAGCTGCCCAAGCAAGGGCAGCTCTCAATGCAGACACAGAGCGGATGAAGAATGATGACCAAGTCCTTGTAACAACTGTAGACATGCAAAAGACAATTTGCATGCCAAAATTACCCACCAAGGACTATGCCAGAGTTGTATTCTGCTGCGTTTGGTGACCACAGACTCTGAGGCAGTTCGGCCTTGAGATTTGTTAACAGATGGATCTTGTTGCACTTGGCAGCCAAGTCACTTTGATAAACGATGCACTCTGTTGCGTCTGGCAGGGTTTCTAGCCAAAATACCCTGGAGGGTTAGGGTTAATCCCTGATATATGTTACTTAAAACTTAGTAAGCCTACATTTAAATAAAATAGTTTCCTTAGATTTTAACAACTTATTTTTTAACTCCCTTGTTTGACGAGGACTTCTAATAAGGGTAACTCAGCCCAATTAGAAGGTATAAGTATGGGGAAGTTAAGACTAATTGCGGTGACACCATGTGAAATTCTCTATTGAGTAGTAATTAGTTCTGGAAAGAACTGGAGGTTATATCTCGACGTTTCGATCAGTATGCTCTGATCGTCCTCAGGAGAACGGGGAAGTTAATTTATATGGAGTTAATTAATACCAAAACATTATAAAATCAATTAAATGTAAAATGTATGTTTGTATTAGCTTGATCATATTGAAACTCTAAAACTGTACTATTAATGAACAGCAGCTTATGATGGAGGGGCATTTGTTTTTGATGATTTTTGTAATATATTCAGTATGCTATAACAACATAATAATAAACATATGGTGAAATCAAATATGATTTTAGCTCCTATTTTTGTTTTGGCATTTGAACTATGAATCACTTCATCACATCACCACTGTTGTGAACAATTTTTGTGACCCCTTGTCCGTAAAAACAGCACTCCCCTGGCAATTATTTAAAAAAAAAAAGGCTAATTTCAGATGGAATGGTCAAAATGTTTGGTTTGCTGAATCAAAGTATCAAAATTAATTGTTTGAGTGGGGGTGATAGGGGTGATGATGCCATTATGATACAGAATGTTTTCTTGTTGGTAGCCACTGCACAGAGAGCCTAGTCTAGTACCCAAACAGACATTGTTATACTCACTGTGGAGCAGGTCAAGCACCAGCCTATGTTTGACATGAGCCTCACTATGACCCTCATAGAATTGTGTATACAGAACCAAGATGGCCGACATTTGATAAAGTATTTTTGGTCATTTTGTTGAAACCTGAAACTCTTTCATCACCTTGTTCTCCTCTAAAAACCTATGAATGACTCATGCATTACCCATATCCAAGACTGTACATACTTTGATTTGCAGAGTGAAGTTTTTCTTTGTTTCTTTTACTGCATTAACCCTCCTATAGGTTTAACGCTCAAAGACACTCAAAATTTGTATGTCTCTCTTAACCCATTGACTTTGTGCAGTGCACTCAAGGAGGTCAAACCAAAACCAAGTACAGTGTACATACACAGCTCTGTGTGACTCTGTGGTTTGACCTATTGGCAATGCAATCAAAAATACTCAAGTGAGTGTCTGTGGGTGCCGTGCTGAATTAAGAATTACTTAATTTCTCTTTTCTACGAAGCAGTGTTAGTTATTTTGGAGACAACTTTAACATTTATTTTACAGTTTAAAATTAACCATATCTTAATCAAGATCATTCTCAAATGGTATAACATTATCAAAATCATAACTGTAATAAAAATGTAAGCAATTCATGTGCAATCACAGTTATCTTTTGACATCTTTTCTGAATGTTTATTTCAGTTTCTTAATTACCTTAGAAAGGAAATGCGTGTACAATAAACTGTCAAAACAGAACCTTCATAAAATTGCACATTAACCCTAACCACCCTGAATCCATCAAAATCCATCCCCCTGTATTGGAAGATTTTGGCGGATTCAGGATACCTCCACATTGAGCATGTGGCGGATTTTGATGGATTCAGGATTTCAATAGTTTTTAACTGCTTGGTCATGTTGGTTGATGGATTATAGTTACATGTACTGTATATGTTAGATTTTGATGGATTCTATGCAGCAACATACTATACAAATTTTCATGTGAGCATGGTATCCTGAATCCGCCAAAATCCACAAAAAATTTAGTGGTGGATTTGGCGGATTCAGGATATGTCCAATATCTACACTGGCGGATTCTGATGGATTCAGGACACCAGCATTTTGTGTGTGACAAAATTGGTGGATTTTGGAGGATACTTTCTAGTAAAAATACCCAAGGGGTTAATACATGAACGACACAATATTCTGTAACTCCCAACATGTTTATTTATTCCTTGTTTCATTTAAACGAAATGTACAACATTGGTATTTGGAAATATATGTGTTTATCTAACCCTCTGGGTTTCAAGAAATCATACAACTAACTTGTGAAACTTTCGTCCCACCAGGTCCCCATGTTTTTTCTCTAAGATAAATACACTTCAGACAATACTTTCTCAGGGTGCTTGATGCCAGAACCATACTCACATCAAGTAAATCTTTTAAATAATTCATCCATTTTAAAATTTGATAATTACCAATGTTGTACCTTCCCTTTAAACCCCCTGAAGACTACATATTTGTAAAAAAATATATAATTGTGTACATCTATTAAGATCAAGTACAATGGTAATAAACCAACTTGTGAAATATTCAGTTATGTGGGTTGAAATATTAAGAAGATGCTTCAAGCAGGTGTTGATAATCGACCCATTTCCATGTTAGAAAGGTAATGTCATAATTGAACTAAATAATACACATCTTATTATCTGAACTGGTAAAATATGTAAGTATTTTATTTGACCCCTTAGGTCTTGCATTCACAAAAGCCTCACTGGGGTAAAACAAAATGTCTTTCATTTTAATTTAAAAAATTTCTGTCGCTTTTGCAATGGACAAGATCATCTCGGTATTGGCCAAAAATTATATCAATCACACTAGCGCTGTCGTATAAGTAAAGTAAGCTGTCGTAAAAGTAAACATAAGATTGGCCATCTCTAATTATAGCCCCATCTTTCTGGCCTATATGACAATTGTAACTATGTCGGTCAGGTGCTTGGCTTTTTATACAGATGGCATGACCGAGATTTCCAGCAAGGATAAGGGTGGCTGGGGACTATGGCCAAACCTTGATAAGTGTATTCCATTGAATGGTATTTGATACAAATTCACATCAAGTCAGTTTGGAAAGAATGTCGAACCCAACCGCCACTTGTGCAGTGTCTAAGCATACGACAAAATGGTCTACATCTCACTGGATGTGCATACATTCATTGTTCAAAATCTCTCTTGGTTCTAAAGAATTTTGGAGAATTACTAACGAGGTTTTAAACCGTGGAAAGTCTCCAATTCCAACTCTTGACAATAGACCAGAAATTCTAACATCTTCCTCCGACAAAGCTTCTCTGCTCGCCAAGTTATTTGTTGTTGATGATGATGATGATCATTATCATTATCATTATCATTATCATTATCATTATCAAGGTGTCGCTGGGTTTCGGGGCAGGGAACCTGGGATGGACTCAATCACAATTTTATGTAATTAAAATTAACTAATTTAAATGATTAATTTAAATCAATTTGGCCCTTATTAATTATCTGCTAATTTATGTAATTGATATATTTTTTAATTACTGTTTCACAGTAAACCTGTTCAGAAGAATCTATCCTATACGTTCGGGTTCAAATCCTTCTCCTAAAACTAAATTTTTTGACCAATGTTTATTGCTGCGATTAATCTAAAAGCATTCCTGCTAATTAACAGATGAAGCAACAGTCTAATGGGTAAGCACCCAGACATAGGTACAGTCGACCCTGGTGCAAATCCCAGCAGTGAAATGACAATTTCTTTTTCCATTTTAATTGGTTACGCAATCATGATTTATTTTAAGTAATTTAAAATTCAACTCCAAACATCAAAAGGATTGGTGGCGCAATCCAGAGTTCCTGGGGTTTCGGTGCTGGAGATCTGGATTCGAAACCCAGATGAACCAACGGTCTAATGTTAAGCTACAGTCCCACCACCCCGCTAATATGCCGCAGAGAGGCGTTAGATGCCGGCATCAAGAAATAAAATGACCGTTGTGTAGCGTCTGTTAACGTCTATTAACGTCTCTTAACGCCCTGATTTGTCATTGCAGTCCCACATACACGGCATACATACGGTATACAGCCGGCTTACAAGCACGTTAGAGGGAGGCAGACCCACGCTAGCGGGCGGCAGAGAGACGCTAATTGGCGTTGGCACTGCGCAGAGGGAGGCAAACAGGCGCTAACAGCCCGCGCACGCGCGTTTAAAGCCGGCAGACCTACGCTGAGGGCGGCATACCCTCGTTAGGGGCGGCAGACCTACGGAACAGCCCGCTAGATGCCGTCCCATAGCGTCGGTCTGCCGTCCCATAGCGTACTAATGCCTCCCTGATGCCATCTCTTTCGAGTTCCGCGCCATACCACGCAACAAGGCGGCAACAACACGCTGGAAGGCGGTGGACCCTCGCACGATAACGGCAGACCCTCGCTAGATGGGGGCAGACCTGCGTTAATAGGCGTTAATAGGCGGCAAGCAAAAGTTCGCCGTTCACCCCCGCAATTATAAAACATTTTTATAATTTCGGGGACGGTTGCCGGCATGTGGCGTTACATGGCGGCGACCTACGTTGACCTGCGTTAAGAGCCGCAACTACACGGTGGTCCTGCGCTGATACACGGTGACCAGGCCGGCAACAAATATTTGCTCTGCCGGCATCTAACGGGCTCGCTAACGGGGTGGTGGGACTGTAGCTTTAAGGCCACAAAGTTTGGTACAAGCGAATCCCAGCACTGGTCTGCCGTATTTCTTTTCCATTTTAAGTGGTTTTTCTGTCACGGTTTAGAATTAAATTCAATTCTAAATCGAATTAAATTCAGACCTAAATGTCAAAAGGATTGGTGGAGCAATCAATTAGTATCGAGTTTCGATGCGAGCGACCCGAGTTCGAATCCTATTTGTCCCAATGTTATGTTTTTTAATTAATTACGCAATCACGTTTTATTTATAAGTAGTATTAAATTCATACACATATACCAAGAGGAATCGTGGCGCAATCCAGTGGTGCTGGGTTTCGGTGCAAGAGACCTGGGTTCGAAACCCAGTGGCGACAGTGTTTTCGTTTTGAATGATTACGCAATCACGTTTTATTTATAAGTAGTATTAAATTCGCCATTTACCAAGAGGATTGGTAGCGCAATCTGTGACCGCTGTGCTGCGGTCCAGGCGAACCGGGTTCAAAACACTTTAGCGCCTTTGCTTTAGTTTTAAATAATTACGCAATCACGTTTTATTTATAAGTAGTATTGAATTCAACTGCACATACCAAGAGGATTGGTGGCGCAATCTGCTGGCACTGTGTTGCGGTCCAGGCGAACCGGGTTCGAAAAAGCACCGGGTTCGAAAAAGCACCGGGTTCGAAACACTTTGGCGCCATTACTTTAGTTTTAAATAATTACGCAATCACGTTGTATTTATAAGTAGTATTAAATTCAACTACACGAAACAAGAGGAATCTTGGCGCAATCCAGTGGTACTGGGTTTCGGTACAGCAGAACTGGGTTCGAAACCAAGTGGCGACAATGTTTTCGTTTTGAATGATTACGCAATCACGTTTTATTTATAAGTAGTATTAAATTCGCCATTTACCAAGAGGATTGGTAGCGCAATCTGTGACCGCTGTGCTGCGGTCCAGGCGAACCGGGTTCAAAACACTTTAGCGCCTTTGCTTTAGTTTTAAATAATTACGCAATCACGTTTTATTTATAAGTAGTATTGAATTCAACTGCACATACCAAGAGGATTGGTGGCGCAATCTGCTGGCACTGTGTTGCGGTCCAGGCGAACCGGGTTCGAAAAAGCACCGGGTTCGAAAAAGCACCGGGTTCGAAACACTTTGGCGCCATTACTTTAGTTTTAAATAATTACGCAATCACGTTGTATTTATAAGTAGTATTAAATTCAACTACACGAAACAAGAGGAATCTTGGCGCAATCCAGTGGTACTGGGTTTCGGTACAGCAGAACTGGGTTCGAAACCAAGTGGCGACAATGTTTTCGTTTTGAATGATTACGCAATCACGTTTTATTTATCAGTAGTATTAAATTCGCCATTTACCAAGAGGATTGGTAGCGCAATCTGTGACCGCTGTGCTGCGGTCCAGGCGAACCGGGTTCAAAACACTTTAGCGCCATTGCTTTAGTTTTAAATAATTACGCAATCACGTTTTATTTATAAGTAGTATTGAATTCAACTGCACATAGCAAGAGGAATCTTGGCGCAATCCAGTGGTGCTGGGTTTCGGTGCAGGAGACCTGGGTTCGAAACCCAGTGGCGACAATATTTTAGTTTTGAATGATTACGCAATCAAGATTTATTTAAGTAGTTTTGAATTCAACTCCAAATACCAACAGGATAAATGGCGCAAGCCGTTAGTCCACTGGTCTGTCAATTGCGGCAGTTCCAGGCTGGTACGTCCGGGTTCGAATCCTGCTCCTGAAACACAGAGACATGGCAGCTGCTGGCTGCGGCAATGGCTTGGGGACCGCCATGTCTCTCCCCTGAAGGTTAGAGCGTGGAGGAAATGTACGGACGGGGGAGAAAAGGAGGGACCGGGAGGGTAGCGACCTCCCAGAAGGGTGCTAAGGTGATCACCATGCCGGGGTGTCCCGGACTTTGAGTCATCCTAATACCTGGTCGAGAACTCTCCGCACTTTTTTACAATATATGTATATGTATTATGTATATGTATATGTATATGTATATGTATATGTATATGTATATGTATATGTATATGTATATGTATATGTATATGTACTACCGGAATAAAGTAACTGTGCATCATTTGAAGTTATGCTATTTTTTAATGAAAAAAGATAATACAATGATTTGTGGTGTTCTGTTAAATCACTGTTTAACTGTTAACAGGATAATCTCGAAATTTGTATGCTTGGACACTAGGCTTCGTGACACGTCCTTGAAGAGATGTGGTGTCAAAAGTCAGTTCACAAACTCAGTATCGTGTGCGTCCACCATTGGCGTTGATGCAGGCTTGACAACGACGACGCATAGACGACACTAAGCGATTGAAGAAAGCTTGGGGAATGTTGTTCCATGTCTGAACCAACGCTTGTCCCAATTCAGCTAACGTCAATGGCTGATTCTGGGCTTGACGTAAACGTCGCTCCATTTCATCCCAAGCGTGCTCGATAGGGGCAGGTCCGGAGAAACAGCTGGCCAGGGAGTACCGGAATGTTCTGCTGTCTCAGGAAATCTGTCACAACACGAGCGACATGTGGACGGGCATTATCTTGCTGAAGCGTGATGTTACGTCCTTGTCTTTGAATGAACGCTTGCACATGAGGCCCAATGATCTCGTCCCTGTATCTCAGACCTGCATCAACGCCAATGGTGGACACACACGATACTGAGTTTGTGAACTGACTTTTGACACCACATCTCTTCAAGGACGTGTCACGAAGCCTAGTGTCCAAGCATACAGATTTCGAGATTATCCTGTTAACAGTTAAACAGTGATTTAACAGAACACCACAAATCATTGTATTATCTTTTTTCATTAAAAAATAGCATAACTTCAAATGATGCACAGTTACTTTATTCCGGTAGTATATATATATATATATATATAGAACACATTTGTGGTAATTTGAGTCGCCTATCTTTCCAACTTTTTAAGAAAATCAATATTTTATGAAAAAATATGGATAAATTTACGAAATTTTAAACTAGTCCAAATAGGCTGTAACTTGGTGGCTGTAATTTTACCCATATTTTCCATAAAATATTGATTTTCTTAAAAAGTTGGAAAGATAGGCGACTCAAATTACCACAAATGTGTTCTAGGCACTCTGTTACGTCTCTCCAGCAAGTATTAATCATTTTGAAAAAATGTAATTTTTAGGCCAAATTTGGAAAAAACGACAAGGGGTAAGCATTGTCGTTTTTTTTCACCTCGAAAAAAAATTGTCTCCGATTCGCTTCAAATTTACACAGAATGAACCAATGTGTCTGCAGAATACAGCCACCGAGTTACAGCCTATTTGGACTAGTTTAAAATTTCGTAATTTTACCCATATTTTTCATAAAATATTGATTTTCTTAAAAAGTTGGAAAGATAGGCGACTCAAATTACGAAAAATGGGTTCTAGGCACTCTATTACGTCTCTCCAGCAAGTATCAAGCATTTTGAAAAAATGTAATTTTTAGGCCAAATCTGGAAAAAACGACAAGGGGTAAGCATTGTCGTTTTTTTCACCTCGAAAAAAAATTGTCTCCGATTCGCTTCAAATTTACACAGAATGAACCAATGTGTCTGCAGAATACAGCCACCGAGTTACAGCCTATTTGGACTAGTTTAAAATTTCGTAATTTTACCCATATTTTTCATAAAATATTGATTTTCTTAATAAGTTGGAATGATAGGCGACTCAAATTACGAAAAATGGGTTCTAGGCAATCTATTACGTCTCTCCAGCAAGTATCAAGAATTTTGAAAAAATGTCATTTTTAGGCCAAATTTGGAAAAAACGACAAGGGGTAAGCATTGTCGTTTTTTCACCTCGAAATTTTTTTATCTCCGATTCGCTTCAAATTTACACAGAATGAACCAATGTGTCTGCAGAATACAGCCACCGAGTTACAGCCTATTTGGACTAGTTTAAAATTTCGTAATTTTACCCATATTTTTTCATAAAATATTGATTTTCTTAAAAAGTTGGAATTGATAGGCGACTCAAATTACGAAAAATGGGTTCTAGGCAATCTATTACGTCTCTCCAGCAAGTATCAAGAATTTTGAAAAAATGTCATTTTTAGGCCAAATTTGGAAAAAACGACAAGGGGTAAGCATTGTCGTTTTTTCACCTCGAATTTTTTTTTTCTCCGATTCGCTTCAAATTTACACAGAATGAACCAATGTGTCTGCAGAATACAGCCACCGAGTTACAGCCTATTTGGACTAGTTTAAAATTTCGTAATTTTACCCATATTTTTTCATAAAATATTGATTTTCTTAAAAAGTTGGAATGATAGGCGACTCAAATTACGAAAAATGGGTTCTAGGCACTCTATTACGTCTCTCCAGCAAGTATCAATAATTTTGAAAAAATGTCATTTTTAGGCCAAATTTGGAAAAAACGACAAGGGCATTGTCGTTTTTTCACCTCGAAATTTTTTTTTCTCCGATTCGCTTCAAATTTACACAGAATGAACCAATGTGTCTGCAGAATACAGCCACCGAGTTACAGCCTATTTGGACTAGTTTAAAATTTCGTAATTTTACCCATATTTGTTCATAAAATATTGATTTTCTTAAAAAGTTGGAAAGATAGGCGACTCAAATTACGAAAAATGGGTTCTAGGCACTCAATTACGTCTCTCCAGCAAGTATCAAGCATTTTGAAAAAATGTAATTTTTAGGCCAAATCTGGAAAAAACGACAAGGGGTAAGCATTGTCGTTTTTTCACCTCGAAATTTTTTTTTCTCCGATTCGCTTCAAATTTACACAGAATGAACCAATGTGTCTGCAGAATACAGCCACCGAGTTACAGCCTATTAGACCAGGAGCCCAGAACATTTATTCATGCGAAAAGCGCCAAAACAATCGACCTCATTGGGTGAAAGGGTCTTACCTGGACATCACAAAAATGCATTGCTGCTGGGTTTAGGGCGTGGCCTAAGCCCCCAAATGACGTAATAAAGCGCCGCCATTACCGAAAAACACATTTTTGACAATATCTCAAAAACTATACATGATAATATCACAAATGAGGTCTCTACACCTATGTTTCCATGGTCAAGCTTTACGTTGAACACCATTGTAGTGCCAGAGAATGTAGTTTGTCATATATCATCTTAATTTGTGACAACATTACCGAAAACCTATATTTTTGACAATATCTCGAAAACTATACATGACAGTACCATACAAATTGTCTACAACTATATTTGTATGATCAAATATTACATTAACAACAATTGTAGTGCCTAAAAGGTTTTCTTCACCTTAAAACCTTGGCAGATGGTGACTTATGGGATTTCAATACAGGCTATGTGTATACCTGAGGTTGTTCTGACATCACTAAATTAAGCATCTTTTCAGTCTATCACTCATCACTCTGATCTTCACTTTCCTCACTCCAAGCACTGTCGCCATCCGAGTCGTCCTCGTCATCTATGGATGCAGGTCCTGCTCTGTCCCTGTCATCTGAGGGTTGGTCCGTGAGGGACTCTGGTAATGAACTTCCTGGGTACCAGTCCGGTTCAAAGCTGTTTTCAGTTAACTTCCACCCATAGTCTGTGGGACTTGAACCACCAGTTGGATCGACCTGATCAGCCCTCTTCACATTCTTGCCACATACTGGGCCCTTTTGATATGATTACCAAGTGTCTTGCTACACGGTGGAAGAGAGGCACAGTTTATCTTCTTTATTCTGGCAAGGGTTCCTTCTCATTACCGCCACTCATGCCTATGAATGCCTTGTATCTCGCTTCATTTATGTCTGATGTTGTGAACCCATACAGCGAGCAGACAAAGGAGGTAACAGCCGGAATGTCTACTTTGTCTGTCGTCAGAGATCGCATTGCCAGAACGTGAGCTGGATCTGATTCTAGCCGCTGTAAGGGCTTAACTTTGCCCTTTCTGAAGAAACATGATGTAAAATCACAACCAGTCAGGGTATGAAGGCCGACTATTGCTTCCGTGATACCAGGCTGTTTCTTCTCAAGAATGGCTGCCAGTTTAGAGACACCGATATACCTTCGGTTGTTGCCAGAACCATAGTCCATGATGATGTTGATCCCTTCCGACCTTCCAGAGAGCCCAAGCAGAATGATGACAACGTCTGTATCGGTTGACCTAACCAGAATATTACCTCGTAAGATGCTGTGTGTGGAAAGCAATAAGTGTGTCTGCTTCCTTGTGGTGTGATTGGAGATTATTTGGATGTTGTTTTTGCAGGACACCATCGATGTTCTTAATCTCCATACATGTGCCACCATGTGAGACGTAGACTGCTTTACTCCCAATAATTGGACTATATTGTTGTTTCCCCCATTCCTCCATGATGAAGCGGGCGAACTCTTCCTGAATGAGCCATTCTTGAGTAACTCTGTGCCACTCTGCCGCTGAGCTTGGTCAGGTCCAGTGATGGTAAATACTTGAGGAGTAGATGAACGACGCAGATTTCGCTCAGCATCTTTGATGGAGGGAGACTGGTACTTGTCAAGTACTAGGTGGATTTGCTCTCCACGACTCAAGCAAACCTTCTTCAAAAGATCTCTAGACATGGTTGCGTATGTGGACTTGCTATGCTGCAGTATGGTCTCATGAATGATAATACCACCATCAATTACCGTGGCTATTATTGGAGGAAGACTGGTATCCACAGGTACAACTTCCTGTCTACTTTCAAGTGTTTTTGTGAGTGCTGCTTTGTTCGTCTTAAGGGAGTGCTATCGCTATGGGAGAGAAAGGGGCACCTCAGTGACGGGGTAGCTAAGAATGTGGCGCAAGTTGAATGCATTGGTCGTCTTAGCAGCAACGACTAAAATTCGTCCAAAGACATCTCTGACTCCTTCGGCCGCAACCATTTTCTTTACTGTAGTCTTTGACTTCTTTACATTCTCTGCAGCAAAGTTCAACTTCTTGATCCTTGCTACTGGCTTCAGAAACCGCAAACCATCAACAGCACATTCATCCACGAACTTCAGTCGCGCTTCTTCTCCTCGTTTAAGTGTTCCAAGGAGAAATGTCTTGGTCTCCTTCTTCGCTGCTCTTCCTGATGACACATTGATGAGATCAGCAAGAAAAGTTGCAAATGGGTTGCATGTGTTGCTCAGTGTGTTGGCGACGGCATTCATGTCAGCGTTGTCACGTTTAATTCTCCATGGCCTCAGCTGATTAGCTGGTCCCTCTCCTGGTTGCAGACTGACAAGTTCACGCAGTTCTGTCAAGGCCATGCTACGTTGGGCAAGAGTGATGCACCACCTTCTGAATGCATTCTGTGAATTTCTGAAAGCTGTGATGCCTCGCATTGGAGATGAAGCATCCCTGTTGACAGTCTCCTCCAAGGTCAAGTCAATTGGACACCTGGCGTATGACTTCTTAATGCGCCGAATGGACATGGCACCAGCCTCCAGAATCTCACGAGCCGTGGGGTCCATCTGCTGCAGTTTGTGGAGAAAGAGGCAACCCCATCTTGCATAATTGGGCCGATTCAATGCGAAGAATACCTCAACCACACTTGGGAGGACACGGATGTATCTATCAACATCATTGGTCCGTACAGCGCGCTGGAGCTCTCGATACAACCTGTTGATGAAGTACACATAGATGGCCCAGTAGGCTGCTGTACTTCCATACTTTCCATTGATAACATCATGAAAGAAATCTTCGTACTCATTCATAAGCTCCTTGAATGAGGCACTCTCATGAATGTTTTGGCAGTGTTCAATTGTGCTATCACAATCAGACATCACTTCCGTGCAAGGGACTCATCTGCACCTTTCATTACTTCCAAGTACTTAGAGAACAATGCACGTTCCATAACAGCAGCAAGAATTTGGTGAATCCTGGTACATCTGTTGTAAAATTTCCCCTTCATAAAGCCAGCAAGTGACCCCTCAGCCAAGACACCTGATTCGGTGAGGAGATATTCAACCCCTGAATCGGCTAGAAAAGTTCCAATGGCTCCAAAGAAAGCCAGTTCAAGGTGAAAGTTTCCAAGAAGTATGATGACTCTATCAAAAGTGGGAGTCTGTAAAGCTTGAATGGAGTACGCCTTAAGAGCAACAGCAAGATCATATGTGATGACAGCGTAATCCTGCTTTGTCTCCTCTGCAACTTTGACCGAGCGCACCATCGTTTCTTGTACCACATCATTTCTCGTTGGGGGCTGGGCGATAGGGTCCATATATGTGATCGTAGTTCGTGGGAGGTAGTCTCTCACAAACTTGGAAAAGAAGCCAGTAAAGAGTGGCAACTTCTTTGTGAAGGACTGAAGGAGCCATATTAAATCAAGTTTCTCACATGGGATAATATTTGTATTAATTATAAGAACAATTATCAATAATTTTGAAAATAGACAATAACCATATTTCAATTAAACAGTATTTTAATCAAGTACATGGTCTAAACTTATGCAAGTTCCAGCCAGTTTGTTTGTTCGAGTTTAATGTCTCCACTACATAGAGGTAAATATGCACAGCTGGGAATACAACATGCACCAAGGTATAAGGTGTACTTAATCATAAATTATTAACTATTTGTAATAATCTCAATTAAACACATGATATATCATTTACACAATGTAATATTTGATCATAAAAACATAGTTGAAAACAACTTTTGTGGTACTGTCATGTATAGTTTTCGAGATATTGTCAAAAATATAGGTTTGTCGGTAATGTTGTCACAAATTAAGATGATATGACAAAACCACATTCTCTGGCACTACAATGGTGTTCAACGTAAAGCTTGACCATGGAAACATAGGTGTAGAGACCTCATTTGTGATATTATCATGTATAGTTTTTGAGATATTGTCAAAAACGTGTTTTTCGGTAATGGCGGCGCTTTATTACGTCATTTGGGAGCTTTGGCCACGCCCTAAACCCGGCAGCAATGCATTTTTGTGATGTCCAGATAAGACCCTTTCACCCAATGAGGTCTATTGTTTTGGCGCTTTTCGCATGAATAAATGTTCTGGGCTCCCGCCCTATATTTGGACTAGTTTAAAATTTCGTAATTTTACCCATATTTTTTCATAAAATATTGATTTTCTTAAAAAGTTGGAATGATAGGCGACTCAAATTACGAAAAATGGGTTCTAGGCACTCTATTACGTCTCTCCAGCAAGTATCAATAATTTTGAAAAAATGTCATTTTTAGGCCAAATTTGGAAAAAACGACAAGGGGTAAGCATTGTCGTTTTTTCACCTCGAAATTTTTTTTTCTCCGATTCGCTTCAAATTTACACAGAATGAACCAATGTGTCTGCAGAATACAGCCACCGAGTTACAGCCTATTTGGACTAGTTTAAAATTTCGTAATTTTACCCATATTTTTTCATAAAATATTGATTTTCTTAAAAAGTTGGAAAGATAGGCGACTCAAATTACGAAAAATGGGTTCTAGGCACTCAATTACGTCTCTCCAGCAAGTATCAAGCATTTTGAAAAAATGTAATTTTTAGGCCAAATTTGGAAAAAACGGCATTGTCGTTTTTTCACCTCGAAAAAAAATTGTCTCCGATTCGCTTCAAATTTACACAGAATGAACCAATGTGTCTGCAGAATACAGCCACCGAGTTACAGCCTATTTGGACTAGTTTAAAATTTCGTAATTTTACCCATATTTTTCATAAAATATTGATTTTCTTAAAAAGTTGGAATGATAGGCGACTCAAATTACGAAAAATGGGTTCTAGGCAATCTATTACGTCTCTCCAGCAAGTATCAAGAATTTTGAAAAAATGTCATTTTTAGGCCAAATTTGGAAAAAACGACAAGGAGTAAGCATTGTCGTTTTTTCACCTCGAAATTTTTTTTTTCCGATTCGCTTCAAATTTACACAGAATGAACCAATGTGTCTGCAGAATACAGCCACCGAGTTACAGCCTATTTGGACTAGTTTAAAATTTCGTAATTTTACCCATATTTTTCATAAAATATTGATTTTCTTAAAAAGTTGGAATGATAGGCGACTCAAATTACGAAAAATGGGTTCTAGGCAATCTATTACGTCTCTCCAGCAAGTATCAAGAATTTTGAAAAAATGTCATTTTTAGGCCAAATTTGGAAAAAACGACAACGAAGCATTGTCGTTTTTTTCACCTCGAATTTTTTTTCTCCGATTCGCTTCAAATTTACACAGAATGAACCAATGTGTCTGCAGAATACAGCCACCGAGTTACAGCCTATTTGGACTAGTTTAAAATTTCGTAATTTTACCCATATTTTTTCATAAAATATTGATTTTCTTAAAAAGTTGGAATGATAGGCGAATCAAATTACGAAAAATGGGATCTAGGCACTCTATTACGTCTCTCCAGCAAGTATCAATAATTTTGAAAACATGTCATTTTTAGGCCAAATTTGGAAAAAACGACAAGGGCATTGTCGTTTTTTCACCTCGAAATTTTTTTTTCTCCGATTCGCTTCAAATTTACACAGAATGAACCAATGTGTCTGCAGAATACAGCCACCGAGTTACAGCCTATTTGGACTAGTTTAAAATTTCGTAATTTTACCCATATTTTTCATAAAATATTGATTTTCTTAAAAAGTTGGAAAGATAGGCGACTCAAATTACGAAAAATGGGTTCTAGGCACTCTATTACGTCTCTCCAGCAAGTATCAAGCATTTTGAAAAAATGTAATTTTTAGGCCAAATTTGGAAAAAACGACAAGGGGTAAGCATTGTCGTTTTTTTCACCTCGAAATTTTTTTTCTCCGATTCGCTTCAAATTTACACAGAATGAACCAATGTGTCTGCAGAATACAGCCACCGAGTTACAGCCTATTTGGACTAGTTTAAAATTTCGTAATTTTACCCATATTTTTTCATAAAATATTGATTTTCTTAAAAAGTTGGAATGATAGGCGACTCAAATTACGAAAAATGGGTTCTAGGCACTCTATTACGTCTCTCCAGCAAGTATCAATAATTTTGAAAAAATGTCATTTTAGGTTAAATTTGGAAAAAACGACAAGGAGTAAGCATTGTCGTTTTTTCACCTCGAAATTTTTTTTTCCGATTCGCTTCAAATTTACACAGAATGAACCAATGTGTCTGCAGAATACAGCCACCGAGTTACAGCCTATTTGGACTAGTTTAAAATTTCGTAATTTTACCCATATTTTTCATAAAATATTGATTTTCTTAAAAAGTTGGAAAGATAGGCGACTCAAATTACGAAAAATGGGTTCTAGGCACTCTATTACGTCTCTCCAGCAAGTATCAAGCATTTTGAAAAAATGTCATTTTTAGGCCAAATCTGGAAAAAACGACAATTGTCGTTTTTTTCACCTCGAAATTTTTTTTTCTCCGATTCGCTTCAAATTTACACAGAATGAACCAATGTGTCTGCAGAATACAGCCACCGAGTTACAGCCTATTTGGACTAGTTTAAAATTTCGTAATTTTACCCATATTTTTCATAAAATATTGATTTTCTTAAAAAGTTGGAATGATAGGCGACTCAAATTACGAAAAATGGGTTCTAGGCAATCTATTACGTCTCTCCAGCAAGTATCAAGCATTTTGAAAAAATGTAATTTTTAGGCCAAATCTGGAAAAAACGACAAGGGGTAAGCATTGTCGTTTTTTTCACCTCGAAACAAAATTGTCTCCGATTCGCGTCAAATTTACACAGAATGAACCAATGTGTCTGCAGAATACAGCCACCGAGTTACAGCCTATTTGGACTAGTTTAAAATTTAGTAATTTTACCCATATTTTTTTCATAAAATTATGATTTTTTTTTTTACAAGTTGGAAAGATAGGCGACTCAAATTACGAAAAATGGGTTCTAGGCACTCTGTTACGTCTCTCCAGCAAATATCAAGCAAAAATATAATAACATAAATTATTGTATATATATATATATATATATATATATATTGTAAAAAAGTGCGGAGAGTTAGTCAGAGTGTCGACCAGGTATTAGGATGACTCAAAGTCCGGGACACCACGGCATGGTGATCACCTTAGCACCCTTCTGGGAGGTCGCTACCCTCCCGGTCCCTCCTTTTCTCCCCCGTCCGTACATTTCCTCCACGCTCTAACCTTCAGGGGAGAGACATGGCGGTCCCCAAGCCATTGCCGCAGCCAGCAGCTGCCATGTCTCTGTGTTTCAGGAGCAGGATTCGAACCCGGACGTACCAGCCTGGAACTGCCGCAATTGACAGACCAGTGGACTAACGGCTTGCGCCATTTATCCTGTTGGTATTTGGAGTTGAATTTAAAACTACTTAAATAAATCTTGATTGCGTAATCATTCAAAACTAAAACATTGTGGCCACTGGGTTTCGAACCCAGGTCTCCTGCACCGAAACCCAGTACCACTGGATTGCGCCAAGATTCCTCTTGGTATGTGCAGTTGAATTCAATACTACTTATAAATAAAACGTGATTGCGTAATTATTTAAAACTAAAGCAATGGCGCCAAAGTGTTTCGAACCCGGTTCGCCTGGACCGTAGCACAGCGGTCACAGATTGAGCTACCAATCCTCTTGGTAAATGACGAATTTAATACTACTGATAAATAAAACGTGATTGCGTAATCATTCAAAACGAAAACATTGTTGGCACTTGGTTTCGAACCCAGTTCTGCTGTACCGAAACCCAGTAACACTGGATTGCGCTATGATTGCTCTTGTTATGTGAAGTTGAATTCAATACTACTTATAAATAAAACGTGATTGCGTAATTATTTAATATTAAAATAATGACGCCAAAGTGTTTCGAACCCGGTGCTTTTTTGAACCCGGTTCGCCTGAACCGCAACACAGTGACAACAGATTGCGCCACTAATCCTCTGTTTAAATGGCGTTGAATTTAATACTTAAATAAATCTTGATTGCGTAATCATTCAAAACTAAAACATTGTGGCCACTGGGTTTCGAACCCAGGTCTCCTGCACCGAAACCCAGTACCACTGGATTGCGCCAAGATTCCTCTTGGTACATGTAATTGAATTTAATACTAGTATAAATAAAACAGCATTGCGTAATTATTTAAAATTAAAGAAATGGCGCCACTGGGTTTCGAACCCAGTTCTTTTTTTCACCCGGTTCGCCTGGACCGCAGTAGATTGCGCCACCAGTAGATTGCGCCACGCAGTAGATTGCGCCACGCAGTAGATTGCGCCACCAATCCTCTGGGTAAATGGTGATGAAGTTAATACTACTTATAAATAAAATGTGATTGCTTAATTTTTTTTATTTTAATATATCAAACCAGTGTACTAACGGCTTGCGCCACCTATGTTGTTGGAATCTGGTGTTGTATTTTAAATTACTTAAATAAATCGTGATTGTGTAACCATTGAAAATTAAAAAGTAAAGCGTCATGACACTGTTGGAACCAGAGTCAGCTGTACCAAGGTCTTGCGCCTTAACCATTAAACTGTTGCTTCATCTTATATTTAATAGGAATGATTGGAGATTCAATGAAGACAACAACCATTGGTCAAACAAATAAAAATAAAAAAAGGTCACGAGCAGGATTCCATAAAAGTGGAACTGTTTGCGATTGATCAAACCAGTGCACTAGTGACTTACGCGACCGATTCGTGTTGCGTTCAATTTAATATATTGAAATTTATGAATGGTAATTACGCAAAAGAGAAAACGGAGGTCCACAAAAGACAACTGCGGATTCGAACTGATGCTCTTTCACCCTGCAGCTGAAACCCAACATGCTATCAATTGGGCCGCCGAATCACTCTCACATGTGCAACGTTATGTAATGAAATCGCGTAAATAATTATCATGGGTAAAACTTTATTAACTAATGCGTAATTAACTTAAATGTATTCTGCTCCAGGCAACATTTGATTTAGATAGATTGTGCATAAGGGCCTTCTTCGATTATAAATATGATAATTGTTTTGAGAACAAATAACTACACAACTATCCTCGAGCCTCAATTTTTTGTAAAATAGTAAAACGATTTTACCATTGTTACTGCTATCTCTTGTCTGTGTTTTTTAAAAGAATAATATGTCAAACATATTCAATAATTATCTGATTTGTTTCAAAATAAATTATACCACAGTATTCATTGGACATCGCTATAATATGGGACGGTTCCGGTGAAGTTTTCCGTGAATTTCCAACCAGCGTGATTGTGACACAGGCCGTGCCGTCAAACACAGCAGAGTGTCCCACTAGTGGACGGCACTCTCAGGATATCTCCGTATAATAGGCCTACCTTTCGAACTACAATATCTGAAGTAGATTTTAGCTTTGGCCGGGAGGTTGAGTAGTGGACCTTTGGGGTTTAAATGGGATTGTTAATGGGGTGATGAAGGCTTCAGGTGGGGCGGTGGCGGTGTTTGGCATGTTTTATATGAGCAGAATGTTGGTTTTTTTCGTGCATTTTTAACAGGGATGGGAAAACCAATTCATCTATTTCCATTCAGCTTAATTGTCGATCGGGGGAGGAGTAGGGATTCAGGATAACAAGCAACTCATATTCGTCTCGTGAAAGGGTCAAGCCCTTTTTGGTTATACACCTGATTGTATCCACCAGAAACCGTAAGACGATGGAGGAAGTTGGGAACGGGGACAGGAGGATTCATCGCTAGTGTCACCAGCGCTGGGAGTTCCAATTATCAAATTTGCTTTGAATACATTCGGTTGATGTGGACTTCGACATGACAGAGTAAATTCTTCATTCCGGTTATGTCAGTTATTCTTCCCATTCTAAAATTATTATAATGAATGTATATACATCTGTACTTCACGATCAAGAAGTCAAGAAATATGTACAGAAACCAGCGTATAAATTTTGCAGATAATTTCATTGTGTTTTTAACGAGAAAATAGTGAAAACGCATTAAGATTTTTCTTTAAAAAGTCCCCATATGCAACTTCGTGTACAATCTTTGAAAATTTAATGAATTATTCTTCAAACTATGAAGCATCCAAATCAACTTGATGCCATTTTTTTCTACCACCGGAATGATGTTTTTTTTCGAGGTATTTTTCGAACTAAAACGCAGACGACGAAACGAATATTAACGAAAAGCCTACACTTTTTCCCAATTGACGCACCACGCATTTTCGTTATCCTTCCTGTTACCACTGTGCAATAGGATTCTCAATTGGTGTTAATTTCGCAGCCGGGACACTGCCATGCGTCACTTCGCGCTATATCCGAAAATCACACACAGTCACTTCGTGCTGTATCCGAAAACCACACAGTGCGGTGCCGTGCACATAAGCCTGGTCATCATCACCATCATCACCCGTCCATCCCACCATCCACAAAATCATCAACATCATTATACCCATCTCCTTAATGATGTATAAATGATATATTTTGAAATGATTTGTTCCAATGATCATTCTCCTTTATGTAATATCATGAATTGTGTTAAGTAAACTACTACAGTTGTTGTTTATTGTGTTGTTTCACAAAAGGAAATGTTTTAACTCAAACGTATTACAATAAAAATGTAGTTGAAATAAAATCCACAACTGGAGATACATCGTTTTGCCATAAATATGTAACGGAATTAAAATCATTAACTGAAGATACATCGGTTTACCATAACAATGTAGTGGTATAAAACCTATAACTCAAGATACATCGTTTTGCCATAAATACCGTATAATGGAAATTAAATGTAACTTGAGATACACTGTTTTGCCATAAAAGTATTAGAAATATGATTTGGTTAAATATTCAGCAAAAGAATGTAAGTGCATGAAATTTATCATATTACAAAAACGATCCAAGGATTTGTGCCCAAAATTTGCAGGAATGTAGACTAAAATGATCTCCATGTTCATGCTTTATTCCAATTCCAACAGAGTCAAGTGTCCAAAAAGGCACGTGTTCAAACTTTAAACTCAATTTTCTCAAAATGTCATTTTTCGAGTTAGGCTGTTTTGCCATATAAGGGCCGTGCTCGTCTCACCATAGCCGGATTATTGCGTAAAGCATCCACTTCATTTCGAATACGGCCCTGCAATTCATCAAGATCACGGGGAGGAGTTGCAAACACCTTGTTCTTCAAATGTCCCCAAAGGAAATAGTCACATGGTGTGAGGTCAGGTGATCTTGGTGGCCATTCCACCTCATGGTTGACGGCGATGACTCGTTCGCCAAAGAGTTCCCTCAGACGATCTCGGACAGCGATAAGGCGATGTGCTGGGGCGCCATCTTGGGCCACCAGAGTTGTCTGAAGACCCCACGAACCTGTCGCTCAAAGTGCTCCTGCAGCTGCGGTAAAACGTTATCATTGAGCATCTGCAGATACATGTTACCATTGACATTCCTTTGAAAGAAAAACGGTCCGATCAGCTGACCACTTCCACAAAGTCCTAACCAAACAGTCCACTTTTGTCGACTCATGTTAACCTCAAAATTGAATTCTGGGGGGTGTCTTGCTGGTGCATATTCAAGAACATTATGCGTATTGACCTTGCCGTTCATGGAGAAAGCAGCTTCGTCGCCGATTACGAGATTCCGCAGAAAATTGACATCTCTCTCGGTACGGGCTATCAACCATCTGGCAAACGCCAACCTTCTAGCAAAATCTCCTGGCGTAAGTTGATGTCGGATGTGAATCCGATATGGCTGCTGGTGGAGGTCCAATCTCGTGATTCTGTTGAATGACGCCGAAGGCAATCTCAGCCCATTTCGCCTTGCGCTGGTGTCCCTAGGATGCTCCAAAAGTTGCTGCCTTACTGCTGCAATGTTCCCTTCTGATCGCCCGGTGCGCCTCCTGCCAGAATTCCCCTTGTTGCGGTTAAGGCTAGTGCCATACTCTTGATATTTTTCTAACATTCGCCCAGATGGTTTTGGCTGCTGGAGGCTCCCGTTCTGGGAAACGTTCCCTGAAAGCATCGCGAGTTTGCTGCAAACTGTGAGTTTGGTGAAATGTTGTAATCACGAAAACTCGCTGTTCAGTCGTTAGTTGTACCATCTTTCCAACTACATGTCCCTAAACCCAGGCCCTTCTTAAATACCCAATTTGAAGAAAAGGATGTCGTAACAGACGATTACCGCACCAGCTTAAAAATTTTACATAATCATCTAGGCAGTCAAGTGATGCGTCCATTTCAGACTGCCTTGAACTGATTACCCAAACTTGCAAAAATGCGATTTGAATTTGCCATTTTCAATAACAATGTACTCGGCCATGTGTGACAGCAATGGATCGATACAGGTATCAATGGAAAGCTGAGGAGTTCCTCTCCGTTGGTACACTACATGTAAATTGTCAAACTAAATAACCTTGGCATATTAACGCCCTGAATTCGGATTACCTTTTTTTTGATACGCACTGTATAGGTTTGGTAATGGATTAAAAAAGGGTTTAGTTTCAACATGAAAGCTTACTATTTATAAAGTTGATACCAGTACCTATCTTTCTGTGAAATATTTCCCTCTGAAATGCTGTCATCTTCGAGAAAACTGCATCTGAATACCTCCAAAAATGCAACAACTGATTTCGATTGCAACAATCGAAATTAAAGCGTCTATGAAATAGACATTTTAAAACTTAAAAACACAATTCACAACTGTATATTGATGTTGCCACCACTGTTCTGCCTTTTCATTGCAAAGCTGGGGGTGTTTTGACCATTTTTGTCATTTATGCTAATAAGAATTTGCATATTCATGAGAACTTATGTGATGTCGTCCGAGGCAACAGTGCATAATATTTGTTCT
>CM055818.1:17190078-17453640 GCA_029582265.1 Zoroaster sp. YZ-2022 | reverse complement strand
GGGTTAAAGAGGGGGTTCCATCCCTCAAAATGTAATTGAGTAACCATGGAATTCCCCATACGTTGCAAATTTTGGTTCAATTTACGTTTCAATATCATTCAATGGATGGCTAAAAAAAAAAAGTGGTCTTTAAGTTGGCAACACTTTTTTTCTGTAATTGTAAACTCTTTTTGGTTCTATCAAAAATTTTTGAAAAATCTCAAACTCATTTCGCAGTGCAAAAACATAATCCTTCAATATATAGGTCATTGCTAACCCCCTGTTTTTTTGGGTTGAGGTCTGGTGGGGGGCAAAGAAAGGGGGGGTCACTTGGTCCTGACCCCCTTTCTCAATAAAACTAATGTTGGGGGGTTTTTCAATAATGAATTTTATGTTTGATTAATGAATATTAGATTAATGAAAAAGAACATGCATATTTTTTTTAAAAAAATTAAAAAAAAAAAAACATCACAAAAAATATACAAACGCAAAGAAACCCAAAAAATTTTTTTTTATTTAAAAAATTAAAAATTTGTTTAAAAAAAATATTATGAAAATTTTTTAAACGAAACAAGTAAATTTTGACCTAACTAGAATACATTACAGATAACGGGGGTTGGTAATAAAGCTTTCCTATATTTTACATGTATTAAATGAACTCCTTTTAAAATTTTCAAAAGTTTTATCAACTTTACAAAAGCAAGCGATTGCAATATCAATAAATCCCCCCTATTATGCTCAAAAATATTTAAATTGACATGAAAATGACACTGTTTATCATACACTTTTAAAAAATTCATGCAACTTTCTAAAAAGGGGGTATCGTCATGAACACAGCTTTGGGGTCCTTTTAGATGAAACGTGAGAAAAATTTCTTGCTCTTTTTACAGAAAAATAATATGACCTATCATTGGGTTTTTTTACTGGGTTAATCTAAAAACCCCTCGATTCCATCTCTGTTTTTGAAAAGTTTCCTTTCGGTATCAGATTTTCAAAAAATGTATTTGGAAATGAACAGGAGTTGATCTGAAAAAATTAAAGAAATATTTTTAAACTGTGGGATGATGCATTTTAATGGGGAGTTGACTTGTTTGTTAATCAAATCCAACCATTTTAAGTGTTTCATACAGAACGATTGAAAAAAATTTAAATTAAACCAGCTGATTGGAAAATCAATGAAAACCTTTAAAACTCAAAAGGGTTTGCTTGTTTTGATGGATCAAATTTTTCCCGAAGGGATACTTTACAGGGGCGGGGTGCCCCTTAGCTATTAAATTGGGTGGAGGTTATGCTTTGGGTGGTATTTTGATGGACTCCGGTTTATCCCCTTTGGGATTTTTCGGGGGTAGTTTCCCAATTCAATAAGTCTAACAGTTGGGTGGAGTGTTACTGCATGGTGTTGTTTTGATGAACCGGTATTCTATCCCCTAGGGGATACTTTGAGGGGCCTCTAACAGTTGGGGGGAGTGTTTGTGGGTGTTGGTTTGGTGGATTCGGGAAAGGCGCAAAAAAATGGGTTTGGGAAGATACTGGTTATGGCTTTAAATTTTCAGAACGGGTTTTGTGGAAATAAAAAAGGGGGAAATGAAGTGAAAATAAAAATAAACAATTTAAGAATTCAAAATTTTTTTTTGAAAATTCAAAAAAAACCCAAAAATGGATGACTGGGGTACTCGTTGAAATATTTGAATATTTTTTGCGAAACAAAAGATAAGGTTTTTTTAATTTTTTTAAAAAAAAAAAGTTATTGGGTTAAACTAGACTAGGAAAGAAAAATTATTTCCAATTTCAGTTTTTGGGCTTTTTTTTCCCCTAATTCTGTGGAACCCCAAATCCCCCAAAATCCATCAGTCCCTTTTTGGGAAACATGCCTTTTCTTCAAATCCCCATGCATTTTCTTGATCTTTCATATTCACCCGATTCTTGCCAGGTAGTAATTTTGCCCCATTTTAAGGGTGAAAATACCCGTTTCCCCAAAAATGCTGATTTTTCCCAAAAAAATGCCCCTTGGGGATTTGCAGGAATTGGTTGGGGTTTAGAAGATTCAGTTGGCGGGGGGGTGTTCAAAAGGCTCATTTGATCCTAAAAAATTCTTAAAAGTACATTGGGTTTCGACAAAACTGCTTCAATGGATCCGGGATGTTTACTATCACTGAAACAAGATGGTTTTAACAACAGCCTGTGGAAAAATATCTTAACTTTTTCATCTTAAACTAGGACTCGTCCTGCCCCCTTGAAATCTTTCCCCAATAGAATCCAATGTTGTCCTAAAAAATTAAAAAATAATTTATGATAAAAAACCCCTTTTTTTTTGATAATTCCCCACAATTTCACTGATCAGTAATACCCCTATTTGGAACTTTTTTTTTCTTGGGCCTGGCTGATTGGCAAAATATAATTTTTTTTGGTCTGAAATTTAAATAATTTTCATCATTTTCTCAGTTTTAGCTTCTTTAAACTGAAACTTTCAAAATTGGATATAAAATTATCTTGATTCAAGAAATGACACACCCATAGAAACATGTTGCCACATTCCCAAAGTTTACTTCCTTGGGGTTTTCCTTCATCAAACCATGCTGGAAAGGGAAAATAGTCGTAGGTTTTTAATGGGGGTGTTGTCGTTTAAAAGAGCGGTTGCCAGCTGAATGTAATGCGCCCCTGGACGGTTGGTGGAACCCCGCTATTAAAAATCTACATTATTATGTTTTGGAAAGAGGTTCAGGCAAAAATGAAAAAATTCCCTCCTGTTTTCCCAAAAATTTTAAAATAATCTTCTCAAATTAGACATGAAAGGGGAACCCCCAAATCATTCTCCATAAGAAAATTAAATTTTTCTTTTAACTTTTAAAAATGGGGCCTGGGTTTTATCTATCGGGAAAAATGAATCAAATTAATGTAACTAGAAGTTTTTGAACCATCCGCCCTGGAACGGAAATTTTCCCTCCCACAAATGGTTTTAAAAAGCACCCCCTGGGGTTTGGGGATTCTGGGGTTAATAAAAAGGGTGTTTTGGCTGTAAAACGGGAACTGGGCCCTAAATGTCAATTCCCTTCATTTAAATAACTGAAACAAAATTCCAATTTAAAGAAACCGACCAGGACATAACAAAGTTATTCTAAAAAAGATGAAGACCAATGAAATAAATCAAACAAGACCAAAATCAGTCAAAATTATTACGTAAACACCATTTTCTTTGGGGTAAAAGTGATTGGTGTATCCCATTTATGCCCCCGAAAGAGAAGGGGCATTTATGGATGGGGAAAAAAATTTTATGTTTGGGAGTCTCACTATGAATAACTTTAACCTGAAAATGCCCTGAAAATCCCTTTTACCGTGAAATAAATGGTTCACAGCAATTTCACGACGACACAACACTGTGAAAATGCCATGAAATACTCTTGGGATTCCTTTGCCTCGAAAACACAGTGAAAATGCCATGAACTTCTCGTGGCAGGTTTGGGGCAGCTCATTAATTCTCGAGTGCCGTGAATTTGCCATGAAATCACTGTGAACATTATTGCCAATATCTGAGAAGAGACACCGTGAAATTACAGTGAACTGTTATTTCACGGCAAAACAGATTTTCAGGCAATTTTCAGGGTGAAGTTGTTCATAGTGAGTGTACATGTACATTGTAACTTACTGAATGTCCAGTTCCTGTAATGATCCATTAAGTTTGAGTGCTTCACCAATGGCCTGGGCTCCCTCGTTACCAAATCCATTCCAGGAAAGATCCAAGATCTTCAGACCCATGTTGTTCTAAACAAAGAAAATATTACAAAATGATAATCCCAAACAATAACATCAGGGTAATGCTGAATTCCATATGACACAGGCATTACACCTACATTTGTACTCAACCAACTTTAAGCAACATGGTACGATAAGCAGGGCTCCCTAGATTCAAAGACGAGACTGCTTTAAAGCACTCGTCATACTAGTTGCACTAATTTAGCCATAGTCCCTGCCCACCTTCAAAACTCAGTTACATGTTAAAGCAGATTTTACATTGTCTACATGTTGTGTGTCCTCTTTATACACAAACGCAGTACACCAAGCAACGTGTACCAGCTTTTATTTATTAACCCTGTAACAACTGGTGTCCCCATGTAAATAACCCTTTAGTAAGACTGGTAACAAGTCTATTTTGATTACGTGTTCATGCAAATTGTTGTCCTAGTTTAAAGAGCCATGGTGAAATTGAATCTTGATTGTTATGTTGTGACGTATGTGTTTTCCGAGCTTATGATTGGCTAGAGGTGTGTCTGCAGCGGAATTTGAAACTAGGAAAAATTCTGACTGTTTGATTGAAGTGGTATACGGCTGCTTGGGAAAATGTCAAACTTAGCTCTGCTTTGCCTACATTTTCAATTATGATTTTAGGCCAAGTTAAGCCCTGAAAAACCGTGAGTAGTAATATTTCAATGATATACAAATGCCTTTGATAATATATTATTTAGTGAAGTTTTATGATTAGTTTATGGGTGATAATGTAAGGACTGTGTCTAAGGTCACTGGTCAGTTTATATAAATATAATGGACAAATTACTATTTGTATACCACTGTTACTTGAGTTTTACAAGTTATAGAAGCCCTAATTTGTTGACATTATATATAGAGACATGCTTAAATAATTTCAAAGGATTTTAGCATAAACTAGACATGTTTTGTTTTAAGAATAAAGGGCAAGATACCTATGTTAAATAATACAATAGAAATGACGTCACCATTAGCCATGTTGGTTATTTGAAAGTTAAAAATGGCCGCTGTTACAGATAACGTTTTAAGTAATTTAATTTTAAATCAGAGTGTATAAATTTGGGAATTGTAACAATTTCCCAGATGGCTGACATGCCGGACCAGAGTGCGAGAGTGGCAACCACCACCCTGATTGGCTCCCCATTCTGTTAGCCTGACGACCGATGTCACTATAAATACATGCAAGAAAGTAGAGAGGTCAGCGCCACAAGCTACTTCAAGATCTACACACGGGATACAACACCGGGATGTAACACAGGATTCTACACAGGATAAAATTGTGGTGGGCCCATCGCGTTTTTTTTATGACTGACCAGCGTACCGCATACAGGATCAGAAGTGAGATTTGAGAGGCCGATTTGAGAGGCCATATTTAAAAGGCAAAAGGGAACGTAGATAAAGGTAACATAGAAGCGGTACCATAAACGTATATTTTGGCAGACAAATTATCAATTTGTTTGGGAGGTAAACTTATTTGGAATTGCTGAATGTAAAATATTTTGTTTACAATAGCATGAAAGCAAATTTATTTATTTAAAACCTTTTGTATAAACAAAGACAACATTGTGAATTTGAAGGCACCATCGATAATTAATTGATAACCTAGTTGTTACTCTTTCTGAATTTATTTATAGATATCTATATCCCAAGATTACTGGTTTAATGTTCTAGTTTGTTAATTTGGAATTAATTATTAATTAAATTTATTTGAAGCTAAATCGGTTGTCAGCTTAATTTTCTTTCTTTTCTTACCTTGTCATTGGATTGGTCTAGGCAAACTACCTTTCTATACTTAGGAACGTCGCAGCATTTCAGGCGCGCGTTACAAACCCTCCTCCTTTAGCTGCACTTCAGTGGCAAAGTTGCTATAGTGGTCAAAACCAGTCAACTGCCTGTTTTGACTGTTGACCCAAATGTGCACACAGGGGCATTTTTGAATGGTTTTTACTGGCATTTTGACCACCCTGAACAATACCAGACAATGCTTTTACCAGTCAAAAATGGTCGACTCATTTTAACCTGTAAATGTACTAACTACACATAAGGTTTGACAGTGTTTGACTTTTACGTGCACTAGATATACCTTGGCAAGTATATCAACATTTTGACTGATTTTGACCCTTGCAGTCATAGGAGGTTAATCCATATCATAGCTTTCTGGATATTAAACTAGCCAAGAAAGTTCTTTTACTAACCCAACGAATATCACAACCATAATCTGTGGGTTACAACTTCTTGTGGCTCACGTGACAGGAAGAGTTATTTTTTACTTCACCAACAAGAGAAAATATTGACCAATGAAATATGTGTATTGGCTCATAAATATGTATGAGTTCCAGAATCATTTTCTTTGTATGAGGTGCAATAATTATTTTTACTAAAAAATATATTGACCAATGAAATATACGTATTACCTCATCAATATGTAATGAGGTACGTGTCTTCTCTCACCATAATTCCTTTAGCGAGGGCCAGCGCTCCTTTCCTCCTGATATGATTCCAGCTGAGGTCTATCTGTTTGATGGTGATGTTTTCGGAGATGGCCGGGCCTAGGACCAGACCTGCCGCCTCGCTGAATTCATTGTGGCTCAGATTCAAATACTCAATTTTATTATTATTCTGACAAACAATGACAATGAAGAAAAACTGAAAAACTTGTCTTTATTGGTTAACGGCAGCATTCTGGTATCAATTATCACAGAGCAACATCAAATTTACTTGTTGTAAAGTTGATGATGGTATCAAACATCCCTTGAAATCTTTATTCTAAGATGCTATCGTTTTTGAAAAAAACTGAAATGTTAATCCTCAACTATGCACATACAAAAATTCCAGATGAAGTTTGTGCTCGCAGAACAATGGAGTGTCGTGGCCGAGCGGTCTAGCTTACCGGACTCAAGCTCTGGTGTTAGCAGCAGAATGTGGGTTCGAATCCTGGCCGTGACACTTGTGTCCTTGAGCAAGACACTTAACCATAATTGCTTCTTTCCACCCAGGGGTTAAATGGGTACCTGTGAGGGCAGAGTTTGTTTGATTAGCCCTATATGCGCTGTAATGGCAGCAATTGAGCTGTGTACTCCCCAGGGAGCTGAGATGGTTTCAGGAATGATTTATGAGCCTTATGAGCAGGGGTAATAATATAATGCGCCTTGAGCACCACTCAGTTGGTGGATACGTGCACTATATAAGTCCACACATTATTATTATTATTATTATTATTATTAATGCTGAGTCCATTTTCACTCTTTTCCCTTTAACGATCAAAAAGAGCGAGCTAAAAACTGTACTTTACACAAGCGTTTAATTGAACAATATCATTACAACCAACAGGGCATGGAATCAGAGTGCTAGTTTGAGATTAGCTCAGCGACTGAAAATAATTACCCCACATAAGGTCATATTATCGTTGCTGCTGCATAAATGAGCCAGTGATTTTCAGTCACTGTGTGCATCTTAAACTAGGACACTGATTCCATGCCCTGTTGAAAGTCTGCTCTGATCGTGATATTTAAAAACAAAATTATTTGGAAACATTTGGTACATGTCAGCATCATAGAAATTTGCATCATTTGTTAAGTATACAATAAGATAGATGTAACAACTACATTGTATAGACTAATTTATACCAAAAAAAACCAAATTTTATAATGTTGACATGTAGGTAAAATGGGGAATCAGAGCTTTTTTACTCTTTTACCCTATGGACGGGGAATAAAAGCTCTGCTTCGTCATTTTCCCTGGAAACATGCCAGTAAAATGGGTGTTGTGTGACTCTCTGCTGTAACCACGTCGCATCTAATTTGTGTCCCATTTAGTTTTGGAACTGTAGCAAGCACCATCATGCTCCAAAGTGATGCTCCAAAGTGATGCTCCAAAGCGAGTCGCCAAACTCACGACTATGCTCATTGTATGTGCATGCTTTTGGAATACTTACAAGTATTTCAACTTACCAAAAGTACTTCGGCAAAATATTCTGCACTCTTATCTTCAAAGTTGTTACCTGAATTGTAAGTAAAATGTTTGAAAAGTAAAATCAAATGAGTTTAACTTTAATTTCATAACATTAATGGAAACCAAATTTGTCTGAGGTCAATCTATACATAACAGCAAAAGAAACGTCACCCCCTAAATTTTGATAAGTCTGAGAACGTGTTTAGCTTATGTGTCCTCGGACGTCATGCATGACGAATTTTGAGGTCAACCAAATTTGCCACATTGTGTTCGTGTTACACTCCATACTCATAATATTCTTCATTAAACAAATTATATTAATTATAAAATGAAAATAATAAATATTTTAGGTGACGTTTCTTTTGCTGTTATGTATATTTTTAGAAATATAACACATCAGTGAAAAACCCTATTTCATAGCTACCAGCATTTCAATTTGTAATGAAACCGACCAAGACATAACAAATTGTATTAAAACTAAAATGATGATCAAGATGACTAACTGCAAATAAATCAAACAAAAGCCTACGACATATGTATGTAAATCAATTTGTACTTTTGTAATTCCTGAAAAAAATTGTAATAATTCCAAAAAAATTGTAATAGTTGGCAGCTATGCTATTTATTACATGACAACTAAACGCATCTTACCTGATAATGTGAGATGGGTGACTGTGTTGTTCTGTAGAAACATTTCACATATTGCTTTGGCACCAACGTTACCCAGTCGATTCTCAGACAGATCCTGTTTTTGGAGGGAAAAAACCATTAGGATTTGAGTTCTCTTTCATATCTCTAGTGGCGATGAAGGACCGAGCTGAAAATCAAGACCAAATGTCAAACTACTTTTCCCATTCAAAAAGTGCCCAAGTCAATTTTGTTTTCAAAATTTTAAAATTGAGTAAATATATACAGGAATGCATTTCCACTATTTTCTTGTGAATGACACAACGCAATAAGCTGAAATTTTCACAGGATGTTTATTTTTTTTGTATGTTACTCTTGATTCAACGAGAGAAATTTTTATTCTTAGAAGCAGTTTTGCAAACATGACCAATGTTGTACATTATCAATGTAAGGTCCATGCCTGACTATAACGTACCAGGTCTGTGATATAGCAGTTTTCTTTGAGCATATCAGCGATGGCGATTCCCCCTTCAGGATCCAGCCAATTATCACAAAGATTCAACTTACAGATTGTTGTATTTGTCTGCATAAAAATTACAAATTAAATTAACATCAGCTATAATTAAGAGTAACAATAAATAGGTATACACAAATATAATTTATTCAAATAATTCTCCGGTTTCGTCGCCTCAAACCTGCACATCGGCATTTTTAATTTTCTTTTATTTTTGCTATAATACAATGTCCAATTGCAGCCAAAACTGCTGGATCGATTGGATTTCTGCCGTACTGTGTTTTAAACGACTTTTTCACATATGGGTATGAACGTTTGCCAGATTTGTGAGGCCTCTCTTAGCCACCATACTTTGTATATGGGAAATTTGGTCCCCGTGTATACAATGTTTAACATATTTCTCTGTTGGCAAAAAAAAAAAAAAAAAAAAAACGCGTCACCGACCGCACCGATTTTGAGGCTGACTGATGACCAGAAACTGGAGACTTTTTCACATATGGGTATGAACGTTTGCCAGATTTGTGAGGCCTCTCTTAGCCACCATACTTTGTATATGGGAAATTTGGTCCCCGTGTATACAATGTTTAACATATTTCTCTGTTGGCAAAAAAATTTAATTAAAAAAAACGCGTCACCGCACCGATTTTGAGGCCGACTGATGACCAGAAACTGGAGACTTTTTGGGGGTCTTAAGAATCAATTAGAATGGAGGCTTGGAAATGAGAATAGCAAGCACCCAGAATTAAAAATTAAAAAAAATTGCAATGTGAAACTTCATTGGTGTAAAGCTGATGATAGTATCACTCTTCCCTATAAATAATTTAAGAAAAGTAAAAATAATTTCTTGTTCAATTTTAGGGAAAAGGCCTCTTTCCTAAATTAGAATGAATTAAAATAATAACCAAGTGGTCTAATTGTTATGTGAAACTTACTTGGTGTGTAAAGCCAATTTATCAAGTTTCACTTAAAAACAATCTTATTTGACGAAAAATAAAACAATTTCCCTTCCGAATGCAGGAAAGAGTAATCTTTCCTAAATTCCACATTAGAATGAATACAAAATACATGAATGCATTATCACTATTTTCTCATTAACAGCACAACATGAAACTTGAACAGTTTATTTGTTTTTTGTATATCTTGATTCAAAGAGAGTTGAGCATACCCATAAAAAGTAGTTCACCAACCCTAATCAAGTTTCACATTAAAGGGACAATATTTTGTCACGATCAACAGGGAATGGAATCGGAGTGCTAGTTTTAGATCAACCCAGTGACTGAAAATAATACCTCACATGATAAGGTCATATTACCGTTGCTGCTGCATAAATGAGCCAGTAATTTTCCCGTCACCGTGTTCATCTTAAAACCAGGACACCGATTCCGTGCCCTGTTGAAAGTCTGCTCTGATCATGACGATTGTCCCTTTAACTTTAAAAGAACATTTTCAGCACATACACAAAAGGTTAAAGTGTGTATTAATGCTATGACGTAAATTTACGAAGCTGACACAGCACTTATAAATTAGCTATGATGGATAATTATTATTGCCTGATAAGGTAACTATGTACATGTAACACAAGTTGGTTTTATTGGGTCCATCTGACCACTTGTAATAACTATAAAACTAGGAGAACATTACTGTGTCAATATTTGAACGCACTAATTTAAAAGTACATGTACATTGTACATATACCTGTGAGCCTGTGTACACACACATTAGGAATTGGGGGGCTTCAGCAAACAATCCGCATAAAGGTCTGGTAGATTCATTCAGAATACAATGTTGTGGTTGCCAAGGAAACCCATAGTGCTTACCACAAGGGATATGGTGATAGCCTTTGCCCCCGCGGGATCCAGACCGTGGTGCTTCATAATCAGCTCGGTGTCTGAAATGTGTCTTAAAAAGTAGGAAACTGGAATCACGCCATTCAGTCGACAAGCCTCCTTGTAGGTTGACTTCCCGGATGAGTCGTAAGACTCACGGATATCTATGTTGGAAGAGATTCTTAATTAATAATGAGCAAATAAAGATAATATTTATCATGTAAATGAATTTGTTTCTTTGAGAGTCCACTTGTTTTCATCGGAACATTGATTATTTCATTTTACAAAAGAAAGCAAATACTTTGAAATGATATTTCACAAAATAAATGTACGTGTACGAATCTTGGTTTAACAGCAAGGAATTTATGACTGGGCCTCCCTTCGGCACACATTTACTGTAAACTAAAACCATGTATTTAGAGAAATGTTTCATTTTAAAACATTTGCTTTCCTTTTCTGGCATAAAATACAATCATTTGGAAATTATCTGTAAGATAGTGGGAAACATGGGAAATACACAAACGTACATATTTTAAAAGCTGTTAAAGATGAGAGGGTATGACACTAATAGCACTTAAGAAACCTCTGGACTCTGCACATTCTCTGCACAACTTTGAAGATATCACCCGTGTTTCACCAGCATTTTCCAATTTTGTTTTTGTTTTCATAGAAACATTGGCAATTCCCTTTGAAAGGAATACAAATCTTTTGAAATGAGATATTTAAAAAAAAATAGTTGTCAGAAGCTTGGTTTAACTGTAGAAAAGAGGCAAAACAAATTTATGACAGGATCCATAATAAATTAATTTTGAAATTTTGAGAATATGTAATTTTAAAGTAAAACAGCGATGTTCAGGTGAAAATTTCTGGAAAAACATGGGTTATACATCTTTAAAAGGTTTAATCCATTCGAGAATGCTTTTGTTTTTACAATCTGACTTTCAACAAACCACTGGTTGATAATTAACATCTACAAGGAATTGTTAGCAATAGAATTAATACAAGCAAATGCTGTATTCAGATTTTGTTATTGAGAGATACAAAAAAGTTGTTGATGAATATGAGTCGGGCTCCATGTTTTTCTGAACGCTGTATAGATATTGAATTCATATTATTACAGACTAACCATATTAAATTTTATTCAATCTTATTCAAACTGTCAAAATATTACATGGGTGAGTGGTCTAGCACATCAGACTTGTGTTCTGATGGCTGAGTCGTCGGAATGTGGGTTCGAATCCTGGCTGCTTGTGTCCTTGAGCAAGACACTTGACTGTACAGTGCTCCTCTTCACCTAGGAGTATAAATGGGTACCTGTGAGGGTAGAGGTTGATATTGTGGTTGAAAAAGCTTCCGATGCGCTACAGTAGCTTGGGGCTGTATACTCCCCAGGGAGGTGAGAAAGTTTAAGGATTGATATTGGCCCAATGACCAGGGATAATAATGTAAAAGTGCCTTGTATCCTTTGGCAATTTGGCGCTCTATAAATCCAGTTATTATTAGGTGTTCGGGTATAAGCCCGAAACACCTCTTGTTTTTGTTCAAACACATACTTGCAAACTTCACATGAACTTGACACTTGGCATGTACTTAGAACTTAACAAGCAGATGAAACACGAGTTGTGAGTGACCCCAATTTGACCTTACTTCCTGTCCAAACCGAAAGTCAAAATTTAATATTTAAAAAAATCATATCTCAACAACCACAAGAGGTAAATTAAAAAAATTTGCACCATTGTACCGATTGTTAATTGTCAAAACATTTTTACACAAAGGTGACCCCAATTTGACCTTTACTTCCTGTCCAAAACGGAAGTCAAAGTTTAATATTAAAAAAATCATCCACAAGAGGTAAATTCACAATCTTTGCACCATTGTACAGATCGTTAATTGTCACAAAATATTTAAACAAAGTTGACCCCAATTTGACCTTTACACCCTCCCGAACACCTAGAGTTTGTGTCAAGACAAACTCTGAATCTCTAGTTATTATTACATTCATGTTAGACTATAATGACAGACAATCATAAGAAAATTAAAACATATAAGTAGTTCAGCTACAGAGTTCTGATAATAATTTTTTTAAATTAGAAAAGACTAATATTACCCATGTTCAGGGTTCTAGCTACGCTGGTCAGCAGTGGTTGGTCTCAGCCAGCACTCAGTCCCGCCAACCGGCATTTATTTTAATATTTGTATTTTTTTTTTAAATTTCGTTTATCAGTCTCTGAGAAAGATCAACATTTTAACAGAAAATTGCAATTCTTTTTTTGCCTAAAAGCATTATCTGAAGTAGCCAATAGATGCTGAGAATGCACCACAGAGTATCTAGAGCTCAAAGCTTCTGGGGCCCTTGAGCGGCCCCTGGATATTGCGCATTACGGTCAACCTTACCCGGATTTCAACCGGCACTCGAATTTCTCTAGCTACAACCCTGCTCATGTTACTGGGAGAACCTAGGTACAATCTATTCATTCAAGCATGTCACATTTAAATATAAATAATACTTACATAAAATACATGTAAGCAAAAACATTTTTTTGCAGTCTTAATATGACTCATTATAATTTTGTATAGAATATTAATATTCTCAAATCTAACTACTATGAAAACATACTAAATTATGCAAAAAGACTCAAAGTACACTGATAACAATTTAAATTGAGCATAAATCTAAAATGCTACATTTATTAGTAGTATGAATGAAATATATATGCAAAATGATGTGAATGTTAAAATGGTGTTGGATGTTAATTGCTGTAATCCTTTTGTTTTGGGTTAATTTGGGTTAATACATATATTTGAAAAAATGTATGGTTGAATGAAGGCCAGCATGAAAGGAAACAAATTATATTTAGGATTCATTTCTTGAAGATTGGAAGGTTGAGATGAATGTACGTTACCAAATACAAATGTTATACATGTACCTTCCCTTAAAACATTTGACTTAGAAAAGTAGTATGACAATGATGTCTAAACAATAATTCCCAGTGTGAATTTAGGAAAGAGTACTCATTCCTAAATTCCATATTAGAATGAATACAAGAAATCTGAATGCATTTTCACTATTTTTTGGTTAACGCCACAATGTAAAAAGCTGAAACTAAAAGGTTGCTTGATTCAAAGAGAGTAACCATTTTCTTTGAAGCAGTTTTGACATCATCACCTATGCTGCACTTGCCCTTTAAACCTGATCATTTTGTAACTCAATCAGAAACCAAAGCATGAGATATCATGAACCACTGGCCTTTATTTCTCCCTTTCATCATGATAGTTAATTAAAGAACACGCAGTAGAATCAAGGGCTTTGTTCTTACTTCGTCTCAGTGCCAAGATGGATTCTGGAGGAAGAGAGTATGCAGGAAACGTGTATGCGTGCAAACAAAAAATTATGACAATTTTAAAAATGAATAAAAATGTGCTGAAGAAAATAAGGTTGTATTTTACTATTAATCTTGAGAAATAAATGCAAAAATCCCTAGATTATTAAATTCCGTAGAAGTGATAAGATTCCAGTACTAGAGTTCTGGTTGTAAGTAACCCACTGTCTGTTTTTTGTTTTTGTTTGTTGTTTGGGGTTTTTTTTTGGGGGGGGGGGTAGAAGTGTTGGCGTTTTCACATTTTCTGGACCGAAAGTCTGTTCTAGATCTATGCATCTTCTATCTGTATGAGCAAAAACATTCAGATGCCGAGTAAAAACAAATCTATTTTAGAAAGAAAACACATACATTTTTGGGGAGAAAAACAAGATTCAGAAACAATTCGAATAAAACAAAATGCACTTGGTTTTGATGCCTAACAAATGTTTGATCTTGTCAACAATACTCCACCTAAATTTGAAAGGTACGCCAATAACGACATCATAATTATTTTCAAGTGTCCTCTGAAAGTCAAGTACAATAAAGTGAAAATTGTAGAGGTCAAGCATCGTTATTTTGTACACCAATTAAAATTACGATTTTATCCCCTTGAAGTAAATTCTGGCTACATATTCATAAGCAACATCTGTTGAAACTCCCCCACCCCAAACAAAAACTACTTTTTTTTCAACGTCCTACATGTGCAAACAATGCATTGAAGAAATTGTAATACACCGATCCAGTTATAGCCATAGTCGCCGCCCACTGTTTATAGCAATGCTGAAAACTTGGCCATGTCATCTGCACTATGGTCTTCATGTATCTTGATTAAAACCCTCCTACAATCAGTGCAATTTTTGAAAGAACCCATTCAGGTCACTCCAAGCCATTAGCTGTTGCCAGTGGCCTCCTATGGTTGCCCTTCTGTGCACTGTCACACCACTGAGATTGCAGGGTAAAGTGGTCTCCCATTGATACATTGCAGGCCATACTAATATGTTAAAACATTTACAGTGGCCTTGGGTGACACACAGTTGATTTTGTAAGATTACTTGGAAAGGACAGCAGGCTTGTATGTACTAAAGGTTGGTGAAAAACATATTGAAAATTTAGTGGATCGGAGTGGCCTCCATGTGTAGTAGGGTTAAGATGTTTTATATAGTTTCCGATTAGTTTTTTTGAAATCTTCAAAATCCAAATTGTTTAAGCAAAATGAAAACTGGTATTTCTAACTGGTATTGGAATTGATTTGGGTATGTGGTGTTGGATTGACAGAAAAAAATTAAGGTTGCTCAACGTCCAAGTGGCAACCATCATTGGTGAGCAAGGTTGCAACTAGGGCTGTGCCGGGTATCTGGGTATCCGGATACCCGACCGAAAGGGTCATTACCCGGTTCCATTTATCGGTTCCAATTACCCATAAACGACTTTTTAAAATTCGGACTTAACATTTGAGCAGTGCGAACAAAAATCTGTGACTCTTGAACAATGCACATGTACAGACAATTAAATTTAAATTCAAGAGATTACACTCCAATAAAGAAAAGATCGATAGTGTATCCTCTGTATTATAAAAGTCAATTTGTTACCATTTACAGTACATATATTTGTACACCACCGGAGGCAAAAATATCCGGAAACGCACAGCCCTAGTTGCAACAAAGAATTTTACTTTGCCCCCTGGCAACAGGGTGACCCTTAATTGTGCACCTTGATATGGGCTGTCATAGGGGCATGGCAATTAGTCACAAATGACGGATAGTTTAGTTGGTTAATCCATTCCATTTGACAGACGGACATCCTGGATTGGTGTATTATCTATACTACTCAAAACAATTTAGGGAACACCAGATTTGTAACATCAAATAGGTTTGAAATGTTCCATGAACCGGGATTTTCATTTGCAACCCCCTCTCTCTTTCAGTAGTCATGTCATGAAATGTGTAATCACTACATGCATCCTTTATCATCTTTTAATTGTGCAGTTGTTTCTCATCAATTCTGTGAAACATTGTGTTTATCTGAAATAAATGATCTTGCTTTAACTGAGATTATTCCAGTGTTCCCTAAATTGTTTTGAGTAGTATATTATGAACTGTACGGTACACGCTTGCATGTTTTTGCCTTGGTGGATGTGCTAATGGTGTTGTACAGTGCATAGACAGAGATGACGTATGTGGAGCCCTTGATTTCAATGATGCGGCACATTGTAAGCTTGTCTAGCACACACTGCAGCATGTGAGTGATATGATGAACACACACCAAATCATGAAGGATTGCATGTGGATTTGGAAGATACTCAATGTGATAGCAATGCCAAGATAGCCTGTAGCAGGCTCTGAGGTGGAACGTATCCAATATATTCTCGCTGGTGATAAACTACAGTGTTACCGCTGAACACACCAAACAATGATGTATTACATGTGGATATGGAAGATGAATGAGTCCTTTCCCATATAATGTCTCCTTGTCATAGGCATGGCCAGGTGTAGGGGTGCAAATTAGGCTGCATATTTATTTTGTAATACGATTCAAGTTAACAAAATGTTGTTTTTGATTGGATGATATACCATTAGGCCAAACAAAAAAGTCTCTGATTTCTGGTCATAGGTTAGCTTCAAAATTGGTGCGGCGACAAGTTTTTTTTTTTTGGGGGGGGGTAATCTTTTTTTGCCAACCAGTGAAATATGCGGTACATGGTATTTGTGGTTATTGGAACTAGAAAAAAATATACACAAACTATGATGTCTAAGAGAGGCCTCACAAATCAGGCAAACGTTCATACCCCTATGTGCAAAAGTCATTTAAAACACAGCACGGCAGCAATTTTGGCTGCAATTGGACATCGTTTCCATAGCAACAAAAAAGAAAACTAAAAATGCCAATTGAAGGTCTGAGGCGATATGCGCAGAGACAAGAAACTGTAGATTTTTTGGCCTTATTTGTAAAATACACTAAAAAAACAATCACCTGTATACATGGCTGTACTAAGCTAATCCCACAAGAAAAGGACATCTAATCCTAATTACTATCAAAGCAGGATTACAGATCCTTTAAAGGATTAACTTGCCCTGAGCAGCACATTTGGAATATATTGTATCTAACTATGGGTTTACTTTCTCAAGAAACACTCAACACATCCAGAGCTCACTGCAATTATGCACATTTAATTGATTGGTGTTTTCATACAGGATAAAGAATGTTTGCATCCAGTGGCTGAAAAACTATCAACAGGAAAGTGAAGATCCCTTAATAAGGAGATCTACATGTTGTATTATTTAGCTCTTTGGACAAAGAAAGCTTTGGAGGTACACTTCTTTATTTTGGTGGCTTTTGAAGGCCTGTCCTCGTGGAAGCGGCGGGAATCTCTGCAATAGTTTTCTTTAAGTGCAGTTTTTTTTATTCTTCTCTCATATAACACTATCATGTCCTTGTATTAGAATTGAAGATAATGCTCTTAAACTGACTGGTTTCACTTGGTAACATCATTGGTGGACCTCGGTGACCAAAAGCAAGGATATTAACAAAAGTGTATGGGGGGGGGATGAAATGATTCACAACATTTTTGATCAATAAGTGTTTCTGTACTTTGAATCATTTCTTCTGAATGTTCTGCTTGAAGTTTATGTTCAAATTGAGACTGACTTTAAACGTACCAGGGGTACATCTGACACTAGCCCATCATGAAATGGCCAGTAAAAACTTTGTCCAGTAGCCTGGCAAGCTAGAGCAAAATCAACTAGCAACAGGCTGGCAGCTGTAGCCTAATAGGGTTGGGGTCGAATGTGCTCTGCTGTAAGGCTGTGCCGGGTATCCGGATACCCGACCGAAACTGTCATTACCCAGTTCCACTTTTCGGTTCCAATTACCCCTAAACGACTTTTTAAAATTCCGACTGAACATTTTAAGACACACAAAAGAAATAAAGTCTCCGATTCTTTGCTAACAAAATGAAGAAAACTTGGGTCAAGGCTTTAGAAGTAACATTTTCCGACGGCTTCTCACAGACTTGCCGGCTTTTGTTTGAAACTTGTGTTCATATTGGTTTATTTTATACATTTAGGAATATTTCTTAATTACAATTTTTTTTACGGGTACCCAGGTATCCAAAGATTTCAAATTATGGGTACCCGGTAGCCAACCAGGGGCCAATTTTCATAGAGCTACTAGGCAGAGAGTTTGTTAAGCAATATAAAACAGACTACCAGTCAAAGTATGCACATTTTGTACTGAAGTTTGCTTGGTAACAAGAAAAAGACTGCTAAGCCAATTTTACAGGTAAGCAGTTTTCTCTCTGCTAAAGCTGCTGTATTGGCCCCAGACAATCATGAATATGAAAACAGAAGTGTGTAACATAGGTTTATCACCTTCAACCTCTAGGTCTGTCTCAAAGCCGTTGCCCTCACTGGCGTATGTTGTCTCCGAGGCTGCACTGTTATTGCGGTCCAGCTCATTGTCGTCCACACTGGACAGCATGCTTTCACGCTGCAGTGACGATCTTCCCTTTCTTGTTACTGTCTGTGGGTTAAGGAAAGAGGTCAGTGCATAGGTCAGAGGATAGGTCAGAGCATTGGTCAGAGGATAGGTCAGAGGATAGGTCAGAGCAAAGGTCAGAGCAAAGGTCAGAGCAAAGGTCAGAGCATTGATCAGAGAGCATTGGCCAGAGGTTAGGTCAGAGCAGGATAGGTCAGAGGATTGGTCAGAGCATTCATGTAGGTCAGAGCATCTCTACATGTAGGTCAGAGCATAGGACTGAGCATTGGTCAGAGGATAGGTCATCAGAGCATTCATGTAGGTCAGAGCATTCATGTAGGTCAGAGCATTCATGTACATGTAGGTCAGAGCATCTCTACATGTAGGTCAGAGCATAGGACTGAGCATTGGCTAGAGGTTAGGTTAGAGCATACATGTAGGTCAGAGCATAGGTCAGAGCTGTTCTACATGTAGGTCAGAGCACAGGACTGAGCATTGGCCAGAGGTTAGATTAGAGCATACATGTAGGTCAGAGCACAGGACTGAGCATTGGCCAGAGGTTAGATTAGAGCATACATGTAGGTCAGAGCGTAGGGTAGAGGATAGGTCAAAGCATAGGTCAGAACATGGAGGAAGATGGCCTTTTGGTTATCATGTGCTACTAATCATTGCTGCTGATAACAATGGGAATGCTAAACACTGGTTTGTTATTTAATGTCGACTAATCCAATTGTTATCAAACAAGTGATATATCTTTGTATAATCCTCAACATCTAAATATTCAAGTCCCCATCAAGTTTATATATAATCTGTGATCATTTATGTTTTTGTATATAGGGGCTTTTAACACATACACAAAAAGACAAATTTTTGGAGTAGCCCGACAGACTAAATATTTGTGATAACAACACTTACTACATGCAACATTTACATAACACCATGTGATTATATAGCTAGGTAAATATTTGGACAGTACTTCAAACTACATGTACTACTGTGGACTCTGTAGATGTAATCACTAAACATACACTGGTTACCAGGACACAGAGACACCAGACTTGCAAATTTGGATTTAATTGGTTGACCAACAGAAAACTCTGCATAATATGTCAGTTTTACAAATTTGCTAGGCAATTTTTTCAATTCAATCATTTACAAATCTTGAGCACTGCCTTCCTTTAAATCAAAATCCTCCCTGTGCACCAATTTGCCACACTGGTCAAAATAAAAACTGCCTAGTTTTGACTGCTTAGTCACTGTGCCCCTGACTCAGGGGCACAGTGACTAAGCAGTTACACGTAGAACTAAGCTTGGGCGATATCAATTTGTTTCATCCACGATATATCAGCAAACATATATCGTGATTTTCGATAATATCGCAATTATTTTTTCATTCATGCATGATTGCTTTAGAGCTGATAACCACGGGTGTATACCCTCAACAAGCATCACAATAATTCGCAAATTCGTTTGCAGAGCGTGTTTGTACTTCTGAAGTAGTTCGCTTTTGTATCTCACTTCCACAAGCTCAAAAGACTGTTCTAATTTTGTTTCCATGGAATTTCTGACATGACTCACAATGGCGATTTTCTGTTTAATCGCGATATATATTTTTTAATCGCGATTTGCCGATATCTCGATAACTTAAAAAGGTTCTCGATATTGTAATCGAATAAAAAAAGGTATCGCGATATTCGATATTATCGTGTTATCGCCCAAGCTTACGTAGAACATGAAAACGAGCCAGCACATATTTTTGTGAATAGACCTTATGCACATGACGTCATTTCAGTAGGGCGCCCTCGGCTAGAGGTCAAAAGAAGGTTGCTCATTGGCCCAATATGTGCGCCGCGCGTGTATAGATGTGCGTTTTCCATTGTTTCATCATCGTTTTACCTCTAAGATGGCGGCGTGATGACGTCAACGCATAAGGTCTATAGGTTCGCCAGAATTGTGCTGTGGATAAGTAAACATTTGGTGAAAAATTTGTGCCAAAAATCACTTGGTCTCATTCAAAACAATGCGACTGTTTTTCTTAGTACAAAGGGGGTAGGGCCAAGGAGCAGAGGTAGTCCAGCATATTGGCACTATTTATGGGGGCTGGTGTTTACCTTGCTTTGTTTGCAACAGATCAAAGACGACGGTGTCAATTTAAAGTCTGATAGTGTTGTATTCACGAAGCGCAGCCATTCTCTCCGTGTGGCAGGATCCTTCGTTGGATTCGGGAATGAAACAAAATGTACGTCGGGATTTTTTTTGGAATTTCGCGAACATCCACCAACTACACATGAAGCTGGCATACTGGCAACGAAGTATAACACAACATCGATGTTCAAATCGTAACAAAAACACTCAAACTTCGCAAAATAAAGCGAATGTTGTCATTATGGTGACAAAGAAATAGAACAAGCGTACACATAAAACAACGCGGTTCTGATTGTGTGTAGTTCTAGCTGTGCTTCCACTTTTCAAATCTACATTTCCTTAGATTTACAGAAACATTTCCTTAGATTTCCTTAGATTTTTTTCCCGATGTTCCTTAGTTTTACTTAAATCATCAAAAGTGTATTAGCCCCTGTATGCATACACAGTTTGCATATATGTGAAAGTTGCAGTAGGCCATAAGAAGTGCATGCTGTTGAAAAAAAGCGCAAAACCTTTCAAAATGGAAAGTCAATTCATGGGAAAATAAGCATTCTTTTGGCAACTAAATATGGAAATATCTATTTCTTACCTGTCCGGTGGTCACTTACCAGACATACATGTGCGTAGGCGCTAGGCCAGCCTAGGTAGCATGAAAATCTGACGTCATGCTTAGACTAGCCCATGGCTGTGCCTAACATGCGGCCGGCAACTAGGCTGTTTGTGCCGTGCCTAGTCAAATCTGCGTCAATGCTATACAGCGCGCAAACTGACCGAGGGTATAATAAGTGTTAATTTTTATGCAACATTATTTCGTAAAAAAATATCGAATATTTACGAACATTCCTTAGAATTTCCTTAGAATTTACGGCATTTCCTTAGATTTCCTTAGATTTCTTTATTTCCTCAGAAATTTCCTTAAAGCGTCAAAACATTTCAAAATTTCCTTAAAATAAGTAAATTTCCTTGAAAGTGGAAGCACTGAGTTCTAGTTTAGTTAGTTATAGTGTGTCACATCACAGTGCAATTCACACTAGACAGAGCTAGCTAGCTAGAGCGTTGTTCTAAATGTGACGTAACTCAGGGGTCAACTGCCTCATTTGCATAACCAGGGACTTTTGCTCGATTGAATACAAACAAAGACACAAAGCCAACATTTTGAGTAATTTTTTATTGCCGAATCAAACGTTTTGAAATGAAATCAAAGAGGAATTAGTATAATGAGTTCTAATCTGTAATAAAAAAGTATAAATAGGTCTGTCGTGGCCGAGCGGTCTAGCTTACCGGACTCAAGTTCTGGTGTTAGCAGCAGAATGTGGGTTCGAATCCCGGCCGTGACACTTGTGTCCTTGAGCAAGACACTTAACTATAATTGCTTCTCTCCACCCAGGGGTTAAATGGGTACCTGTGAGGGCAGAGTTGGTTGATTAGCCCTATAATTATGCGCTGTAATGGCAGCAATTGAGCTGTATACTCCCCAGGGAGCTGAAATGGTTTCAGGAATGATTTATGAGCCTTATGAGCCTTATGAGCAGGGGTAATAATATGCGCCTTGAGCACCACTCAGTTGGTGGATACGTGCGCTATATAAGTCCACACATTATTATTATTTTTATTATTATTAAAAAAGCATCTTTAGAGTTCCTCTTTAACAAACTCTCTGCCTAGCAGATCTATGGAAATTGGCCCCTGGTTGGCTACCGGGTACCCATAATTTGAAATCTTTGGATACCTGGGTACCCGTAAACATTTTTGTAATTAATAAATATTCCTGAATGTATAAAATAACCAATATGAACACAAGTTTCAAACAAAAGCCGGCAAGTCTGTGAGAGGCTGTCGGCAAATGTTACTTCTAAAGCCTTGATCCAAGTTTTCTTCATTTTGTTAGCAAAGAATCGGAGACTTTCATTATTTTGTGTGTCTTAAAATGTTCAGTCGGAATTTTAAAAAGTCGTTTAGGGGTAATTGGAACCGAAAAGTGGAACTGGGTAATGACAGTTTCGGTCGGGTATCCGAATACCCGGCACAGCCTTACAGCCTGGGGGGGCATGTGCCCCAGTAGTATGTTAGATGCCGAAGCTAGCCCACCTACTTAACCCTGAGCGCAGCGCATGTACTGTTTACAACAGTCGCTTTTGTGTAATTAACGGGTTTCTCTTAATTGCCTGGGCCAATTTTTTTCATTCTCCGTAAGTTCCCTATTCAGACATAGCTAGAACTATAGTGAGAGCCCCGTTAACCTCAGTGGTCAACATCACACAGATTTTCGAGGCACAACCCAGACAGCCCAGACTACTGATGTTACTGCCATATGTTTTCTACACTAAGTGCTTATCAGGCAATCAATCATCCTGTCACTGGCTCAATGGAAATAAACCTTCAAGGCATGTGATCGGTACTTTGGTGTACACAATAAGCTCAGATTATCAAGCTTGGGCCAGACTTTGGTTAGGGTTGTATTTACTTTAGCCGGCGGCTGTTGCATGAATGCCCAAACCCCATGTACTGTTTCAAACAGTACCATGGTGCAACCGCGCATGGATTTTGGTTTTGCGCTTCATAGGGACCTTTGATCTAAAAAATAAGCTCAGACTGTGGATAGTTATTGTTGACTGGGGGGGGGGGGGGGGTTGTAGGGTGGGGATTGGGAATAATTATTTGCAAATAATAATTGATCACTATTACCTGTAATTGTTCCAGTCAGATAAGCATCACAATAAAGTCGGAAAAAATTGATTTAGAAAAAAAATCAGACTTTTGTCAGTAATTCATTATTTTTATTAAAAAAATTTAAATAAATTTTGGCTAAAATCTGTTGGGTTGGGCCCAGACTACTTCTATTCTTATAATTAACACTTTTGATAAAGGATTGTGCTCACCCCACATGATTATTACGCCCAAACCCCCAGGTACTTTTTCAAACAGTACCACGGTGCAACCGCGCATGAATTTTGTGCCGGCGCCGCGCAGGGTTAAAAAATGATTTTTTAGGCTCACTTTCCTTCAAAACTGATTTTTAGGGGCTTTCCCCTTTTAGGGAGGCGCTAAAAATGATAAGAAAAGAAAATATAAAAGGGAAAAAACCCATACCCCTGGGCCCCCCCGTGGAAAGCAATGCCCCTGTGCCCCCCCCCCCCACTGAAAATGTCCTGGCTACGCCGCTACTAGCTTGCCAGGCTACTGGACAAAGTTTTACTGGCCATTTCATGATGGGCTAGTGTCAGATGTACCTCTGGTACATTTAAAGTCAGCCTCAATTTGAACATAAACTTCAAGCAGAACATTCAGAAGAAATGATTCAAAGTACAGAAACACTTACTGATCAAAAATTTCATCCACCCCCCCGCCCCCTCTAAAAAGCCCTGATACACTTTTGTTAATATCCTTGCTTTTGGTCACCGAGATCCACCAATGATTTTACCAAGTGAAACCAGTCAGTTTAAGAGCATTATCTTCAATTCTAATACAAGGACATGATAGTGTTATATATGAGAGAAGAATTTAAAAAAATGCACTTAAAGAAAACTATTGCAGAGATTCCCGCCGCTTCCACGAGACAGGCCTTCAAAAGCCACCAAAATAAAGAAGTGTACCTCCAAAGCTTTCTTTGTCCAAAGAGCTAAATAATACAACATGTAGATCTCCTTATTAAGGGATCTTTACTTTCCTGTTGATAGCTTTTCGGCTACTGGATGCAAACATTCTTTATCCTGTATGAAAACACCAGTCAATTAAATTTGCATAATTGCAGTGAGCTATGGATGTGTTGAGCATTTCTTGAGAAAGTAAACCCATAGATGCCAATATATTCCAAATGTGCTGCTCAGGGCAAGTTAATCCCTTAAAGGATCTAATCCTGCTTTGATAGTAATTAGGATTAGATGTCCTTTTCTTATGGGATTAGCTTAGTACAGCCATATAGGGGACCTGGTGTGAGATGGCTTTTTTAGTGTATTTTACAAGTAAGGCCAAAAAATCTCCAGTTTCTTGTCTCAGCGCATATCGCCTAGTTCCAATAACCACAAATACCATGGACCGCATATTTCACTGGTTGGCAAAAAAAAAGATTACCCCCCCCCAAAAAAAAAACACAACAACAACAATTTTGAAGCTAACCTATGACCAGAAACCAGAGACTTTTTTTGTTTGGCGTAATGGTATCATCCAATCAAAAGCAACATTTTTTGTTAACTTGAATCGTATTACAAAATAAATATGCAGCCTAATTTGCACCCCTACACCTGGCCATGCCTATGACAAGGAGACATGGGAAAGGACTCATTCATCTTCCATATCCACATGTAATACATCATTGTTTGGTGTGTTCAGCGGTAACACTGTATAGGTTTATCTCTGGCGAGAATACATTGTTCCACCACAGAGCCTGCTACAGTCGTATCTTGGCATTGCTATCACATTGAGTATCTTCCAAATCCACATGCAATCCCTCATGATTTGGTGTGTGTTCATCCATTGAGGAAGGAAAACAGTTTTCCTTCCTCCATGGTTCATCATGTCACTCACATGCTGCAGTGTGTGCAAGACAAGCTTAAAATGTGCCGCATTATTGAAATCAAGGGCTCCACATACGTCATCTCTGTCTATGCACTGTACAACACCATTAGCACATCCACCAAGGCAAAAACATGCAAGCGTACACCGTACAGTTCATATACTACTCAAAACAATTTAGGGAACACCGGAATAATCTCAGTTAAAGCAAGATCATTTATTTCAGATAAACACATCTCTTCCTTCCTCCATGGTTTCACAGAATTGATGAGAAACAACTGCACTATGAAACAGATGATAAAGGATGCATGTAGTGATTACACATTTCATGACATGACTACTGAAAGAGAGAGGGGGTTGCAAATGAAAATCCCGGTTCATGGAACATTTCAAACCTGATGTTAAAAATCTGGTGTTCCCTAAATTGTTTTGAGTAGTATAGATAATGCACCAATCCAGGATGTCAGTCTGTCAAATGGAATGGATTAACCAACTGAACTATCCGTCATTTGTGACTAATTGCCATGCCCCTATATCAAGGTGCACAATTAAGGGTCACCCTGTTGCCAGGGGGCAAAGTAAAATTCTTTGTTGCAACTAGGGCTGTGCGTTTCCGGACATTTTTGGAACCGGATACCCGTTTTAATTTTTTTTGAAAACATGCCTCCGGTGGTGTACAAATACATGTACTGTAAATGGTAACAAATTGACTTTTATAATACAGAGGATACCATACTATCGATCTTTTCTTTATTGGAGTATAATCTCTTGAATTTAAATTTAATTGTCTGTACAAGTGCATTGTTCAAGAGTCACAGATTTTTGTTCGCACCGCTCAAATGTTAAGTCCGAATTTTAAAAAGTCGTTTACGGGTAATTGGAACCGAAAAATGGAACCGGGTAATGACCCTTTCGGTCGGGTATCCGGATACCCAGATACCCGGCACAGCCCTAGTTGCAACCTTGCTAACCAATGATGGTTGCCACTTGGACGTTGAGCAACCTTAATTTTTTTCTGTCAATCCAACACCACATACCCAAATCAATTCCAATACCAGTTAGAAATACCAGTTTTCATTTTGCTTAAACAATTTGGATTTTGAAGATTTCAAAAAAACTAATCGGAAACTATATAAAACATCTTAACCCTACTACACATGGAGGCCACACCAATCCACTAAACTTTCAATATGTTTTTCACCAACCTTTAATAATAATAAAAATAATAATAAAGATTTATAGCGCGCACATATCCACCCTGCTGGGCGCTCAAGGCGCGGAAACAAAGAAAAAACATGAATACAAACAATATACAATGATAGCATAGGGGAAAAAATTAAATTATGTACCGAGATACATGTACCTACAATGCAATTACAAATATACATCATCTTTGAAGAGTTGTGACATAAGATGAGTTTTAAGCATCGACTTAAATCTGGTTATACTATGACAAGATTTGAGTTTAGTTGGAAGATGATTCCAGAGTCTCGGAGCTGCGACAGAAAACGACCTATCACCCCAGTTCCGTTTTAGTACATACAAGCCTGCTGTCCTTTCCAAGTAATCTTACAAAATCAACTGTGTGCCACCCAAGGCCTCTGTAAATGTTTGAACATATTAGTATGAACATATTAGCATTGCTATAAACAGTGGGCGGCGACTATGGCTATAACTGGATCGGTGTATTACAATTTCTTCAATGCATTGTTTGCACATGTAGGACGATGAAAAAAGTAGTTTTTGTTTGGGGTGGGGGAGTTTCAACAGATGTTGCTTATAAATATGTAGCCAGAATTTACTTCAAGGGGATAAAATCGTAATTTTAATTGGTGTACAAAATAACGATGCTTGACCTCTACAATTTTCACTTTATTGTACTTGACTTTCAGAGGACACTTGAAAATAATTATGATATCGTTATTGGCGTACCTTTCAAATTCAGGTGGAGTATTGTTGACAAGATCAAACATTTGTTAGGCATCAAAACCAAGTGCATTTTGTTTTATTCAAATTGTTTCTAAATCTTGTTTTTCTCCCCAAAAATGTATGTGTTTTCTTTCTAAAATAGATTTGTTTTTACTCGGCATCTGAATGTTTTTGCTCATACAGATAGAAGATGCATCTAGAACAGTCTTTCGGTCCAGAAAATGTGAAAACGCCAACACTTCCCCCCCCCACCAAAAAAAACCCAACAACAAACAAACAAACAAACAAAAACAAAAAACAGACAGTGGGTTACTTACAACCAGAACTCTAGTACTGGAATCTTATCACTTCTAAGGAATTTAATAATCTAGGGATTTTTGCATTTATTTCTCCAGATTAATAGTAAAATACAACCTTAATTTCTTCAGCACATTTTTATTGATTTTTAAAATTGTCATAATTTTTTGTTTGCCCGCATGCACGTTTCCTGCATACTCTCTCTTCCTCCAGAATCCATCTTGGCACTGAGACGAAGTAAGAACAAAGCCCTTGATTCTACTGCGTGTTCTTTAATTAACTATCATGGTGAAAGGGAGAAATAAAGGCCAGTGGTTCATGATATCTCATGCTTTACTGTGTTCATCTTAAACTAAGACACCGATTCCATGCCCTGTAGAAAGTCTGCTCTGATCGTGACAATATTGTCTCTTTAATATCTTTACACCAACTTGTGTTTATGGGATTGATGGTCATTACTTGGGTTGAACTATCCCAAATGCTTGCATAAAAATACATAGGAACTTTAATTGAGTAATCTGGCAAAATGTATACCAAGACTAACATGCCTATGCAATGAAGATTGGGATATATTTACATGGTCCAACTCCCAGGAATTCACAGTCGGCAATATACATTTTACTAGATCACCCAACAGATACTGTTTAATAACTACACTTATCAGGATTTTTGGGTCCAGTCAAAAAAAAAATCCTCAGTACAATCATTGTTCTAACATGTTTAAAAAAATACCTAGAAAGACCTAGATGTGTCTTAAGGTCCTGAAAAAACAATTCCCATAAAGGTACAGACTGCCACAGATAGGATAGGTCCATATAATTTAATTTGAAACATACATTAACTCCTTTGAAGAATGGATCAACTTCAACTGCTGGCCATTGGATCACAAAGTTATACGGACTCTGACACACCTCGCAGCAGTAACACAAATGGCTGTTTGTGTGTGACACATTTGTATGACAAGGGTTCAATGGTTCCAACTGCAATCTGGAGTGAAAAGGGGGAATTTATTTTAAAAGTGTGAAGGTTTAATACTTGTGTCTAGTTATGATATGATGGGCTGTCATTGGCGGATCCAGGGGGGGGGGGCTAAGGGGGCTGTAGCCCCCCAACAAAAATCGTTTAAAAAAATAAAAGAGAGAGAGAGAGAGAGAGAGGGGGAGGGGAGGGAAGAACGCACTCCCATTCCCACAGTGTGCGGGATAAACATACTGGTGACCTACTTAGTACTGTACTAACCGTTGCGCATAGGAAGTGGCGGCACCCTTTGTAATACTGAAAAATAATTGTTTTTGATTCTCAGCCCCCCTAAAAAATGTTCTGGATCCGCCCATGGCTGTACACAATGACATGTACAATTTTTGCTAAATAAGATACATGTATATTCAATATATACTGATACCAATGTATATATGTTGGTGTGGTCCCCTTTAAGTTTTTCTAGAAATTGAAATTCCTAAATTGTTATCCATAATTAAGCTTCTGCGAATACAATTTTTTAGTTTTTTTTGTTTTGTTTTTTTCCCCCGTTTTTTCTTCCTCTGATGAAAAATGTCCCAAAAGTAAAATGTAACAAAAAGTAAATAAATAAACATAAAATTGCTCATTTATACATTATTTCTGAGCTTGTAATCACTCTTGCTGGTGTGGTAATTTTGGCTCTAAGAATGCCTTGGCTTTTTTCAGAGTTTATGAACGCTTGTCCAGCTACAACGCAGACGCTACTTCACCACATGCCAACAACACATGGAATCAGCGCATGTACATTCTGTGTACAATTAGTGTGAACGAGATCCCCAGTCAAGCCAACGTGCTGTTATTGATTGGAAGCCCTTCTTTTATATTGTGAAAATATTTTGACGAGTGCATTCGCGTTTCGTCTGTGGGGTTGGGGTATAAGACTAAGAGCTTTGTACTCGCCTTATACATAATAGTCTGATACCCTAGCTCATGAAGGAGATGGAAAAGGTTGGGAGCCATAATTTTAGTTGATCCCCTCCGGCATTGGTTCTGTGGTATAATACAATTCTGTCTGTTCAAATCGTCATTCTAACGTTTATCATAAATGCCATGGAGGGGAAACAACTCACATTAAACGTCACGTCATCACATTAAACGTCACGGTAATATTTATTTTATTCAAACAACTGAAAAATGTATTTGGAAAACACATAATATGGTATTTAATTGAGGGTATTTCTGTTTCGTGTATTTCTGTTTCGTGTACGTGTAAATTTACACTCATACTGGAAACATACATGTACTTCACAGTTCAATTACCGTTCAAACTTGGCAATTTAAGGGATTAACTTTGTTAACAACTCTCTTTTGTCAATGGATTAGGGTGTTAACAATGGAAGTTTTTGAGGACCGCACCTTCATCACTACTTTCCGGGCGAGTCTCACTATAATACTGGGAGAATGGCCCTGTTGTTTTTGCGGCCGAGATTGGCGAGGGCCCTAAACAACATTCTAAAATGTTGACTGAAAATTTAAGCCAAATTTTTTGTTAACATTTTTTGTGTGCGAGTTGTTATTAATATAGAGGCGGGAGAAGTACTGCAGTAAGTCCACATTTATTATGATTCTAATTAGACAAGAGAAATTTGTGTTCATGTTGGTTATTTTATACATTCGGGAGTATATGTGTTTTTACCAATTATTTACGGGTACCCGGGTATCCGAAAGATTTCCAATTTCAGGTATCCGGTTCCCAAAATAACCAAAAACGTACGTTTTCTTTTTTTTTCTGTGGGGGAGCATGGCTTCATCAAAAATTCATAAATAATTGTTTGACTACAGAAAAACTTACATGATGTTTGTCATCCTTACCCCCACGTAGTGTAAACTATATGGATGGTTGACTATGTCATAGCAAGCATGATCAACCGTTGATCTGAAATACAAACATACCAGGGGCGCGTTTTTGCGACTGTAACCAGAAACATGTTTGGGCTTTGGTCATTGGTTAGGCGTTTTCGCGAGTTCGGTTGTGCTGCGATGACGTCATTGTTCTGACCAAACGTCAACCGAAGTTTGTGATCGGTTACGCTTGGTTGTCAAGATGGCAGATTAAAAAAAAAAACGAAAGTTTTGTTAATTATTTGTTAAAACATGATGAAATGATTGTTCGTATACCAGTATATCTTTCAAGCTTATTACTAGCACTCACGAGTAAGTTCTATTTTGCAAAAAATTGAAATACATCGTTTATTTTGAGAAACGTTGATGAGTGAACACGTTGCAAACTGAAAACAATTTTCTGGTTATACGTTTTGCGTTTTCGCGTAGCTATGCCGTCATGTTTCTGGTCAAGAATATGACGTCAAAAACAAGTTTCTGGTTAGGGTCGCGAAAACACGCCCCATGTAAAAACAATATTATGTTTTCAAAGAGGGACGAAGAATAATGGGTCATGCTAACAAAACACACATATTAGTTAGAAACCCTCCGAGTTATATGTTATTATCAGCATGATCGATGCAACTTCAGAAAAATGCCTTAAGTTAGGCATTAGAATAGAATAGAATACATGTGACCTCTTCCTTGATCCATGACATGACTGATTCATTATCTCAATAAAGGTGATGAGTTTCAGGCCTACTTTAGTTTAGTGAGAAAAGTGTCAGAATGTGCCAGTGCAGCTTAGGAACTATTTGAAACTACTGTAGACAAATTGCCTACGGTTATTAATATTATTAATGCAACATCCCCTGCGTGTGTGTGTGTGTGTGTGTGTGTGTGTGTGTGTGTGTGTGTGTGTGTGTGTGTGTGTGTGTGTGAGTAAGCGTACCATTCATTGTGTGGACCTGAGAACAAAAGAGGTCCACACAACGTATGGAGTGTTTGCGCTGTGTGGACTTACACACGTCCACACAATCCCAGATAGCAAGCTTACGTCGGGCCAACGTTGGCTAATGGTTGATTAATTGGCGGTTCATCGGTGTTTGGCTGGCCTATACGTTGTTATAACGTTGGGGCCTACATAAAAAGTTGTCCCATGAAATGTTTCGAAGTTTGAAATATAATGACCGTTGGCCCATCGTTGGCCCACATTGGTGATACAACCGTCGCTGACGATAACGCGCGTTCCCATGTTGGCCCTACCATGTTATAGCGTGTTGCACTGTACAGTATTTTTGGGGCATAACCGATAATAAAAAAAGTTCGACTGTGACATGTGATGATAGGATGTAGCGCCATTTTGTCCACAGCTACAGCCATAAAGGACTGTTTCGTCGAAGAGGAAAACCTTCCACGTTACCTGAAGGTTAATCAAAAAGCTTCGCCCAAATTTACCATCAAAGAGAGCGTGATGAGGTATGTTGACAATAGCTTGTCTCCTTCAAGTAAGTCATCGAGTACCATGTTATCGTAAGATTGTACCCCAAATAGAATGTGAGACATAAAAACTTGCATTTGACATTGCAACACATGCAAATTTAAGTTGTCCGATATTATTTACCGCCGGGCGAGCGCGGCGTGATCGATGAATGTACCGCGCAAATTACGCGCGTCTCTGGCTCCATGAAGTTGCCACTGATCAACCTCAAGTTTGCGTACCAATCTCCCAGAAATTGTTTTGCCGTTTCAGAAATATTTAAAGTCGGGAAATAACCGCATACATGTGTATGAGGTTGATACACGGTATACATACACCACTGTGACATGTGATGAAATGATGCATGCAGATAAAATTGTTTGTACACACAGCTGCAAAATTACTGTCTGCGTGCTTAAAAATGCACGACATTGCCGTAAAGCCTTCCAAAACAAGTTTGATTTTTTATATCGGCCTACATCAGTTGCCCGTACTTAGCTAAGTTTCCGTCTAGTCTATATTGAGAATAAAGAACAATAATTCTTGTTTTTTCAAGAGCTGTTCGAAGAAACCCATCTGCAATCTGCTACGAATGCAGAAATCGATGAGGTAATCAGGTGTCGCTACTCCAAAGACAGAAGGTGGCATTGGGACAGCAAGACGGGCAGCTGTGGCTGTGAATTAACAAGAGATTTTAAGATGTTACTTTTTGTGCTGTCAAATTTATTTTTTGCTACTGGGGTGTTTCATAAAATACAGGTATTATTATTATGATTATTCTTGAACAGGTACAAATTTGACATTCACATGAATGTTCACTGATAATCAAGTTTAAAAACAAAACCACCCTCCCAGAGAATTGGCACCATCAAAAGTATATAATGACAACACTGTCGGGAAAATGGCCTAACTGCTAGGATAGACTAAAATTACAAATTTATTTAAAAGAACACGGTATAAAATATACGTACATGTAATAAATGTCCCAATCCATTACAGGCCAAGATAACATTATTTGTTCAGTGTTCCACTTGCAAAAATTACATAATTGCAAGTGCTTGTGTAAAAGAATAACTTTATTTGGCTAATAAATGCACAACTTATAAATGTTAATTAATCCAAAAACATCAGATACGTACTTAGCTAAAATTAAACATATACAGTCTATATTGAGAATAAAGAACAATAATTTTGTGAATTATTTTCAAGTGTTCCCAATAAATTAAGCAATCTGCTACGAATGCAGAAATCGATCGAGGTAATCAAGGTAAGATGGCTTCGCTACAATAAACACACTAAATTTGACAGAGAAGGTGGCAGGGCAAGAAGATTGGCAGCTGTGGCTGTGAATGAGGTCGTCACAAGCAACCTCTGATGCCTCACAAATGCAAAGCACCGACCGGACAGCAAGACAGTACAGGTATAGGGAGTGAATATTGTTGTTACCCCTACAGGGTGGTTTCATCACAGATCAAGAGGGTTAATATGGCCAGACCTTTATGTACTTGAAATCCAATGGGCTTTGGTAATAAAGGGGAGGCTAAGAGCTTTCAGATGACATCTTGACATCGTTGCTGTTATTCTATACTGAATACCATTGTGTTGAAACTGTGATGCTTTTGAACCCAACAACTTGTCCATTTCTTGCTTTTCAATCATTTTTATGGCGTTTGTGTGTAGGTGGATAAAGCCTGACAAGTTAACACAAGTTTGTTTATTGCATTTTCAACACAATGGTATTCAGTGAAGAATAACATCAACAATACCATCAAGGTGTCATGTGAAAGCTCTTGCTTCTAATTATTACCAAAGCCCATTGAATGTCGAGTACATAAAGGTCTGTCCATGTTCACCCTTTAAAGTAGGATTACCATTTTTTGAAACACCCTTTATTTGAAATTATTAAAGTCATTTTGGATGTGAAACTTTGCATGATGGGAAAACAATCTAAAACTAAGGTTTCTTGTGACACCATATATAATAATCCCTCTTTGACCAAGTGGTAGTTCTGAAAAAAAAACAGCTGTAAACTTAACTTTTGATCTGTAATCTCTGATCGCCTTGACGAGAAATCCACACTCTTGTGCTGCACACTGCTTGATGATGAGTATCCCCCTTGATCAAGGGGATACTCAATGATGATGTGTTCATGCAGGGAAATTTTGACAGGATTTGTCACATTCCAGTGACCACACCCCACTAGACTCTACAAAAGTTTCTTGTCTAAACTTCATTGAGTAAATATATTCACACTTAATCTTTTCAGAACCACCACAGCCCACAGAGATTATTAAATGGTATTACCACAAACCCTAGTTCTAGATTGCTAAAGCCATGAAGCTTTATATTTTTGTAATTAGACAAATAATAATGAAGGCAAAAATAAGTTAAGACTTGCAGTAGCTTAATGCAAAGTTCCAAAGATTTATTTGGTTCTGAAAAGAAACATAAGTTGCTCAACTTGATGTTTCGATCAAAATGAGCTGTTCTTCATTTAAATACAAAAAGTACACTCTGATTAAAATGTTGAGTTGACCAAGATCTGGGTCTTTTCACAACCAACCATTCAATTACAAATTTGCACTGTTACTGCAAACCTTACCTTTTTTGACTTGCACCCATTTGGCCTCTTATCATGTTTGAATTAATTTAAAAAATACCATACAAAAAGGAAAACAAAAGTTTAAATATTTTGTAAGGGATTTTGATGTGCACAGTTATGAGGCCTATTGTGATTGCAGCATTCAACACTAGCAACAGGGATTTGTGGGATCTTCAAATAATAGTTCCTGGACAATCTCTTGAGGATGGTAATTGAACTTAATAATCAGTTTTTATTTATACTAATTACAAAACGTGTACTTTGTCTTTAACTTTTAAATTTGTGGCAATATTGCCATTTACTTGCCATTTACTTTTTGAAAAGTGTTTGAAATATAAAAAAAAGTGTTAAGAAACAATAATTGTCAAAATTGTTACACAAAATATCACAACTATCATAGTAAACATTTTAAAATAATTTTGATGGATCTATGCTTTGAACAATATGGTTAATAATTTGAAAATAGTTTTAATTTGTTGTTCCCGATTCATTGGATGGTAGCTCTATAGATTTATTGATTTTTATGATGTAAAATGGTTATAGATAGGATAGATTTTATTTTAGTAAAAGGTTTGCCCTTTGCTCTGTCTGAAAGTCAAGAAAAACCAGCATTTGTATTCTTGTCATACAAATGTATTATTGGACAGCCCTCCAAACTATCCTTTGATTCTAACATGATTAGGTTGTGTTTTAAAAACAATGTAAACAAATCCTGACCAAAATTAAAGTGTAATTACAGTTATTAAATTTTAAAGTCTAACAGGCTATGATGATTTGACTCAATGCTAAACACCAAAAGAAACGCAAAAATGTAGAATTTCCATTTATTCTTTGCTGTATCTTTCAGTTACTTTACATTTAAAGGATCAAAGAGTTGTTTTTTTCTTAAGGTTTCTGTGGACCAATCCATCCGTAATAGTGTGACAATTAATATTAATTCGAATAATTATTTTAAGTCGAATTACACTACTTAATTCTTCAAAATCTAACAAAGTAAACACATTTTCTGCGCTTCTTTTTTCTGTTCAGCATATATATTTATATATTTTTGAATAACACTCTTTCCCTCCCCCCCCCAAAAAAAAACAAATTAATTGAAACCACAATCATTAACCTACATGAAAAGCAAGAAATTGTATACTTTTAAGTTGGCGTGGTGACTACACGTGCTACGCGCATCAAAGGACCACCAATTATGTTCTCTATCAGGAAATTAAAAGCAATGTTCCGTCTTGATCATCCATAAAACGATGCTTGTACCATGCAGACGCTGACCCGGCCAGTGTAGTATGCCACTAGAAAAACACGTCGGTCCAACCAAACACCCTAATTGGCCCAACCAACAACCAGTGATGGCTAACTGTAGGTATTATATTGGTCCGTGTTTGGCCCAACTGAGGGCCAACAATTGGTAAAACCCCATTGGCCCAACCATAAATTTCAACATTGGCCCAACCATGGGCCAATGTTGGCCATCAGCAGTAATGATTGGCCCCTTGTTTGCCCAGCTGAGGCCCAACAATTGGTAAAACCCCATTGGCCCAACCATAAATTTCAATATTGGCCCAACAATGGGCCAATGTTGGCCATCTGTAAAACTTAATTGGCCCAACAACGAACCAACATGTTGGCCCAACCGTGCCCCAATGAGCAAATCCAAATCGGGCCAATGTGGGACGCCAATGTTGGGCCAACAAATAAAACCTACGTTGGCCCAACGTAACCTTGCTATCTGGGATGTTGTTGGACTTTGGAAAAGTACGAATATCTCGGAAATTAGAGATTTGTCTAGGCAGGTTCTTTGACTTAAATCGAAGGATATTATTAAAAGGGAAAAATAGAACGAAAACCGCTCTCAAAACACTCTTCTGTGTGAAATGGGAACGATTTTAAGAAATTCCTGTGCTTAAGTACAGAAAAACAAAGGAATGTCCACATAGTGATAGCAACAACAGTCTGTGTGTGTGTGTGTGTGTGTGTGTGTGTGTGTGTGTGTGAACGTACACACCATTCGTTGTGGGGTCCAAAACACAATAGAACAATTGGACCCCACAAGGTAACTATAGAAAATCTTGTACCCCACAGGAGAATTATAAGGAAAAGGGATAATAGAACGAACAAAGGAATACCCCACAAATCAATGTGCGTGAGGGTGTGTGTGTGTGTGAACGTACACACCATTCGTTGTGGGGTCCAAAACACAATAGAACAATTGGACCCCACAAGGTAACTATAGAAAATCTTGTACCCCACAGGAGAATTATAAGGAAAAGGGATAATAGAACGAACAAAGGAATACCCCACAAATCAATGTGCGTGAGGGTGGGTGTGTGTGTGTGTGTGTGTGTGTGTGTCGATCTTGTTATATCATGACCCCTCCATCCACTGTACGGGATAATGTCACAGACAATGGGTTGTACAGTGAAAGCTCGCATACACATGCATACGACCAGTAGGCCTACAGTACATGACCTTCTGTACATGAGCCCCACACTGATGTTGTTAACGTTAACCATTTATGTTTTTGTATAGTCATTATCTATACTAAAACGAACATACATGTATAATAAAATGTGAAAGCTTACATACCTTCAAATGAAACCAAGTAATGAAGACCCCTTCCATTAATTGTGCAACGATTCTCAAACGATCAGTTAGACGAAAACAAACGACATCGTATCGCAGTTAAAAATGGCGGTTGGAAAATGTGACCTGCGTGACGTGTTTCTTTTCGTCCAATCAAATTGGCTGATTTTGCTGACATGACGTCACTGATAAGAACATTGGCCCAATGTTAAAAACTAACACAATGCCAATATTGGTGCCCAACTGAAAACCAACGTTGGTTCAACATCGATCGCCAACGTAATGCCATTGTCGGTGTCCGACTGAAAACCAATGTTGGTTCAACATCGATCGCCAACGTAATGCCAATGTTATATTGCCGACCTAGGGCCAACATTGGCCAAATGTAAGAAACTAACACAATGCTAATGTCGGTGTCCGACTGAAAACCAACGTTGGATAAACATCGATCGCCAACGTAATGCCAATGTTATATATTGCCGACCTAGAGCCAACATTGGCCCAATGTCAGCAACCAACATGATGACAATGCCGATGTTGCCGATTAATTGCCAACATTGGCTCAACATAAGCAGCCACCATAATGCCAACGCCGATGTTGGCGATGTAATGCCAACGTTGAGCCAACGTCAAAAGCTGACATAATGCCAACGCCGATGTTGCCGACCAATTGCCAACGTTGGCCCAATGTATGAATGTTATCTGGGTTACCTCAGGATCTTAACAAGTCGGATGGCACTTCCAGAGCTCCGTAAATATTTCAGTGTTTATTATGTTTATGTAATCTGTATATTTTTGAAAACCTGTAATCGAACGAACAATAAAATCGAAGCATGCAGGTACACCGTTACGGATCATTCCTTCATGACATATATATGGAGTGCCATGGTCGAGCGGTTTAGTGCATCGGGTTTGTGTTCTGATGGCTGAGTCGTCAGAATGTGGGTTCGAATCCCAGCCGTGACCGTGGTGCTTGTGTCCTTGAGCAAGACACTTTACCATAATTGCTTCTCTCCACCCAGGGGTTAAATGGGTACCTGTGAGGGCAGAGTTGGTTGATTAGCCCTATATGCGCTGTAATGGCAGCAATGGAGCGGTATACTCCCCAGGGAGCTGAGATGGTTATGAGCAGGGGTAATAATATAATGCGCCTTGAGCACCACTCAGTTGGTGGATACGTGCGCTATATAAGTCCACACATTATTATTATTATTATTATTATTATTATTATTATATAAAATACACCATTAGGCCTAGGCCTATCATATTTGTCATATTTTACACATCCCGCCAAGGTCAAATTTCTTTATCCCATCAGCGTCAGTCTGGTAGAGCCAATTAACACCTTTGTTTATACCGTTGTCTACCAGTAGACTAAACAATAGGGGGTCATTCATATTCATAACCATGCTGGTGTTGGTGGTGGACTGTAGCTGGAATCAACACTTAATGACACTTTCTTATCTGAGTTGTCTGATAATGCACCAAGGGCATGTTTGTTTCGCATCCTGTATTTGCTGATCCTGCTCGCTCTGTGGATACGTGAGATTCAAGACAGCGCAAACGAAAATAACAAGACGAAAATCATCACATAATTCATTAAATCATCATGAAAAATCTTTAAAACTTTTTGAAACAATATAGGCAACTGTGCGCCTTTGGCCTTATGGAACCACCAATACTATAACTTACCTTTGAGATATGTAGGCCCATAAAGTTTTGTTCTTTTAACTACAAGACTGCAGTGACATTTACAATTACATAATACTCTCACTGGCTATATCTGTGATATATATAAGAATTAGGCAATTATTCTATACTTGTACTCAATAAACCGCACGGAGTCAAGACATCGGATAGCCCTGTAATATTCCATGGGTGTTAAAGTGAGGCTTGTCCCCCAAGACTTTGATCATCACGCACGCTGCTTTTATACTGTGACCCCTTTTTCAGCCATCCTGGATCCGCCCCTGTGCCTATGCTATACTCGGGCACCTTTTACGCAGGCCCCAAGTCCTCAATTTTCAAGACTCCGTTTCTAGCATTCAACCCCCTCGTATATCCCTTGGACCGAGTACGAATAGTCGTACCCATTCACTAAATCAATCTTCATCATGGCTTTGTACTCGGTGTCGAAGTTATCCGAATCCGAATGTTATCTGAATTCGAAAAGTGGACAACAAGCAGATCGAACGTTTTGGTTAAATCTATTAATATTAGCTCTTCCTTAAGCCGACAAGCCAGTTATTTGGCCGACTTAAATTCGTCATAAATTCGTTTCCCAAAAGTCCGACATCCCATAAATTCGCCAGTCCATTCTTCAGACAGTCTGATGGCCCTTGATTCTGACAGCTTAATGTTTCAATGTTCAGGAGTACACACAGTCGTGAAAATTGAGATTTATCTGTTAACAACCTATTAAACGAATTACAGGATACGTGACATGCGCCAATTAATAATATTAACGCTCGTTTGTTCCTACGTAGACAATCAGGTGAGAAGTACGATCAGCAGTGCTCGAGGACACAAATTATTACCAGACTTAAAGTGCGGGAAGTACTTCGCTTTGTATTCGGCCCATGAGCTACTTTGACATATCGTAGCCCTCTAGCGGTGAAAAATTCACTACGGCTCTGAGTGGTTTGCGGCGCCACATTAGTTCCATTTTATGAAACGCCCCCTCCCTTTCAAAAGCGACATACATGTACGTTCCTACACGCACATTTAAAGGGCAGGTACATACAGCAATGTGTAATGTTGGCAAGACGTCTCCTATGACATTGGCAGATCACCAGGCTGAACCCCCACTCCTTAGGCACAAAACCACACTGAACCACCCCGTTAAGTGATTGGGCAAATTTGACACGCCTTCCCCACCCCCTCGTCGAAAGATTTTGAAGGTGTTAAATTTCGGGGAAGATTTTTCAGCAGCCCTCTCATTTCATTTCTGTATCCGCCGCTGTATATAAAAAGATGCTTACTTTCTTTGAATCAAGATACATAAACAACCAACCGTGGAAAGGTTTCAGCGCAGTGCGCAGTCAGTAGGTACTCATGAAGAAATGTGAAAAGGCAATCACATTTTCTTTTCAGAAAATACTAATTTTGAGCAAAAAGTTTCCCTGTTGTCGGGCATCTTTTTGAAAATGTCCATAATTTTCTTGTTATCTCTGAAATGGGACACATAATGTCTGTTTTAATATTTGACTCTATGTAGAGTAAATTGGAAAATAGCACCTAATGAAGTGTTATTGCCCACTTTTGGGTTCAGTAATTTTGGTGACGTAGTTAAATATTAAGTCAGGGACAAGCAAAAGTCTGCCAGAGCATGACTCACCATGCTTGCAAATATTACAACAGGCTTTGAATAATTTTACATAACAATTAATATTGTTGTAATACAGAGATTGCGCACCATTTAACCAGATACGGACTAGACCATATCATAGAAAGGAATTTGGACAATATTGCTATGGGATACCGGTTAGTACGGTTCAAACGGACATACGTCATCCTCGCATTTCATTGGCTAGGATTTTCAGTAGATGGTCGTGACCAGGCGTTGGAAATTATGATTGGTCTCCACAAGGATTGATTGATTCGATCTTTTGAGCATAAGAGAATGCACATTTCTAGATGTTTCAGTGTCGGTAGAAAACTGCGTTCAACACACGACTGATCCTACATCGAGCGGGGTTTTATATCGCTGTGTAGGCCTATATTGATCTTACCAGTACTGAGAACATTAGATTGAAGAAAAATGCCGCACCTTGTGACACATTCTGATGTTGATACCAACATCTTTACCTCTAATAAAGCGTCTGGTGGCACCGGTGGCTCAAATAAATCTTTCATCAAACTTGACAAGGGTGCTATCATGACCAAGATTCAAGCTTGGAAGGAAAAATGGCGCATACGCGGCGTAGAGATGTGGATGAGTGACGGATCTGCTGAACTTATTGGATCCCGTTCAGGTAGTACCGAAGTGTTCGAGCTAGCCATCGGTGAAAACGTTAAGAAGTTGAATATTCAGGCCAGTGGTAAAACTAGTTCGGGCGGATACTACCGACTTGGTGCCATCTATCTGGAAACCGACCGGGGCCGCAGTTTTGGTATATACTCCGATAACCTGAAAGAAGACGGCCGTTATTGGCCGGATGTTGGTTCCGGCCTAGTCTGCGGAATGTTCGGGAGTGGTGGAGACGATGTAGAGAATCTTGGGTTTGCTCTTCTGCAACCTGTCAAACAAGCTCGTCTGGTAGATGTCACTTATCCCACCTTGGACATGGAGGTGGTGGCTAATACTCCAGAAACCGTGGCCAAGCAATACTACACCAACGAAACAAGCATGGATCAATCGTACACCTTGACCTGCAAGAAAACCGTGACTACCAAACGAGAGTGGAGCACAAGCACCGCATTTGAGTCTTCCATTGAGACTTCAGTAACGGCCGGTGTTCCGTTGGTGGAATCTGTTGGCGTAACTACAAAATGGACGGTAGGTGTCACCACAGACCAGAGCAGATCTGTGACGGAAACAGAGGAACGTGGCTGGTCGTGGTCAATCATATGTCCGGCAAATACCAAAGTTCAAGCAACCGGTACCATGTATTTGGATAACATCGACACCGAGTATAAAGCCATGATGAAGGTTGATTTAGTAAATGGGTACGACTATTCGTACTCGGTCCAAGGAATATACGAGGGGTTGAATGCTAGAAATGCAGTCTTGAAAATTGAGGACTTGGGGCCTGCGTAAAAGGTGCCTGATGAGTGGCATAGGCACAGGGGCGGATCCAGGATGGCTGAAAAAGGGGTCACAGTATAAAAGCAGCGTGCATGATGATCAAAGCGTAGGGGACATGCCTCACTTGACCACTGGGTCCATCAAGGATAGGCCTATCACCTCGTGACTCTGTGCGGTATATTGAGTAGTGAGTACATTTAGAATAATGTTCCTAATAAGTCTACTAGATTTATCACTGTTATATTCAGTAACATTAAGAGTAGATGTATATGTAAATGCACTGTAGTATTGGTAATTAAGAGAACAAATGACTATCAAAATGTATCGATTTTGTTTTGCGGAACACTGCGATTATAACCTTGAGGAAAGGAAAACAATGCTTTAGTGTGAAACATTTCGAGTCCCAAAAGGTATGTCGAAGGTCTATTAATTCATTTGGACACTTAATAACTGTTAAACCGAGCGTCTGACAACTATTTTGTGAAATATCCCACAGAATTATTCGTCCAGTTAATCTTCCAGTGGAAAATAAATAAAACATTGGAAATTGCCAGTAAACACATTATACGCAATAAAGATGTACGAAATATAACCTTGAATATAAAGCTTAGTTGATCACACCAATCTCACGGTATTGTTTTACTGTTCATTAATATTAAACCTTAATTTGTTAATCATTTTGGCATTTACATTGTTACACATATTTGACTATATGAACAAAGTTTTATTAGACATCCGTCACGCAAAATTGTGTGGTTCAATTCCTGTACACTTTGGTTAACTGTTGTAGTTTAGTCATATGTATGTTTTCATTTCAAATTGATAAGGTTAAAATAATGTCCGCAAAACTGCTTTAATGAGAAAAGCACATATGTTTATTTTCTTTGAATCAATCCTCAAAGTCACGAGCAAAAAGCTGCCATTTGCCAACTATTTGAAAATTGTGCACGACAATTTGTTCACATTTTTTCTGAAGTGAGAGCGCATCAGACAAAGTTGTTATGGGTGATTGGTACCTTTTTTAATTTACAAACTTCCTAAGAGCTTTCTGATAATAATTTTGTTTGATCCAAAGTCAATAAGCATATAAGCATTTTATTGTCAATATAAGTAAATGATTCATGATGTATATCCTTTTTGAAAGATTTGGAATGATGGCATTAGGCCTATACAGGGGATATATTTTAAAGTATTTAAGGTGATCTGGTCTTCAAAACATACAGGCACCTATAATCACAATCATATTATTTGTGTTTATTGTACGCTTATATTTTGATCATTATCGTTGTGAAAAAATGTAGTACAAGTAAGGGTTTGTTATAGATAATATTTGGTGTAATTTGTGAAAACACGGTTTGAATAATAATTAGCAATTAGTGTTTACTTTAAGCTATATTTTGATAATTATCATTGTGAAAAAATGTAGTACAAGTAAGGGTTTGTTATAGATATATTTGGTGTAATTTGTAAAAACACGGTTTGAATAATAATTAGCAATTAGTGTTTACTTTAAGCTATATTTTGATAATTATCATTGTGAAAAAATGTAGTACAAGTAAGGGTTTGTTATAGATATATTTGGTGTAATTTGTAAAACACGGTTTGAATAATGATTAACAATTAGTGTTTACTTTAAGCTTATATTTTGATCATTATCATTTTGAAAAATGTATTGGATAATTAAGGGTTACATTTGGTGTAATTTGTAAAAAAAAATGTTTGTTTAATAATTAGCAAGCTTGTATTTTGATCATTATCATTTTGAAAAATTCAGTCAGTAATATTAAAGGTTTGTTTTAGCTAACATTTTGAGTAATTTGTGAAAAATGTTTGATTAGCAATTAGTGTTTATTGAAATCTTGTATTTTAATCATTATCATTTTGAAAAATGTAGTCAGTAATAATGGATCGTTATAGCTACATTTTGAGTAATTTGTGAAAATATGTAAGCAATTAGTTACTGAAAGCTTGTATTCTGATCATTATACATCATTTTGAAAAATGTAGTTGGTAATATTAAGGGTTTGGTTTGAGTAATTTGTGAAAAATGTTTGAATAATAAATTAGCAATTATAATTTTTTGATTCAAGATTCTGATTGGGGAGGATCTAGGGTTGTCAAAAGGGGGAGGGGTTACCCACCCAAAAGAGGGCGCAGAATACATATGGGGTGGGGTTTGGGGGTGTGCTGAACCCTCTCATTTCTGTGTCGTCCCCCTCCCCCCTCAATAAAAGATTGTTTTGGGTTAATGAAATTCTTGCGTCGGGTGATAAACAATTGATAAAAGCACGTGGTGCCGATGAACAGTGACGTCATCTGATGAGCATTGTATTACCAAAACATGGTTATGTCAGGCTACATGGGAGGGGCTAAGAGGGGTGGGTAATTTGTAAGCAATAATGCTTGAATAATAAATTCGCCATTTTATTCAAGATGCTGATAAATCAATACATTACAAGACGTGGATCTAGGGTTGCCCAAATTGATGCATGTTTTTTTTCATGCTAACACGCTACAGTGTAAACATGTATTTTTGGGCTTAACTTTCAGGGCAGAGGGTTGCATGTGCTGCCTTCATTTTATCGCAGTGTTTCAAATTTACCATATTTTGTTTGTATGGCACTTGTACTTGACAGTTCCCCTCAATTTGCTGCCGCCCAGTTAACGAAAATCTTAAGTGGCAATAACCACAGTAAAATATACAAACTGAGAATGTGTTGCATATTGATTAATTTTGTATATTTAAGGGGGGTGTTCACCCTGGGTAAAATGTCTGTAAATGCATCCTGGTCCAATCTCCCCCCTCCCCCGGTCTGACAATAATCCGCTTCTTAATAACCCCTTCTCTTAACCCTTACCTGTTTACTGTTTATCTTTTAGTAGGGTTAGGGGTCAGACATAGGGAGAGGGCTCAAGCAGGAAGGGGGAGGTCTTCAGTACCCAACACTTCAATATTTACTTAACCCACCCCTCCCCTTAACCCTGACATAACCAGTTCTGAATAAAACCTAAAGAGCTGTGAAATCATCTGCAGCACACACAAGTGCAAGGAATGATTTTACAGTATTCACTTAAGGGTGCACCCCACTAAATAGTGAGGAATTCATGCGCCGAGCTATTTATCATAAAGTGTATGCCCTCAAATTTTTCTGAAAAACTAAGATTTGAGGCCCATTCATTTGATGGATTGTGTAAAAATGGCACACTATCATAACCTGGGGGTCCTTGGCTTCCAACTGTGAGTATTTTGGACACACTAGGCCCTGAAAAAGTGGTCCTAATTTGATTTCAAGCGTAAGGCCTTTTTCCAAAATGGCTGCTTTTCAGTGTGGACGTTTTCACTACTGTAGAGGGTGGTTTTCATTGGGATGAGAATAACTCCCTGGAAACCTGGACTTTAGACAGTAAATAGAGAAGAAAATAAAAGGTTATATATCGATCAATATTTTTTCTTTTGGTTTTAAAAACTGTGGGACTTCTAAGTATTTTTTAATGATTTTTGAATATTTTGTATTTAGCACTGTTTACTATGGGAGTTTATTTAGTGTGGTGCACCCTATAGATTCAAAATGGCAGCGTCCATGGTTTGTTTTGATGGTGGGATTTAAACGTGTGCTTTTGTTTACAGTATCAGTAAGGCTGATAATAAATGAAAAATCTTTACACATTAAATTTTCCCATTCAATATCCTTGTATTTCAGGTATTTATTGGATGAATACAGTACTGTTACAACAAAAAGGTATGTGGAATTGTGAAATTAATACCATAGTCTGCATGTGCTCGTTTTCGGCTATTGAAATTGTGCATTATCATTGGAAGTTGGTTGTTATTTGTTGTCTTTAATTAGTGTTACATGTGTGTTGCATTAGTAAAATTCACAAAACTATTACAAGTAGTTGTTTCTAAAATAGTACTGGTTCAGGAATGCATGCATTAATAATGAAGGTTTTGAAATTGTGTACAACTGATTGTACCATTCCCTGCCCCCTCTCCATCACCTATCAACTCTCTTTGCAAGGACCTGTATATACATGGGGGATGTATGCAGGGTTGGGGATGTTTCTTTCTCTTTGTGGTCTGTTTACCATGAAACAATTTACATTTTACATTTTCTTCTCAGCACATCATGTGAAGAAAGGCTCGTGATTTGCCCCCTCAGCGTATGATTCATTGTGTATGAGGCCCCATTTTCTGTCAACCTGGATCCGCCCCTAATAAGGTTAATTTTGTAAAACTTTCTGAAATTGCCTTTAGATAATATCTCAGATATTGTTTAAATATTCAAGGAGGAAACTAATTGTTATTTAAAGAAATTTTTAAAGAAAAACATTGCACCCAAGAAATACAATAATGCATACACAATGCATGGTTATCCATTGCAAACTGCACAGAAACATCATAGACGAACCAAGTATGTTTAAAGCTGTCATTTTGCAGTGGAGTAATATTTTTCAATTTTTTTTTCAGAAACATGACCTCTGCAATATACTGGATGTTCTTAGTGTGTTCCCAAGTCAAATTGAAAAAAATCATCTCTTTAAAGGGTGCACCCCACTAAATAGTGAGGAATTCATGCGCCGAGCTATTTATCATAAAGTGTATGCCCTCAAATTTTTCTGAAAAACTAAGATTTGAGGCCCATTCATTTGATGGATTGTGTAAAAATGGCCCACTATCATAACCTGGGGGTCCTTGGCTTCCAACTGTGAGTATTTTGGACACACTAGGCCCTGAAAAAGTGGTCCTAATTTGATTTCAAGCGTAAGGCCTTTTTCCAAAATGGCTGCTTTTCAGTGTGGACGTTTTCACTACTGTAGAGGGTGGTTTTCATTGGGATGAGAATAACTCCCTGGAAACCTGGACTTTAGACAGTAAATAGAGAAGAAAATAAAAGGTTATATATCGATCAATATTTTTTCTTTTGGTTTTAAAAACTGTGGGACTTCTAAGTATTTTTTAATGATTTTTGAATATTTTGTATTTAGCACTGTTTACTATGGGAGTTTATTTAGTGGGGTGCACCCTTAAAGGAACGCACAAAACCAGATAACGGTGTCAGCGCCCTCTTGTGGTCGCTGACAGTAATTATGAACCACAAATGACTATTCCCTGTCTGCAGTATTGTGGGATAAAAACTGTTTATCTTTAGTTAGGGGTAGGGGGAAGGCATTCAACCCCTTCCCTTGATACACCAATGCTTCCATAACCACCCCTCTTAACCCCTCCACTCACCCCTTTAACTTATCTTTTGTTAGGGGTAGGGGAAGGCATTCAACCCCTTCCCCTGGATACACCAATGCTTCCATAACCACCCCCACTCACCCCTTTAACTTATCTTTTGTTAGGGGTAGGGGAAGGCATTCAAACCCCTCCCCTGGATACACCAATGTTTCCATAACCACCCCTCTTAACCCCTCCCCTCACCCCTTTAACCGAATAAAACCAGTTTATTATTTTTTTTAGAAAAACAAAAACATTATTGGGGAAGGGAACACCTATGAAAGAGATGGATTCAGCACCCCGAAGCCCCACCCCATACATGTTTGTGCGCCGTCTTTTTGGTGGTGTACCCATCTCTTTCCTGAGTAACCCCTCCCCCTTATGACAACCCTAGATCCTACCTATCTTGAATCAAAGAAACATATTTTCTACAAATTTACTTATAACAAATCTTCGTAAAACAACATTTTCCAAAATTATTATCGGTAAAACTTGTAGCTTTGCATGGTGAAGAGGATAAGTAAGACTAACTTAATTGCGGTGACACCATGTGAAATTCTCTATTGAGTGGTATTTAGTTCTGAATAGAACTGGAGGTTACAACTCGACGTTTCGATCAGTACACTTTGATTGTCATCTGGATAATGCCGGACTTTGGGAACTGCTGCTGCTTAAGTAGGCTGCTGGAGGATCACACACTGTAAAATATTACCCGTAAAATTTACGGTCGAAAGTCGTGCAGCGAGTTGCCACCTTTCTACCGTATTTTTTACGTGTGGACCGTATTGTATTTTATGTTAAACCATTATTTTTTACGGTGAAAAGTATGTTAATACTACGGGTAACGTATTTGGTAACCGTAATTTTTAATGCTTTTTACCGTTTTTTACTGGCACCCTAGCTGCCAGGTAAAGCACCGTAATTTTTACGGTGGAAGTTTTACAAATTGTGCCGTACATTTAACGGGAATTTTCTATGGATGGAACGCTGCATCAGCTATGGGATGGATCTGCAGATACTGGAATTAATCAATGCAACTGTTTATTGTACACAATGTCTTTCACTTACCTACACGTACACGTAGTCTGGTTCTTTTTTCAACCACTCCTGATCCTCTCCGGTTACTAATGTACAGAACATGTATCCTTTACATATACTGTCTTTTCGAAACTCTTTTTAGTCATGGTGGCATGCAATTATAATCTATATTTCAATATTTTAAATTTTGAATGTATTTTTTACTTAAACATAGAAAAGAACATCAAAATATTACCTTTTTAATCATAAAATTAACAATAAATTATTTGAAAATGGCCTGAAATCACCCGTTTTTAAATATTTAAACATTGGAAATGATTCGAGCGCAAAGCTATGTCAAAGTAAGGTCAGATCATTTACATATTGGATATATCCCAGAGTGCAATGGGAGTGGCCATAATACGGGTTTCGGCCGTAAAACATTGAGAAAGGGATGATTACGGTAATTTACCGTAGAATTTACAAACTTTTCGGCGTAAAATTACGGTAATTTTTTACAGTGCACGATGACTGGATGCTGGAGGATTAGTGCATTGAGGCGTGCATGCAGGCGGAAAACTGGTGGGACTGGGATTTTAGGAGAGGGGAGAGGAGAGTGTTATGAAGTAGGTAAACTGAAAGGTACCAATCACCGGTAACAATTATTCTGTCTGAAATGCTCTCATATCAGGGGCGTGTTTTGGCAGACACGAACAGAAACTTGTTTCTGACGTTATATTCTTGACCAGAAACAAGACGGCATTGCTACGCGAAAACGAGAACGTAACCAGAATTTTTTTTTCAGTTTGTGACGTGTTCAGTCATCAACGTTTCCCAAAATATACGGTGTAATTAAAATGTTTGCAAAATAGAACTTACTCGTGAGTGCTACACTCTTAAAACTGAAGTGTTGAATGAACATTTTAAAGAGTTGGATTTAACTTTTAAAAGTGTTGAATTAACATTGATAAAGTTAGACTTAACTTGTCTCCGTGTTAATTCAACACTTTCTTTGAGTTGAATTTAACTTTATAAAGTGTTGTCACTCACCGAACTCTTAAAAGGTTGATTCAACACTTTAGTTTTAGAGTGTAGTCATAAACTTGGAATATATGCCTGTATATACGAACAATCATTCCATCATGTTTTAACAAATAGGCCTAATTAACAAAACTTACTTTTTACAATCCGCCATCTTGAAAACAAGTGCAACCGATCACAAACTTTGGTTCACGCGCGTTTGGTCAGAACAATGGCGTCATCGCAGCACAATTGAACTCGTGAAAACGCTTAACCAATAACTGAAGCCCAAACATGTTTCTGGTCAGGGTCGTGAAAACGCACCCCAGAACGTGAAAAAAATAATATGCACAAATAGTTGGCAACTTCTTGCTCCGATCTAAGTGGTGTTTCTATAAAACTTGGAAATGAACATGGTGCTCATCTCATTAAAGCATTTTTGCAAAACAGTTGTCAGAAACTGACTCTCTATATACTTTGTGCGTAATGTCCGTGCAGCACTGTACAATTCCTATGCACAAAGCAACTTCCGGTCGCATGCACGCTCAGGCACACACTTCGGCGCTGAAACGATTCTGGCCGAATATGTACTTGGAACATTTCGATTGCAAATCGGCGAGAACTGACTGGACAAAAATGTGCGAGATTGAGCTCATCTGAAAGAATATACTTTGGGCTATCTTGGGCTATATACTTTTGAATACGACGTCAGCATCCATACGAAACGATCAAAAACATTTTTCATTTCATCCAAGGAGGTACTAAATCACGGCAAATCATTTTGGATACTAGTATGGATACTATAGTACACGTTTATCTATATTTTTCAGTTGATAAACTTTATGTAATTATAATTTTTTTTCGCCGAAATGTATTTTTGTGAGACCCTAAAATCGTCAGAGCTAAACTATAGTCGTGCACACTTCCACCTTCTACACACATACGTACACACACGCGGTACATGCCCTGCCGGCCCTGCGTATACACACCGTACAGTTTCGATGCTCTTGGCTTAGAAAGTCTGACTTTTTACATCCATAACGCTTTTATCTTATCATTATTTTGAGATAATCGTTGTTTTAATTAGATAATTCAGATTTCTGATGGTAATAAATCCTCTGATGGGCATGATTAAGATGGAAATATTCATTTAATAACTTTTTTGTGTGTGTTGGTAAAAGTTTTTATTGGAGTCGTGTCGCTATTTTGGGATGATAGCATTTTTGGAAATAGGGGCGATTTATTATTAAATTATCATAATGGCTGTTTTAAATTAAATACACATATATTTTTGACATCTGCTTTCTGAAATTAATTAACGGTGCTGTTTCTGCTTTGTGGCACTTATGTATTTTTCACAATGTTTTTTTTTCTTCCAAGAAAAGTTTGTTGTTAAAATGTTACACCCCTTTGATTATTAGAACATGATTTTACTAGTTGTAAACATTATTCAATGAAAAAAGACCTTATTTTTAGTTAGTTTTTGGAGATTTGTTTTCAATTGCTATAAGACATTCGTGATTTTAGTTCTTCCAATATGAAATTGGTGTTTTTAGGCAATAATTTTATAGTCCAGCGTGATATATATTCTATTTTAAAAATTATCTTATAATTTTTGTTTCCTCCAGGCAGGGTGAAGGCCTCATTAAAACAATTGATCTAGGGATACCTAATGATGTCAACACCTTTTTGTTTGCTTCTTATTGAAAAATTGACATTATTTTTCAACATTCAGCTTCTTTGTGGAGACCTTCAACACACCATGCAGCAGCAACGTTAATATGACCTTCATGTGGCGAATTATTTTCAATCACTAAAACAAGCACTCCAATTCCATGTCCTGTTGATCATGACGATACTGCCCCTTAAGCATTTTCGGTTTTGTTGTCTGCCGCCCACCCACCCCAAATTCCTATATATATTACAAGACAAATGAGTTAAAACCTTTGATTAACTATTATTGTTTCACCTTATTTACTGTATAATTGGAGAAACAAAAATGTTATGCAAATTAGGTAATTAAATGTAATTTAGCTCATTTACAAATGCCAGTTTGGTTTGAAATTACAACACTCAGATACATTCTGTTAAAGAAAATATGAACATATCACGAACAATTTCTTTCAAAAATTACTTTTATTCCAGTTTTCATCAAATGTTGCGAATTGTGCAAATTAGGTAATTAAATACAATTAGCTCATTTACAAATTCCAGTTTGGTTTGAAATTACAACACTCAGATACATTTTGTTAAAGAAAATATGGACATATTACTAACAATTTCCTTCAAAATTTACTTTTATTGTATAAATTCCAATTTTTTATGCAAATTAGCTCATTAATTATGCAAATTGGATAATTAATTAATTTAAAAATAATCTGCAAATGAACAACAATTGATTATACCAAGTTGCATTAATATAGGATAAAGTTAAACTAATTCGAAGTCCCAAAGATGATCCTGTTACTGTCAATTCTGGTGCCAAATGAAGAATAAAGAAAAACGTAGGATAACCTTTGACCTGCCGGATAATTTTTAACCTTGTTTTTGATATACATTATTGAATGTATCTTCCCAACGCAATGTCCGATTGAAAAAAAATAACTGATTTTTCTTAATTAAAAGATACTCTATCATTTGACACTAGTTTTAACTACACACACGTTAAACAAAATATGGTGTAAACAGCCTACAGTAAAGCCAAGCTTCTCATGATTATTTTGAGATATGTGTCCACTAAGTTTAATAGCATTAGCACTGTTCCGATGAAAAAAACTTACTGGTAAAACAAGGGCGATACATTTTAAAATTAATTGTTTAAGAAAGTTAATTTTAAAGTCTAATTGTACTCACTATACACAATAAACTGCTTAGAGAATTTGTTTTGCTCATTAGTTTATCTGTCTGTTTGGTTTACTCCCCTTATTGCTTTTCACTAATCTCATAATCTCTTCTTCCAACCAAAACTCCCAGTACTTCTATTCATACTTAATGCCTATTTTGTCTGGTCCCAGGACCAGCTAGCAGTACCTGACTTGCTTTTTTATCTTTTCAGGTGTTTGAGCGACAGCACGAACACCTCTTGCTATTCTTCTGGGTTTTTTCTTCTTCTTATAGGTGTTGGAGCGACAGCGCGAACACCTATTAATAATAATAATAATGTGGACTTATATAGTGCACGTATCCACCAAACTGGTGCTCAAGGCGCATTATATTATTACCCCTGCTCATCAGGCTCATAAATCATTCCTGAAACCATCTCAGCTCCCTGGGGAGTATACAGCTCAACTGCTGCCAATTACAGCGCATATCGGGCTAATCAAACACAACAACTAACTCTGCCCTCACAGGTACCCATTTACCCCTGGGTGGGGAGAAGCAATTATGGTAAAGTGTCTTGCTCAAGGACACAAGCACCACGGTTGCGGTTGGGATTCGAACCCTCATTCTGATGACTCAGCCATCAGAACACAAATCCGATACACTAAACCGCTCGACCATGGCACTCCATATTATACGTGATGCATTGTATTCACGGGGACCAAACAGTGGCCTAGCCAGGACATTTTCGGTGGGGTGGGGGCCACAGGGGGATTGCTTTTCAGTGGGGGACCCAGGAGTATGGGTTTTTCTCTTTTCTTTTTTGGGGCACTATCGGGATTTTTCCTGGGGGACACATTTGGGGGGGGGGGGGGCAATATACAAAGTATGGTGGCTAAGAGAGGCCTCACAAATCGGGCAAACATTCATACCCATTATATGAAAAAGTCGTTTAAAGCACAGCACGGCAGAATTCCAATCAATCCAGCAATTTTGGCTGCAATTGGACATCGTTTCATAGCAAACAAATAAATAAATAAAAGAAAACAAATTAAAAATATTACTGCTTAGTTTTGACCGTGGGGTGCCATGGTCGAGCGGTTTAGTGCATCGGATTTGTGTTCTGAGGGCTGAGTCGTCAGAGTGTGTGGGTTCGAAGCCTTGCCGCGACCATGGTGCTTGTATCATGGAGGAAGGAACCTCCTTCCTCCATGCTTGTATCCTTGAGCAAGACACTTTACCATAATTGCTGCGAGAGCCGAATTTAACCCAGCCACTGGGGATGTACAAGCCAGTGCATGCTTAGTGCCGGTCCCAAGCCCGGATAAATGGGAGGGTTGCGTCAGGAAGGGCATCCGGCGTAAAACCTATGCCAAATCAAATATGCGGATCATGATCCGCTGTGGCGACCCTTACTAACGGAATCCGGAGCAGCCGAAAGAGGACAACAACTGCTTAGTTTTGACCGATGAGGGCGCAGTTGTCATTGCTGCGCCGCGCGAAATTGCTTATTTTTAACATCGACAAACAAAATAAATACACGTCTAGTCTACTACTAGTATAGTATACTAGATACTACCAGTTAACTTTTACTAGTTTAGTAAAGAGTTTTAGTTGAACGTAACACACAGTACAGTACACATTCTGTGTTCATAATCGAATCATTCACACACGACGTACGTACACGCACACGCAACAGTTAAGTTCTTGTTTGTTATGTTAGTGGTCGTGCGTGTGACATTGAAGCTTAATTTTTGGCATTTATGTGGAGCATTTATTAAGGAACGTTGGGTGAGTTAATTTGTGGTAGATAGGTGTGGGCCGGTTGCCTACAGAGCAATTTTGTATGGACCTCGACGCTGTCCGGAAATTGAACACACTTTTAACTTTGAAGACGAAACTGCTGAACATTATCCTGGTGGTAAGCATTTTCGACACTCGCAGTGCCAAACAAACCCAGTTAGGAAAGAACCCATGTCTGAGGCATATGTTTTTAGCAGACAATAAAATGACCACCATTTCACTGGATGTGCATACAATGTACATTCATTGCTCAAAATCTCCTAACATGAACATATCGTTTCCAATCCTCACTTGACCTAAACTTTCATCTCCTTAACTGTAATGTATCCTATATCATCTTTTAAAGGAAAATCTGTGATATTTGCCATACATGTGTTTGGATAGAAAAGTGCGGTCCTACTAAAAACCGACAACTCACGACAACTCACGACAACACATTCTAAATGCACAGAAAACTCAAAAATAAAGTTTTAAATATGTTTATAAGAGACAGTGGCATACATAAAGAGTTTCAGTTTTTGAAAATGTGGTTTTAATTAGCAATAAAAAATGATTTTCTTCGCTGCAGTAACGTGTTAGTATTGGCCGCCATCTTGCTTGCGCAACGCAAAAGGACTACCATTATGTCAAAGGGTGAATTTTTTTTTGTCGGCCCATGCCAGGCAGGAGGGGAAGTCTTTTGTTGTATTTTTATGGAGTGTAAATTGTAAAACAATAACAATGAATTGCAATATAATTACAATCATATATTTACAGATGTAAACAACATTATATAAATTTTTGTGAAGTATTATAGGTCTGGTATTGTCACTGTCAGGAAAAAATGTTTAGTTTATTTATGTTTATTTATTTATATTTATTTATATTTATTTTTATTTATTTTTATTTATTTTTATTTATTTATTTTTTTAATTTTTTTTTAAATTTATTTATTTATTAATATATTATTTTTTAGAAAATGTAAATGTTTTCTGAAGCTCTTAATCATGATTTACATCCCAGTGGTGATCAAGTAGTTCTTTATCAGTGAATCAAAGAGTCCTATATGTATTGCTGCTGAGCAATTAATTTACGCCATAATTGATATATACATGTATGCAAACCGATCATATAATTATATGATCATATCTTACACAATGCTGCAAGTTACGGGTTAACATGTCAGCAAAACCCATTAACAACGATCATCTATTGGTACATGTATAGACGTGGGTTTATTGTATACCAAAAATGCCTGATTTTTCATGAAATAAATATCCTGGAATAATTTGAAGTATGTTCTCCACCTTACTAGGTAGGTAAGATTACATTATTGGGGTTATATTTAATGAGAAAAAGTGGCGGTCGGATACGACATTCTATCCCTGACCAATACTTCCGCTTGACTCTTGACTTTACTCAGTCCGGCTAACCTCATTGTTTGTTACCACTAGTAATCTCCTTGTATGGTGCCTGAAAGCCTAGTCCTTTTGTTCATTTTTATTTGTTTTCTTCCAACTCTGTCATAATCCTTTCAGTTCTACCACTCCTCTTTCACACAACCACTCCTCTTTCACACAACCACTCCTCCTTCACACAACCACTCCTCCCAAACTCTTAAATTACTTGCTCTGTTCTTTATCCATTCTGGTCTCTCCCCCATAAGCTCCCTGAATGCATAATCCTTCTTTTGTCCACTTTCTTTGTTCCCTTAATCCTGAGCTTGGAGGCCAGAATGGCAACTTCCTTTGTCTAACCTTGGGCTTTCTTTTCTGCTTGAGTGATTCTGGCTTCTCTGATGTGTTAGCTTATAGTGTAACCTAGTCAAATGGGTTACAGTGTTCAGTAAGAATGTCTTGGACAAAATTAGTTCTGCTGGAGTAGAAATGTGATGAAGCCACTTGCTAATATTTTTGCATTTAGGCTACGTGCTTGGTAAGTACTTTGCTTATTAATGTTGTACCAATATACTTAACGCCATTCAGTTTTATATTAACTTTTTGGGTGCAATATAAATTTCTAAAACCTGGTCATACTGAAAGGCGTCAAGGCCTACATCTCCAGGCATCAAGGCCTACATCTCCAGGCATCAAGGCCTACATCTCCAGGCATCAAGGCCTACATCTCCAGGCATCAAGGGTTGCACGACCTTGACAATGAGTAAAAATAGCCGATTTTGGGAATTTCTAAAAGTCTTTTTACCATGTAAAATGTGAAGTTAAACTTGACAATGTTAACATTTTATGGTGGCCATTTTGCCTTTTTCCCGTTTGGTCATACATTTGTTCATGGTAAAGAGACTTGTAGAAATTCCAAAAATGTATATATTTAGCCATATATTTAGCCAAGTATACACATTTGTTAATGTCTTTAACATTTAAATACATCCTTACTTTAAATGAATGTAGCCTTAGCTGTGTGTCCATACTCCATGTACGTAGATATGTGGGTTTCCGATATGTGAAGCCAATAAATAATCTACGGGGCTGCATTTTGTCAAATATATATTTATCAAATATTCTTAGTATCATACAGTATGTATTTAAAATTAATTCCTTTACAGCCAGTGTAACATATTTGTTTACAAAAATGTCTGTAATTGAATCTATACTTATGAAAAATACAGTTTTGCGTTTTGAACGAATAACCTAGCAGGTTCTCTTGACAGCAAATAGCATGATAGGTTTGAAAACGTAAGGCCAATAACTATTTTGTATTTATACTGCAGGTCATTTACATTTAGGTTGGTAAGCAGTTTGTAACAGCTAATTCTCTGCTTTAATTTAAAAAAAAAAAAATTTAAATAAAAAATGGATTACAAGAGATTTGTATAACAATCAATTAGACATTTCATATTCATTCGTATGTGGTATTTTCATTTCTGAAGGACACAAATCCATTTGCAAATTAAATGGACAATTTCAAGATTGACTTTTGGAAACGGTACAATGTTCATTTTAACCCAGTTTCATTATCAGGAAATAATAAAACCACACTGACAATTTTATTACAATGGGAAAGCAACACAAAAAAACGAGTTGTAACCAACGGGTTCTATTTACTACTCAAAAGATAATTTCAGGCATGCAACTTTTCAGTTGATCAGCCGATTTCCTGTTTTTTTTTCTTTAACCAGTTCGCGTCGGGAATACAACATTTTCTGGGCCCCTGTGCGGGTTTATTTTTTCCCATACACACCGTGAATGGAAACTTCCACAGCGGGTGGCCAATTCTTCCGTGCATGTCGCCGTACACGGGTGGCTCAGCCGAGCATGCATACCAATATTCCGGAGTTTGCTTTGGCGTGTTTAGACACTCTCCAATCCACGGTGCAAAAAAAAAATTGTGTGTATACACGGCCTCCGACGCGAACTGGTTAATAGTGCTATAGAAAACTGAAAACACTGTACAAAGTTTTGCGTGCTCGGCCATTTCCTCCTTTTTTGCAATTACAAAGTTGTATGTCTGTTATTTGGAAAGAATGTTGTATCCAACTGCCATTTTTTAGGGTTTTTAGAATTTGTTTGCAACCACTAACCAGTTAAAAATGATTCTATAGATTTTTGGGAGTACAGAAAGCGAAAACTATCTTTACAATCCACTTTTATGATGGTTTCAGACTTCACTTCTAAACAATTCTCCCCTTCAGAAAATCCTATTATAGTTACACTGCGCATGTACGATGACCGTGTTGGCCACTAATGTGTAAGCTTGGGCAATTAACACGCTAATATTGAATATCGCGATACCTTTTTTTTATTCAATTACGATATCGAGAACCATTTTAAGTTATTGAGATATCGGCAATGCGCGCTACAAATCTTTATTATTATTATTATTATATCGCGATTAAAAAAAACATTGTTTATCAAGTAGGAAATTCCATGGAAACAAATTAGAAAAGTCTTTTCAGCTTTTAGAAGTGAGAAAAAAGCGAACAACTTCAGAAGTACATACAAGCTCTGCAAACGAATGTGTGATTTTGTGATGCTTGTAGAGGGGTACATACCTGTGGTTATTGGCTCTAAAGCAATCCTGCATGAAAGAAAACATAATTGCGATATCAAAAATCGTAATATATGTTTGCCGATATATCGTGGATGAAAACAAATTGATATTGCCCAAGCTTACTAATGAGGAAGGTGACAAGATATGATTGACATGACTGAGGAAGTCATTGTACACTGGATACCAAAAATGCCTGATTTTTCATTAAACAAATATTCTGGAATAATACCTTCCCATTGTATCATAAACGTTTTATGTCAAGTAAATCAAACGGAACAGCCGCATTTAAGCCAAGAGTGTCAACATTGATATATTCTTTTTATTTCCAGATAGCTGTGGTCAAGATGTGAATCGCAAACTACATATTGCAAACAAATACAGAGTGAGCTGATAGAAATGAGTTCACACAACCCACGTATCTCCAAATCGAGAGAAAAGGCTTTCATACCATCATCAAAGCCATCGGACAATCAAAAGATGACGGGCAGACACGTCCAATTTGACAGGTCCACCGAGGCTATTAACCCACTGTCAGAACCGATCTACCATTCAACGGCAGCCCTCGGCCACCAACTCAAGAATCTTCAGCGGTTGGAATTTGACGCAGAAGGTACAGTTTTGAAGGCCTTAGAGGAGTACGACATGGCCAGGATTAATTTTGCTGAGAAAGTTTCCGAAGCTGTTAACGTCTCCAAGAAGAAGAGCAAATATTCAGGTAGATTGATTTGTTACATTTATATACCTGCCATCCAACCTGTCAATCAAATGTCACAGATTACCAATCATACTATTTGATATGTCAATCAAACCATCTCAGCTCCCTGTGAGTATACAGCTCAATTGCTGCCATTTCGGCACATATGGGCTAATCAAACACAACAACCAACTGTGCCCTCACAGGTACTCATTTATTTACTACTGGGTGGAGAGAAGCAATTATGTTAAAGTGTCTTGCCCGAGGACGCAAGCGTCGGGATTCGAACCCACATTCTGACAACTCGGCCATCAGAACACAAATCCGATGCACTTAACTGCTCGGCCGTTATATTTAGCTTATCTGTTGCTTAAATCCCCCTCAAAAAGTGGTGTTTTTTTATGAATATTATGGTAATTACCAGTGTTTTACATTCTCTTTTATACACATGTATCCCTTTATCTAGGGGCCTCAAGATCTAAAAAAAAAGAAAAAAGATTTGAAGTACCCTATAACATTTGTTTATTTCTTGTGTACAGGTCTAGTGAGTGTGGATGTACCAGTAGAAGCAACCATAGCACAGGAGGTTGAGGAGAGAGTAGCTAGACTGAAGATAAGCAGTAAACAACCATGGCATAAACCATCAAAGGTACATATGAGGCAGTAGTCTTATATACCAGATATCTGTGACAATGTGTTAAACATGCACTATTTTATAATGTTTTCAAGGCGAGTTCCGTTTCACACATCTTGGGTATCTCGTATTTTGGACTTTCAAGTGCATGTGGGTCAGTATGAAAAGTGTGTTCTTAACCAGTTTGCGTCGGAGGCCGTGTATACACGCAATTTTTTTTGCACCACGGATCGGAGAGCGTCTCTATACACGCCATAGGAAGCTCCGGAATATTTGTATGCATGCTCGGTTGAGCTACGCGTGTACGGTGACATGCTCGGAAGACATGGCTATGCGCTGTGGAAGCTTTCATTAATGTGTGTGGGAAAAAGAAACCTGCACATGGGCCCAGAAAAACTGTTATTCCCGATGCGAACTGGTTAAACTGGGCCTGCATGGAGTACCTATACTTTGCTTAAAATGCACACTTGATGTTCATTAATTGTACATTAACCCTCCTACAATTAGTGCAATTTTTGAAACAACCCATTCAGGCCACTCCAAGCCATTAGCTTGTTGCCTGTGGCCTCATATGGTTACCCTTCTGTGCACTGTCACACCACTGAGATTGCAGGGTGAGGTGGTCTCCCATCTTACACAGTTGATTTTGTAAGATTACTTGGAAAGGATAGCAGGCTTGTACATGTAAGTACTGAAGGTTGCTCAAGAGCAGACTTTAGTGGATCGGAGTGGCCTCCATGTGTAAGAGGCATTAATTAATGATTGAACAAGTATATATGCCAACGAGACATTAATTAATGATTGAACAAGTATATATGCCAACGAGACATTCATGATATTGTTTTAATTTTTAATTTATTTTTCAATTCACTTTTCAGGCATCAGATGTCTCCCCACCAAATATAATGAGTGTCTACACTCCTGATCTGATGATGGAAGAACCCATCATGGACGTCCCCACATTGACCTCCCAAGAAGTCAGACCTCGGCCATGTTCACCCGACAGAACCTTTGACCTCTACAGGCACATGTGTTGTTGGGACTCGTAGCGTACGTTTTCAGCTGTACCAGAAGGTAAAATGTTCATGATTGTGCTCGTCCAACAGTTCCTGCGAAGTCTTAAATTCCGGACATTCATTTACATCGTTTGGTTAATTGAAGCCCAAGGTTTTAAGATCTTTAACCCTCCTATGCCCAAACTGAAATTTGGCCCAGTCACCACGGCACCCACAGACACTCACTTGAGTATTTTTGGTTGCATTACCAATAGGTCAAACCACAAGATCCACACAGAGCTGTGTATGTACTTGGTTTTGGTTTGACCTCCTTGAGTGCACTGCACAAAGTCAATGGGTTGGGAGTTACATACAAATTTTGAGTGTCTTTGGGTGCACTGCACAAAGTCAATGGGCTAAGAGAGACATACAAATTTTGAGTGTCTTTGAGTGTTAAACCTATAGGAGGGTTAATATAAAATTTAATTGTAACTATATATACACTTGAACCACTTTAATGGGATTGTTCAGTCATAAATATTCTGATATTCTAATTAAAGTGCACTTAAGAAAAGTGGCCTTGCTTAGAAGGCATGGAATTTCATTCTTGTAGGGACCAGAATGACATTGCACACCTGATGAACGCATCCATACTTCATACGCATAAAGGCAGATGTACGGAAATCAACCTATGAAAGTTTGAGCCAAATTTTTGTTATGCTTTCAGATTTTTTTGCATGAATTTTTTTTATGTGGAAATGGTTCGCGCCCATAATCCATTTCAAAACTCGTTATTCATTTTATACATGTACTATCACCATCTTCACAAATAAGTTTTAGATAATAATTAGGGTATTTTGTAATCTGGTAATTATTACACAAAGGTCTCCGCTTCTTAAGCCCATATATATGTACACTTTATAGCGCCCTCTATAGGTAGTTGCACTATGACCTTTAACCTGGGAATCATATTACAGTCCTTTAAACGTACGTGCCTTTGCAAAATGCAAGTAGATTTGGTTGTTATATTTAACTGTTAAAGTCTTTATTCACAAGATATTGTGGGGAGGGGTTAGAGGCAAATAGTACAGATTTACAATCGAGTGGTGTATTTTTGTTCCTGTTATGCTGGTGAATATTACTCTTATTGACAAAACTCGGCCTCGCATTGCACTTTTCACACAATGTTAGTATTGTTCGTCTCGCACAATTTGCAGCGGCCTCTCGTTTCCACTTTTAGTGGCCAGTGGGCATGTTGGTCCGTGGACGTGGTTTTGAGAGAAAGCTATCCATAGGTCGATACCACCCATGAACTTGTTGTATTTGTTGATAATGGCAGGCCTGTCAACATCATCATGGCTTTTCGATGAGGGATCCCATCGGCGGACTTTATCTACAGGGTCAACACCAACATACTTCATATACCAGAATCTGACAAATACCCATGACAGTTCTAGTTGTCCCATGACCAAGAAGATCATAGAAGTGTTATTGATGAGGTGATGTGTACCAAACCCCTTCACATCTGTTAATCTCTGGCAGGTTTTAAGAGTAGGTTAATACATGTATGTGACATGTTGGTACAAGTCCTGATGTTATCCTACCATGTTGTTTTGTGTACCAAATCCCTTCACATCTGTCAATCTCTGGCAGTTTCTAGAAGTTGGTTAGTATGTGACCTTGTTTTGGGGTGACCTTACCTTTGTAGTATCCTGCGATATATATTCACCCAATACATGTAGTGCCGAGTCAGTAGATGTATGTAGATGATTTGGTACAGAGGGTCGCTATGTTTAAGCCTAGCTATGAAACATGGAGAATACACATGTACCTGGTGACTACACCTTACACAAAGCCTTGGATGATGTAAGCAAAACCCAGTGATCTTGTTGTATGTCTCAATCAGGAGAGTACAACCATGGTAGGGTATGTTAAATATATAGAAGTATAAATCCAATGAAAGAAAAACAATGAAATAATTAGATCAGTATTTACACTGAAGAAAAGTAATACAAATAGGTGATATTTCAGACAATTTGTAATACATGCAAATACGGTACATGTATCATATTTCTTTTCCATGTGAAAAACAATAACTTGGATGAGATTTTTTTTGTTTTGTTCTTGCGTGGAAATGAACCATTTACTTGTATTCCGTGTACATACATCCATGCTAATTTGTATTATATTAATTAGATAATAAGGTAGACAAGTGGCATGAGATTTCTCTTTTGAGAAGATGTGGTGGTGCTGAAAAGGACCGGTGGAAGTTGATCTTTAAAAAGACTGGTGGGTTTGGAAAGAGCTTTTTTACACTCACTCACTTGGCCGGTTCTATCCCCGTCTCGGGGGTGTTTGTGGTCTTGTAAAAAACTCGTACAGTTTTTGTGCCGTGTGTAGCTCTCTCTTGTCTTGAAAGTGGTCTCGTAACTCTTGTTGTGCTGACTCCGTTGCTGTCTGTAACCGTTGATCTGCCTCTTCCGCTTGGTAGTTATACTCCAACGTCAGTTTGGTGAATGCAATCGCAGCCCTTTTGCCGAGTCTGTCCCAATTGTCCCGGAAGGACTTTCGGAAAGTCAGCCCACGGTGTGAATGAGGGGGGGCCGCGATGCATTTTTGATGTATGGTGGTGGAGTGTCCCGTTGGATAGCCCTTTCTAGTGTATCGATTTGTCTGGTGATATGGGCTTTGGCAGTGGTCAGAGTGCCGACTGTACTTGCCAAAGTCTTCACACGTTTAAAATTGGTTTCTGCTAGTTTGGGTTTCTCCTTGGGGGTTGAATTTTGTTGTTCTTGTAGCTCGAACGAGGTCAGCAAAGTTTCTTCTAGGTGATCAATTAGAGGGCGTTGTCCGCAGGGTAACTGGCTTGATCCCGAGGAAGCTTGTGAGTCGGCTATTATATCCAAGGTTCTTGGTGGAGAAGGTGTTGGTGAACGTAGTATTGAGTCGTACACAAATGTTGCAAGATGTCGTCATCCGTCCACCAGGTTTGATCCTAACTGGATAACTGGCTTATCTAACACACGAATCATTAAAACATTTCCTTTATTAAACTAACTAATCTCATTGGTTAGATCTTAGCTGATCTTACATTTGACCTGAAAACAAACGTCCCAGCACGCTGTACTTAACTTCATATAGCAGAATCTGACAATACCCATGACAGTTCTAGTTGTCCCATGACCAAGATCATAGGAGTGTTATTGACGAGGTGATGTGTACCAAACCCCTTCACATCTGTTAATATCTGACAGGTTTTAAGAGTAGGTTAATACATGTATGTGATATGTTGGTACAAGTCCTGATGTTATCCTACCATGTTGTTTTGTGTACCAAATCCCTTCACATCTGTCAATCTCTGCATAGAGAAAGGACGTCCTTTCTCTATGATCTCTGGCAGTTTCTAGAAGTTGGTTAGTATGTGACCTTGTTTTGGGGTGACCTTAACTTTGTCGTATCATGCGATATATATTCACCCAATACATGTAGTGCCGAGTCAGTAGATGTATGTAGATGAGTTGGTACAGAGGGTCGCTATGTTTAAGCCTAGCTATGAAACATGGGAAGACACATGTACCTGGTGACTACACCTGACACAAAGCCTTGGATGATGTAAGCAAAACCCAGTGATCTTGTATGTCTCAATCAGGAGAGTACAACCATGATAGGGTATATGTTAAATATATGGTTTCTCTCTCCTTCCATCACACCATTTCTCAGGTAGCAGCAGCAATGTTTTGTGGTAGATCATTAGGAATCCCCTCTATATAGTATTTCAGGAACCACACTAGCCATATGGTCGTAAGCATCTTGATATAACACCATATATTATCTGGTTAATGATATTGTCACCTTGTAGAGTGAACAGACTTACAATGTAAAATTCTTTCCAGATCCCTTTCGCCCCGTAAATAGTACAGATTTACAATCAAGTGGTGTGGTATTTCTCAAAGCAAGGAACTATGCACATAGGTTGTGTACATTGTTTACAGATCATCTTTGTTTTCGCCTGCCTAATTTGAGGTTACTGCAAACAATGCAGTAGCGTTTCTTTCCATTGGGTTTTTGCCAGGATAGTGCTGTTGCCCTGTCAACTGGTATTTCAACTGGTATCTCAACTGACTTCTCAACTGACTTGTTGTGTTACATGTACGTTCCCAACCCAACAGCAAGCCCTGTACAATCCCTATGCAAAAATCAAGGTTACTGTTCCCTGCTATGCTGGTGAATATTACTCTGCTATTGACAATACAGATATTCAGCATATGGAAAAAACTCTTTTCCACCAATTCAAGCTTCTGTGTGTATGATTGTAGTACTGAAAACATTGGTCGGCAAGATCAGTTCCACCCATGTTTTTGTTGCAATCTTCAATACAATTGGGCTTCATAACATCACGAAATTCGCTTGTGATCTTATTACACCGATTTTTGCTTTTTGGACAAGTCACTGTTGCCTACATTAGTTAAAAGTGTTACAGATTTGTTGTCTTGCCAAATATAAAGAGAGATCACTATTTATATCAGTTACCAGGTTGACCACGCGGAGGTTCTGCCTATCTACTTGGTGGTTGTGTTCTTCCAGCTGAGTCTGTCCCACGGTGTGGATGAAGGGGCTCCGATGCATTCTGGATGTAGGTTGGTGGAGTGTCCTGTTGGATAGCCCTCGATAGGGTGGTTGTGTTCTTCCAGCTGAGTCTGTCCCACGGTGTGGATGAAGGGGCTCCGATGCATTCTGGATGTAGGTTGGTGGAGTGTCCTGTTGGATAGCTCTCGATAGTGTGTTTATTTTGTTTGATGTGGGCTTTGGCAGTTGTTAGTGCTGACTGTACTAGCCAAAGTCTTCACACATTTGAAATCGATGTCCCCTAGTTGGAATGTGACATGCCTGTGGGCTTGGATCGAGATATGCCAAAGTGTGCTCATCGATGTGGTTGTTTCTGTGCATTTCGGTTAGGATATTGTGGACTAGAAGGATGGTTTGTGGTGTTATATCTTTGGTCGAGCTCGGTATGGTGCTCTGATTCAAGATGTTTGTAACCAACCTGTAGGTAGTCTGAGCGGTTCATAATGCAAATGCCTCTTCCTTTATCGTATGGTTTGATCACGATTTCAGGGTTGTTTCTAAACATTTTGAGGGCTGTTAATTCAGGGCTTGCTATGTTCTTTTTCTGAGTTCTCGGACGGATATGAGCAAGTTGATATTTTGTGGCTTCCAGGTATTGTTCAAGCGTTTCGCTCTGTGTGGTTATTGGATGCCAAGTGGAAGGTGGTTTAAAAGGGTGGGTTTTGGAAGTTTTGTTATGCATTAGATATGCAATTTTCATTCTTCTTTGGAAGATATTGATGTCACTCAAAAGAGTAGAACGTGTTGGTTTAGCAGGTGTTGGAACAAAGTTTAGACCTTTACCCAGCGCAATTTTCTCCATTTGAGATAGTTTAACAATGGATAGGTTTGTGATAAATTGTTCACTGTGTTCTGCTAATGTAGTCATTTGACTAGTATGGTATTGTTTGGTTTTATTCGAGCGTTCAAGTGAAAATCGTTTTGATTTCCGTTTTGATTGTGAACGTTTCGCTACTTTAGAAAATTTCCTTTTTTGCCATGGTATAGAGATAAATTTATATCTAGTAGTATGTTATACGTATCTAATAATAATATATACTTTTTATTTGTATTATATTAAAGATAGTAATAAAGTTGCAATGGCATGATGAATCTTTTTTGAGATGTGGTGGTCCTGAAAAGGACCGGTGGAAATTTAGTCGTGAAAAAAAAACCTGGTGTTTAGAAGGAGCGGTTTAGACTCCCTCTCTTGACCGCTTCTTCCCCCGTTTCGGAGGTGGTTTTGGCCTGGTAAAAAACTCGTACAAACCCTGCGCTGTATGTAGGTCTTTTGGGTCTGTGAAATGCTCTTTAAGTTCTTGCTGCGCCAACTTGGTAGCCTTCAACAGCCGTTACTCGATGTCCTCGGCCTGGTGGTTATATTCCTAACGTTAGTTTGGTAAAAGCGATAGCGGCCCTTTCGCTGAGTCTATTTCAATTGTCCTGGAAGGACTTTCGGAAAGTCAGCCCACGTTGTGGATGAGGGGGTCGCGATGCTCTCAGGATGTACGGTGGAGTATCCCGTTGGATGGCCCTCGCTAGCGTGTTGATTTGTTTTGTGATATGGAATTTGATAGTTGTCAGATTGCTGACTGTACTAGCCAAAGTCTTCACACGTTTAAAGTCCGTCTCTGCTAGTCTGGGTTTCTCCTTGGGGGTTGAGTTCTGGTGTAGCTCGAAGGATGTCAGCAGCGTTTCCTATAGGAAGTCAATCGGGGGGCGCTGTCCACACGAAAACTGGCTTGGCTCCGATGATGCAGGTGAAGTGGCAGTTGAAGGCGACTCTGGAATGCGACTCTGGAATGCGACTCTGGAATCCTTGATGGGGAAGGTGTTGGTGAACGCAGTTTTAGAGAGCGACATTTCAGAGATCTGCTGAGTTTGGTAGACATGTTGTCAGACCATAGAGTAGAAATCTGCCCACTGTTGCCGGAGTTTGCAAGGTCCCCTTCCATGGAGCCGGACAGGAACAAGTCAATCTCCTCCTCCAGCAGTGGGCGGTGATTGGTGCGGTGGGCAGCGGAAGATAGCTGGCCACAAACGATGATCCTGGTGGTGTCTTCCGGCGAGGACAGCCTGCGGACAGCCTGCGTGACTGTTTGAATGTCAGCGTCGATGTTAACATCGATGAAACCCAGGCCACCAGCTCGGCGGTCGGCGAAGACGAAGTTTGTGGTGGCCCGGGTCGGCAGGTTTCAGACTTTCCGCTGGTGACATTTTTCCAGGATAGTGTTGTACTTCCAGGTGGAAAAAAGTCTTTCGATGACCTTTACCCTGAAATCCAAATTGGAAAGGTGGTGGTTTGTAGGTATGCTGTTGTATAGGGTAAATTGGAGTAATTGGAACACTTAAGCAATAAAATGTTTTTATTTTATAGATAATTCCTTTCAAGAAAAAATTTCTGTGTAAAACGAAGATTTTGTTGAAAATTTGACATTTTCAATTTATACTCAGTGGGGGAGCCAAAATTATCAGTGACCTTGGAATACGATTGAAGGAATACCGTTGAGTTATCATTACATCGCTTTGATCAATAATGAGGAATAGTGCTCAATTGCAATGACATGACACGAATCTTTTGTTTAATGTCATACTGCATCAGGCCATGGTTCCAAAATCTTTGAAAAATAGCTACGGCGACGGTTTCGTGCCGCAGTTTTTTTTGTTTTAAAGTCTAACATGCTCGTACAATATGTATCAGTACACATAGCTATCGCCTCTTCGTAATAGTTTTCAAACTGCTCGTCATATGCAGTGGTGCAGCAATCATGTCCCATTTGGTTTGCCTCAAAAGTCCGGCGAACAACCCTCGCACTCTGCCGTGGTGATCAAGTCTATACACGCCGATATACAGCCGGCTACAACGTTAACCATATAGTCCTCTATATCCTCCCTCGGGCAGACCTCAGTATTGGCTTTGACGAAAACGTCATCTTCGAGGGATTTTGAACAAAGACAAGTACAAGATAAAACGTTCGTTTAGAAAATAGTCCACTTGCTCAGTAAAGGCTCTTAATAGTTTCAATTTAAACAAAAATAAAATAAAAAAATAAATGTACATACCATATTCGGGAAGTGACTTGAACATCTCATTTACGGGTAACGTTTCTACTCTTGATCGTAGGCTCTTTGCTGGACGGTCCTGCTCCACCGGACATGAGTTGCGAGTAGACTTATGTATTCATTATGATACGGAAGAGTTCTTTCATAGGGAGTGCTGACAAGTAGCCAAAACTTAAGCGTCCATTGAATTTCAACATACTCTCCTCTGTTAAAGTCTTCATTCACAAGATATTGCCATGTATCTGGTAGCAAGTTGAAGGTGACTATAATAACAAATACAAAAGGGAAAAAATTTCCTTTTAAAAGAATATTTTTGTAGTGTCCAGACTCCAGATACATGTTGCAGGTATGTGCTGTAATTCTGTGTGGAAAGTTATGCTGCCTGGCCAGTTGTGGTCTGCAGATCACTGCCTGGCCAGTGTACCACCGTCTTTTCATCCGAGGTTGTAGTGTCTGAATGTGAGAAAGGATGCTTTCTAGTTGGGTGAGCTCTATATTGGTCCCCATGTTGGACATGTATGCTTGCTTATTTTAACTGTTTTTTTATATTTTTTCAAAGTCCCGTTTGTCTGTCTCGCCTAGACAATGAAATGTGTTCTGTGCATTTCCCATCAAGTACTCTCTCAGCCATTCTGATTCATTGGAATTTTTCACTGCTATATTGAGTTGCACAAATGTTGGAAGATGTCGTCATCCGTCCACCAGGTTTGATCCTAACTGGATAACTGGCTTATCTAACACACGAATCATTAAAACATTTCCTTTATTAAACTAATCTCATTGGTTAGATCTTGGCTGATCTTACATTTGACCTGAAAACAAACGTCCCAGCACGATGTACTTAACTTCATATACCAGAATCTGACAATACCCATGATACATGTAAGTTCTAGTTGTCTCATGACCAAGATCATAGGAGTGTTATTGATGAGGTGATGTGTACCAAATCCCTTCACATCTGTCAATCTCTGGCAGTTTCTAGAAGTTGGTTAGTATGTGACCTTGTTTTGGGGTGACCTTACCTTTGTAGTATCATGCGATATATATATGTAGTGCTGAGTCAGTAGGTGTATGTAGATGAATTGGTACAAAGGGTCGCTATGTTTAAGCCTAGCTATGAAACATGGGAAGACACATGTACCTGGTGACTACACCTTACACAAAGCCTTGGATGATGATGTAAGCAAAACCCAGTGATCTTGTTGTATGTCTCAATCAGGAGAGTACAACCATGATAGGGTATGTTAAATATATATAGAAGTATAAATCCAGTGAACATTAATTTTTTGGAAAGCTGTGGTGGTTTCTCTCTCCTTCCATCACACCATGGGATAGACCAACATTGAAATAAGAGGCATTTCTCGGGTAGCAATGTTTTTTGGTAGATCATTAGGAATCTCCACTATCGTATTTCAGGAACCACACTAGCCATATGGTCGTAAGCATATTGATATAACACCATATATTATCTGGTCAATGATATTGTCACCTTGTAGAGTGAACAATGTAAAATTATTTCCAGATCCCGTTCGCCCCTTAAATAGTACAGATTTACAATCAAGTGGTGTGGTATTTCTCAAAGCAAGGAACTATGCACATGTTGTGTACATTGTTTACAGATCATCTTTGTTTTTCGCCAGCCTAATTTGCAGCCGTGTTTCTTTCCATTGGGTTTTTGCCAGGATAGTGCTGTTGCCCTGGCAACTCAATAGGAATGTGGTATCTCAACTGACTTGTTGCGTTACATGTACGTTCCCAACCCAACAGCAAGCCCTATATAATCCCTATGCAAAAATCAAGGTTACTGACATTGTTGTTCCCTGCTATGCTGGTGAATATTACTCTGCTATTGAAAATACAGATATTCAGCATATGGGGAAAAAACCTCTTTTCCACCATTTCAAGCTTCTGTGTGTATGATTGTAGAACTGAAAACATTGGTCGGCAAGATCAGTTCCACCCATGTTTTTGTTGCAATCTTCAATACAATTTGGCTTCATAACATCACGAAATTCACTTGTGCTCTTATTACACAGATTTTGCTTTTTGGACAAGTCACTGTTGCCTACGTTAGTTAAAAGTGTTACAGATTTGTTGTCTTGCCAAACGATTACACAATTGCCCAACTTTCACCCCAAAAAATGGGTCATCTCCTTTCTTCATTTTATGGTTTTTGGGGGTTTGCAGCCTGGGGTATTTCCCGTGTTGAAATCACCAAGTATAGCAGTGGCAACGTACTGTTGGGAGAATTTAACAGTGGCACTCGGAGTCCTATACCAGCATCCCAACACTTTACCATGTTATGTATTTCAATCATAATTAATTCTAAATCCATCTTCTGACCAGTACTTTTGGAGTGAAGGTACTGAAACCAGGCCCATGAAGATAATAGCAATAAAGCTATATTGCTCTTGTACTGATGTACTTTTCCCATTTGTAATTTTCCCCCACCTTCCTTAATTGTTTTTACCTTGTTTTTTTTAATTGTTTTTTACAAGAGTCTGCATGACATTTGCACTGAAGAAATGTTAAACTGACCATGGGTGTAATCATGCATGGCGGGTAACTGAGTGCCAGGCATTTTATTTGGAATGAATGGTGGTTGAGGTCGAGTACCATCATAAATTTCATTTTCACTTTTCCCATGGAGGAATCTCTGGCTGATCATCATCTGAGGAGCAAAGAATGCTTAAGGTCCAAGGATGGAATCTGAATATATTTCGACACTTTGTGTGCTACGTCATCGGTTATTTTTCATGAGGCAGTCTGTGAGACTTCAGAAAATGTCTTAAATTACAACGTAAGTTTAGTGAAAGCAATCGCGGTCCTTTTGCTGAGTCTGTCCCAGTTGTCCTGGAAGGACTTTCGGAACGTCAGCCCACGGTGTGGATGAAGGGGCTGCGATGCGTTCTGGATGTAGGTTGGCGGAGTTTTTGTGGAGCATGATCGTCCAATATGTTACGGACAGTAGATTCAAATAGACTGACACAAGAATCCAGCTCACCATCTTCAAGGTTTACATTTTCCAGTTGAGATTCAATATCATGACATAAATCTTTAATATTTACATTTTTCCAGTGGCGAGTAGTTACAGAAATGGTGGGTATGGGAGGTTTTTTAAGGTTCATATCTGTCATGATTGCATAATGATCAGATAAGCCGGGATGGATAGTTATATTCGAGATGAGAGGTGAAGTATTTTCACGCGTTATCATTAGTTAGCAGTGTTACAGATTTTTGTCTTGCCAAACAATACACAATTGCCCACCTTTCATTTTAAAAAAATGGGTCATCTCCTTTCTTCATTTTATGGTTTTTGGGGGTTTGCGGCCTGGGGTATTCCCTGTGTAGTGTAACGAACAGTTCCACAACATTCGAATCCTAGTTTAGACAGTTTAGCTAAAAGAGCTGGGCTAGTTTAGTAATTATCACAATATATTACGTGTCCCTTATTCTGTTGTCCATGGACCAGATCAATGACGACTTTTCCTGCAACTGTTGGGTTTGGTGGATGGCAGTCTGACTTGGAATCTACATGTACGTCTGCATCATAAACAGTTTGGTTGTCGTTCAGGGAGAAGGCTTTAATACCCCGTTTGATAGTTGTTTTTTTTGGCATGTACTGAACAAAACTTAAGCGTCCCTTGAATTTCAACATACTCTCGTCTGGAGACAGATTTTGTGCAGGGTTATACAGATTGAGAAACTTCAGGACGAGGACTTCTATCAAGGGCCGAACTTTGGAAAGTTTGTCCTGTTTAGCCAAGGCTCTGAGGAATTTGGTAATTGGAAACGTGGAGAAGAATTGAACTGAACCGATTACGGGACAAGATCAACGGATAGAATGGGATTTGTGATTGATAAAATTTATATCTGAATACGGTTTTCTCGTCATCAGATAGAATTGCGTAAAGTTTACACGGATCGCTTATAATTTCCGACTTTGGCATGTTAGTCCGCTGACCGAATTTACCCCAGAAACTATTTAACATGAGTTTTGCACGAAGGCCGGGATTTTTCTTTGTTTGTTCTCGTTCCAGATGTATGCTCTCATTTTCATAGTACTCTTGAATGTACCTCACTTTGTCTTCATCATTCTTAACCCACTGGGGCCAACCAGACGCTTCTTGCTTAAGTTTTAGGAACGTATTAATTTAGTCCGTGAACAATAAAGGTAGGTGAACGCTGTTTTAGTTTGTTCATACGTGTACATACTACCTTCCTTCATTCTAAACCCACGGTTGATTCCAACCCCACCCCTTTGTAATTCAAGTACATCCAAATATCTAAATTTAGTTATGTCGTTTGTGGATTTGTTAAGACCTTTGCGACTTATTTTGTTCCCTCCCATTCAACCTTAAATAGACCCGGAGTTCTTTTGTCATATGCTATGTTTTCCGCACTATCAACTCGACGAAACCAGTCGGATTTTTCTATGGCATACTCATCTTTTTTGTTTTCCTTTATAATATTACCGACTCAATGCTATCACCCGATAATGCCAAATATGCGGAGTCCGTGTCCATTTCACACATTTGAAAATCAAAATCAAAATTTTATTTACGTCATCCCCTACAACGTGCAAACCCCGAAAATGGCGGTCGTTAATTAAGTACGACGCCTCGGTGTCCGTACATACCCTAACATTGACGTGCTTCTCTTGATTGGTCACGGTTTTACCGTAGGCCGAATTTCCTAACAACTTCATCGTGTCGGCCAAGATCGCATTTGAAATATCTCTGTCGCCGGCCCTTCTGGCATCGCTTACTACTTCCCCGAAACTTTTAAAAGTCGTTTTTCCTATACTGTACAACTTCGTAAATATGTTGGACTTTGAGTCCGTGGGTCATGTACCACTGGAGAAGTGGTGTAGAGAGCATGATGTGGGAGCCAAACATACTTCCTATCAAGCTTTTACAAGGTTTTTTCATGAGCCCCTCTCCTTCTGCAAAGGTTTTCATGTGGTCTCCAATATCATTTCTACTTACCTCAACATTTTTGAAAATCGGAGTCATTTCCGCAAATGTTTCTCGCAATGCTGGGGGAACATGTAAATCACACTCAACTAACCCAAACATTGAGCCGTCAGCAATGAAAGTTAGGACTTCACGCTGCGTCATAGTTGTCTTGTTGTAGTGGGTTGGACGTATAGATCGAGTTTAAGAATAATTGCAAGTCAGGATTACCTTTTTTTTTCGGTTTCCCATTCGCATTCTTTAATTTCAATGAGATTTTACCCCTGATCCCTTACGTGATCCCTTAGGTGGATATTTTTTCTGTCTCAACTTGAAGTTGGGCACAGCTCATTTTTCTTACATCATTGCAATGTTTCTTGTTTAGGAAGCAGTTGTGGCCATGCCAGAAGCACCCTTGAAACTGGTAGACGGTGTTTGTTTCTTGACAGAAACCATCTACCGGAATTTTTGCGAGACCCCACACGTTTTCTTTCCCGTTAAATTTATGGATAATACGGACACCAGTGCGCCGCGCTTCTGACTCTAACCATTCCATTGCTTTCACACCATATTTCTGACTCTGTACGGGTCTGAAGTTCTCCTGCTTTGCGCTCCAAATACACCCCCGATCGATTTTCGTGATACCTGTGGAACACGATCGATGGACCTCCGGATCGGGGGAAAACCGCAGGGTCTTCTTGCAGGATGACTCTTTGTGGAAAAACGGGTTCATCATCATCAGCTGGGGGCTCGATGGGGAGGTTTTCTTGATCATCTGGAAGGTTGTCCACAGGAGGGTCATTGGGTGGGTCGTCCACAGGTGCGTCGTTCCGTTGTGCTGGTTGGTTTTTTGGATGTTTGACCTGCATGTGACGCCCCAAGTTGTCACGACGGGTAAAAGTCTTTGCACATATGGGGCACTTTATGGGGGTGACTTGGCGGTTTGTTGAAGGTTTGTCGGATGAAGTGGATGGGTGTTCATCAATCTCCGGGCGTTTTGATGGTGGTGGTGTTGGTTTAACGGGTCTCGAGTGGACTTTTAGATGTCTCTTCAGGATGTCCCGACGATTTAATGTTTTTTTTACATAGTTTACACGTGAATGCGGCGGGTTGTCTGATGGACTGGAGACCATCATGACGCGTCTTGTGCCATTTCAAATTGTCTTTTCTTGTAAACGACTTGAAACATTTATTGCAGGAAAACCTTTTAGGATTTTCGGGTTTGGTGGGCTGTCGTGGGGGATGAGCGGTCACGGACGAACCTTCAACGTTTGCTTTGATGTCGGGTTCATCAATACGTGGGGCCTCTCTTGGTTTAGTGGGAGTTCTTCGTCGCCAGCATCATCATCATCATCATCAGAAGTATCCTGCACAGAAAATAAATGTTAATAAAATAAATATATATATAAATAAAATATATATAAATAAATGTTAAATGAGTAATAAATACAACACATTGACCATCAATCCATCGAGCATTTAAAATCTTGCGAGTGTACGACAGTGAAACGAAGAGTCAACAACAATTCTGATTCAATTACACTCAACATTTAAAATTCAGTGCACAACTTGAAGCATTGAATAACGTTATAAGCCCTTACCATGTATTCTGGAGAAAGATCACCATCTCGTTCTCGTTGGTCTTTATTGGGCATTAACCACACATTGACATTCTGAAATAGAATAAACGTAATTTTGTTTAAATACCGGTACGATGCATTCACGATGTACTCAAAGCCATGCTAAATAAATTCAGTTTGACATTTGTACTACTTATTTCACTCAACTAACACCGCGCCACAGTTAGAAGTCATAAGTCTATGGTTGTTTTGTAACATCAACTGAAATTTGGAATTATCCTTTAAAAGGAGTTTAAGATTTTACTATTTTGCTTACCTTTTCACTTTCAAACCGGACTTGAAGGTGCGGTGGAGTCTCGGCGATAAAAAAAGGAGTCGGAATCGGCAGATGTCCCAGCCATCGCATCATCCTCCATACGATTGATTTGAAGGAGCTGACTAGGTGTCGAAAACAGAGTTGTCGTCCGCCGATCCATTTTCCTCTTCGATGATGGAGATCTGGAGTAGTTGTGATGGTGTTGGGTCAGGTGACCCGAACGGGTAATACATAGCGTGGTGATCAGACATGTCGAGATACGTTGAATAGCGTCAGAGGCTAGCAGCAATGTTCATCAAACACAGATCAACAGTTGTGGTTGACTGCTCATCCTGCCCAGCTTTTAAAGGCCCCAAAAAGGGGCGCTCAGAAAATCCACTTAATTAATCATATTTGTGGAGGGAAAACTTGACAATAGACGTCGCAACTTGATTGCGTTGACTTGTATATGTGGGATAATATTATCTCCCATGCCAAGCAAGCGACCATAAGTTTCAGAGCCTGGTATTTGGGATATCTCCCATGCCAAGTCAGCGACCATAAGTTTCAGAGCCTGGTATTTGGGATATTATCTGCCATGCCAAGCAAGCGGCCATAAGTTTCAGAGCCTGATATTTGGGATAATATTATCTCCCATGCCAAGCAAGCAGCCATAAGTTTCAGAGCCTGTTATTTGGGATAATATTATCTCCCATGCCAAGCAAGCGGCCATAAGTTTCAGAGCCTGGTATTCGGGATAATATTATCTCCCATGCCAAGTCACCGACCATAAGTTTCAGAGCCTGGTATTTGGGATAATATTATCTCCCATGCCAAGCAAGCGACCATAAGTTTCAGAGCCTGGTGTTGTGTGATTAATTCCCCAAAACATGAGATGATTCCATAACTATTGGAACCTAATAATTGCAAGTCAAATAACAAACACATTTCAACATTATTTCATGTGGACTGTTTTATAGCAACGTACTATACTTTATTTTTAAAAGGCACCATACACAACATGCAGGCAAACAACTGGACATAGACCGGCAAATGCCCAGATGGCCTAACTCTTCCATCTGAAATGCACACAATTTTTAACAATTGTTATTAATCAGTTATCCCTGTAGTAGAGGGTTCGTAGTCCAAGCAAGTCTCATCCAGTGATGTCATTTCATCACTGGATTCATCAATGGATTCATTGGTTGATGGTGACTCGTCTTCTTGAATCATCCTGACAATATTAGCCTTTGCTTCTGTCAGGACTGACTCTCTCTTGTTCCACACAAGACAATTTCTTGAGTGCATGGAAGCAATCTTGGCAGCATCAGCTGAATGAAAGAGAATTAAAAATAGATAGTGTTATCTTGACAAAAAGGCTTAAGTGTAAGACCAGGTCTTCAAATGTCCCATTTTAGTTCATTTTGTCTTTTACTAATTTTGAATTGTGCTATCACAGAAGCTATGAAACCCTGCGAGTAGGTACACGAGCAGGTTTATTTGCGGGAAAACCCAAATTTCTACATATTATTTTTCAAGATTTATAATGTTAGAAAACCTATATAACAAAACAAGAACTTTAAAAATGTCACTTTCAGCCCGTTTTGTGACATGGGTGTTGCATTCTTCATCCACAACAATGAACACTTCATTATAACATATTGATTGGTCCCGCACGTTGGATCGGCCAATGCAAAATGGTGCATTGCATACTGGATCGCAGAATGGGTTGTGTAATATCATTCCCCGCTGTTTGTTTGCAGTCAATACGAATGATTACGTATTAGGGATCCCAGTGCATTGATGTATTAACTGTTTGATTTATTGTGACTGCACACACAGCAATATGTTACTTGGCTGAGCTTCATTTTGAAGTGGCAAATTCAATTTTTAGTATAGCTCTCAATAAACCTTTAGATGTAACCAAACATAGCATTCGGAGTGTTCAATAATTTCTATAAGTCACAGTCAGCATACATAGAGTACAATTTGTCTAAGTCGGATGTTTTCAATCCAAACCATCTGCTGTTTTCGGAGACTGTATTGAATAGTAGTGACTCTGAAGTCTGAAGTACCACAGGAACGGAAACTAGAGATTGCAATTTTGAGGTGCGAGGGTCGAAATTAGACCAAGAATCAGACAGGTAAACACAGCGTGTAATGCTTGTACCTGGGTACCTGATCGTTATTCACTTTGGGTGCCGGTACCCTGTTCTAAAATTACCCGTAGATGCGCAGGCTTTAGTTCAGTTCGATAAACATAAATTCAAGCAGTCAACAAATCGTATCAATGAGTGACTTGTTTTCAAAATCAATACCTTTATCCGTCATGTCGATGATCCAATCACCTGCCTGGGACTCATTACAGACAAGGTGCTCGATGAGAGATGTTTCTAAAAGGACATCTGCTGTATCCTCTCTGGGAATTGCTGCGGCATCTTTCCTGAAGGTTGCTTTAACCAAAGCTTGAAGGGTGCCATGTTGTTTATCTACAATTACAGATAATTAAAATAATAGTTTAAAATTGTGTGTTAAAATTAAATTATCACTCCGGTAGGTTACGACAGCATACGACTTCTATAAGACAACTATGTTTACTTATAGCAAAAAGAACAATGCAGGCGCAATCCAGAAGGAGGCGCGAAGGGGTTCCCCGTCCCTTCCTATATTTCCCCTATTTTTCATGCGGTGTATAAAATTTCCCTCGTTTCACCAATGGCGCCCCCACCCCTTTCACGTGCCCCTGGTTCCGTGCCTGTTTTCTCTTCAGTACAGGCAAAAATCCAGACAGAGGGTTGTACCTGTGGGGTAGTAATTTTGTCTAACTCTTTTTGAGTGGGGTAGGGGAATTTTGCCCACAGGTTTATTCCTCCACCCCCTCCCCGAAGTCCCCATGCATGACAGGAGATAGTGAAGGTGGTTGTGGAGAAGAACTCCCACTTTTCACCGAAGTATCGCTACAGTGAGAATTATCAAGTACAGGAGATGGTGAAGGTGGTTGTGGAGAAGAACTCCCACTTTTCACTGAAGTATCGCGACAGTGAGAATTGTCAAGTACAGGAGATGGTTTTGTATTCCTCGCAAATACAAGAACATGTATGCCATCATGAGCAGGGTTTAATGCAATGCGTTTTGTGCTCCCTACATGGCATTCCTCCTGTTGTGCAGGTATGTTTCTTTTTACTGCTGTAGCATATGAGCCTGAGCTAACAGATTGAGTTGAGGCAATCGTTCCAAGTTTATGCACAGCGGCAGGGAAGGATGGAAAATATATTATGCTTTTGTTCAGATCATCCACAACAGCAAATTTGTCATACTTTAACAATGGTGTAAAAGTGACCTGGGCGCATCTGGACAGCTGCTGTTAGGTTATAAGATGACCCATGGACTGTTATCTGTTCATCTACAATAACTGCTGGATTCATTGTATTCCTTCCGTTTCTGTCAAGCCCAAGAGTGACAATCAAGAAATTTGACATTTCAAAATGTTGGCTATCAGAGAGAGTATCCAAGGTTACAGAACATGACTGACAGGAGAAACGATTTAACTGCCGCTTTATACACTTGTTGATAACCTCATTCAGGCCAGCACTTAGGTTACCTCTATGTTTCTCATTAACCGAGTGGTCATAAAACAGAACAGGGCCTACAGAACCATCAACAGGATAGTAAGTGTGACACATCGAGCATGCCCATGGTACCCTGTTACAAATTTCTTGCTGCTATCATGAAGTCTTTCAAATGCCTGAAGAATTTCAGCATCCCCCCGACCTTTTGGGTAATACCCAGGAATATTGACAGAGCCAATTCCACAGCTCCTCTCGATTCTCACAGCAGGGACCTATCTCCTCACGTGAATTACACAATTGAATAAGTCTCTCCAAGAGAGGATTTTCCCCCGCTAAAGTTCCTCTGGGGGTCATTCATAAAAATACCAAAATAATAAACCTCTGCCAGTGCGTCAACAGCACATGAGGCTTTCTGAGCACCAAGCTCATGCTCAAAACATCTAAGAGCATTCTGAAAATGCTTCACATCTCTGAAAAAATTCATCATACAAGTCATAAAAAGAACAAGGAACATGACGGGGAAAATTCATGTCAGCAACGGTGTTCAAGCAGTGTCCAATTTAAAAAGAAAAATGTACATTAGCATCAATGTACATGTTCAAAGCAAAATATTAATAAGGCAATCAACTTAATGAAAGAAAATACCTGTGCAATTATAATCAATGTGCTACAAATTACGCTCAACTACAAAAACTACTAGTGAAAGGCTGCAAATAAATATATGTACAAGTGTATACAGACTATACTTCACATCGCTCATACACACATTGTGGTAACAAAAGACACTGCTCCACTTGAGTTATTATTATTTGTTTGAATGGGGGAACGCCGGGGCCTTCCAAGTATCTCTACAAATAAGCCCGATAACTTTCCACTAGTAAACAGTATTACATTGCCTACATTATCTATATGAAGAAAGTATAAACCTTGCAGTGTTTGTGTATGGACTCGCATATTTGATGTCTTCATGTGGTCATAAAAAGTGGTTCTGTATGGTGTGGGGCTACATGCAGCTGTTTCAACGATTCCATCAAAGTCAGCCACTCTGATGCAACCACTGATTCGCATATCACTAGAAATTCTCAAGCGAACAACAGTTACAAACCTTGTTGCACCATCTCTAACAGAAATATCCCAACATGTGCCAAGCAAAGCGTCTAATCTGCTTATAGAGTAGCTTTTATGTAGCTAAATTCAACACATGTTGAATCTGGAATCGCCAGCCCAAGCAGGTTACAGTCACTGTCAATACATAAAAGGCCCAAGTCAAAATTCCTCCGTCTGCTTGAGTTCCAGAATGTCAATGAAATTTCTTTCCTGAGGCATTCTGCCAACTGTACCTTTCGAAACTCTTTTCTAAACTCATTACACTTCATGTTCTGCTGTGATATCAGAAATGATTCCCTTACCAACTTAGAAGCAGTTTTTTTGGCTGTTCCAGTTACTGGATGGTTTACCCTCTTCAAACTGGTGAGGCTAAGCGAAATACTTATCTCCTGTTGAACTTGATCACCAACCATTGGCCAACAGATCGCTGTACGTTCTAGCAGGTTTATCTGAGCTATCATTACTAAAATGGAAAGGCCACAATCCTGTAAAGTACAGAAAAAAGAAAAGGGGGGGGGGAATAAGAACATTGCGACCTTTAGATTTTTTTTGGCAGCCCAGATCACAGTGCTCTACACTTGCATAAAGCTTTCAAATCTTATTATTAAACTTAATACTAGACCCTTAGTGTTTGTCCTATGGACAAACACAAAGCTGTTTTGACCCTCATCATAACTGAATCCCAGACCTTGAAATTGAACTCCAAATCTGATCATGGCCAGTTTCGAGTAACTTCAGGTAAAACCGGTAGTTGAAGTCACATGACCTTGATGTATCATTTTGTTTACATTTAATGACCACCAGCTTTGATACTTAATTAAGTTGGCCATAAACTTTGGTTTGTAATTGTACTTCCCGTTTGGACCGAAACAAGGCGGTGTAACACGTGATGTAATGTAATTCGATGACAAGTTGTTTTTGATACCAAGTTTTGTCAAAAACTATATGGTTTACGAGTTGTCCCCATGCGACAATCCTTTCATGGAGTGTTCGTATTATAGTACGTTGTCGATGACCAATTCATAGATTCTTTCTGTATGCGACTACTTGTTTCCACAGAAGAAATACTGCATGCTGTTGGCTCCCTGTCCTCGGTGTGCTGCAGCTTTGTCTTAAGAAAACAGAAAACAAAAATCATGAAAGTTTAAACGGAATAACCCCATTTAAAAACAAAAATTATTGTTAGGCTTTATTTGTGTCAGAAAAAAAGATGAAATTTACTTGAATGTATTCTATAATGCAGTGGGTCACTACTGCTTCCTTCCTGAAATGGAAACCAACTTTTCACATGAGACAACTTAATGTTCAAAACAACCATTTTCCAAACCATTTCTTTAATGTTTCTTTACAGGCTTAATTATTACCTTGCTTTTATGTTGAGAGGACCCTTTTTTCTTCTTCCTTCCAGAAGGCTGCACTTCTGCTTGGGTCTCAGTGGAATGACAAAATACATTTAAAACATTGTAAAATAATTTATCTCTTGCAAAATTACAAACTTGCATCGACATATAATCAAATATCACATGGCAGGGGTGGATCCTGACAGGGAAAGCTGCAGTCTAGTCCACATCCATTATGTACCAATCAAAATACATGTACATACACGTACAATTGCACATGTACATACCTACATGAACAAAAACACTTTGTACACAAGCTGCAAATCTTGTTCATTGTGCTTCTCTTCTGGAATATTTAATAATTCTTTATTTCTGTACTTAGTCATCTCTCATCTCTTCATCTTCAAAGTCGACCAGGACTATCAATTTTTGTATTGAAAATAGTCTTAACAGCATTGAGGTTAGACTGTTTTTTTTAAAGTAAAAAAGTGGCAGTCGGATACTGCACGCTTCTTGCACGGCTAGTGTTTGTGGGTATAGCTAAACTAAAAATACATGTAACACCATGAATATAAGGCTAAACATTGAAGTATAGTGCCTCGACATATCGGTTGTTTGGGCATAGCCTACTGATGAACAATACTGGAGTCTACTCTATACGGTCAGTGGTGATTGTTGCGCATGCAGCTAGCCATGGCTGCTTGGAGCATCTAGCTTGGAGTAAAGGTTAAATCAATCGCAGCACCGAAAAAAAAAATCCGATCCAGATTTCTATTTTGAACCTTCATTGTCATCAAAGTATCAAGTCAAGTTTCAAGTCTTTAGTCGAGTCCTAGTCAAGTCCCAAGTCCCAAAATAGTGAGACTTCAGTCGGAGTCGCAGACTCTGACCTATAGTGGCTTGTTACCTTAGATAAAAGTGTGGTCACACATTTTGTATTGTCTTTGAACTACACTACAGTTAAGCATGACATTATCTGAGTACTTTTTCCATTAAAAACATTTATGATTTTGTTTAAGCCAAACACACCTTGCAATAAAATGAACTGGATATTCACAGATTGCAAGAGTAGGGTCTGATTAAGGGGTCAACAAATGTTATTTACTGACTTACTGTAGTATTGCCTATTGGTCTACTCTAGTTCAATTTTGTAGTATTTACAACAATACAAATAATAATAATTTAGGTGTAGTCTAGGCCCTGTACAAAATATGTTTTAAAAAGTTGAATTTTAGAAATGAATTAATTAAATGTGTTTATTGTCTGCCAAGTATTTCAGAAAAATATTTAGCTTTCGGAAAAACACATCTGACGAAAAAATTCACACAATTAATTTCCATTTAAAATAATGTGAAGGCGGCAGGCACATGTTTGTGTGGCAGGAACGGTAGAGACATCAATTTGCGTATGCAAGACTGGACGGCCGAGTTCGTTGTGTAGGGCACTGCTAACCCAAGGTTCTGACACTTCCGCCAGACTGCTTGTGTCCAATGATACAAGCAGCCTTGGATGTGCACGTCAGGGAAAACAGCTCTCAACGCCCCCCACACAGCAGCTTCGAAGTCCACCACAAACTGCTTGACGTTTGCACCTCTCGTTGACAGGCACTTCTTGATTTTCTTTAACACCTTCTTGTAATCTTTCTTGGTCTTGCGGGACATCAGGCAGAACACCAACGGGATCTGCTTCTGGCAGCCTTGGTCTGACGCGTGGATGCTGAACATTTGAGTGAACGGCCGGTGGACAACCTTGAAAGTACCGTCAAGGTACCAAGTCTTGGCAGTGTCGAGTACTTCCGCTTGCACTTCGGTCATGAATACCAAATGCCTTGCCTCACCAACGGTGATGTCGATGACCTTAAAGTCAGCGGGAACATAATCCATGGCTAACTGAAACTGAAGGTCAGTTGGTTCCCTTGGCCGCTGACCTTGACGGGTTCTGTTGACACCAGCAGACCTGAACATGTCCCTCTTGGAAATCTCCTTGACGGCTGTCTTGACCTGGATGGCTTTTGCAGCTCCGGGGTTTGCGGGATGGGAATGTTCACGGCAGGAACCGGCAGTGAAATTGTCTCCATTCTGAATCACGGAGACTGCACAGCGATGCGACTTGCTACAATTTTGTAAAAGTAGGTACAATTTTGTAAAAGTAGTTAAACGTAGTTGAGTTTAAATTATTAATGTTACAAGCAAAAACAGTTTGTTTATTTTGGTGGTGAAGTGAACTAAAATAAATGTGATAAAATCAATCTGTCTGTTTTGTATGCTTTTTTATTTAGGTGTCATTGTATGTAAGATTAGTACTTAGTAAATTATCAGTGGGAATGGGGTGGATGGTATTACAAAGGGGAGAGAAGTAAATAAACACAAAACACATAAACAAGACGACTCAGGGTGCCTAAAACCAACAGGAACTCACCAGAACATTCCTTAAGTGGTCAACGGGCGATATACAGTTTCCAGTATTTTATTCATCACTGTCACATCAAACAAAATACTAATTAAGTAAAAATTTAATTATTAATACTAGCCATGTGTTTTTAAGCATACGAGTCTTACGGTAAAAGAAACTCACTACAATTGAAAGGAAAAAAAATTCATTTATCAAAACTCGTTAAATATCAATCAAATTAGAAAGTTAAGAAAATTAACAACACTTTATCCCAAGTTGCCCTGTGGGATAGACACCATCTTGCAGAGGTTGCGCTTGAGGGGGTACGGTACTTTGCGGTTCCCTTTTCCAGAGCTTTCATGTGACCAAGCATGACCCCTGAACTTACTTTCACTTTTCTTACAAACACGGATGCATTTAGGATGTTCACTTTGTAGGTAGGGTTGGCTCCAGTTGCCATGAGACAGAAAGCATCGCTGCTGCGGATCAGTTTCAATTTAACATCCACTCCATTTAACATTTGGCGGTCCTGGAAGAAAATGTCGCTGTGTATGGGTCCTATCATATCCACTACGTTACTGTTCATGATGAATTTGTATGTTTTCTTGAGACCTTCGTTAACCTCTTCAGCATCAGCCATAGGATCACCGTTGTCAAACCTTCTAGCCGTGTCCTTGTAGAACAGAGAACCCGTGAGTTGAGAGTTCTTAGCATCAGCACCATAGCTTAGTAGGGTTTCAATCATAGCTCGGTATGGGTAGGTGGGTGTGGGGGAGATGAGTCGCTCGTTAAGACTTACGTCTACCTGATTGAACAAAGAGTGTAAAAATAAATTCACGGGGCCCACGTGGTCTGCATCAGTCAGATTGGTGCCGTCTGCCTTCGTTACTTTGGCCTTGATGTAAAGTTGTGTTTGATTAAGATCCATGTATTCATCACCTGATCCGGGAATAAAGAATTCGATTGGCCCGCCATCGGAAAAAAGTTGAAATCGGGTGAAATTCCACCCATTGACCCTTGTCAATACTAGTTTGGGTGGGCGGAAGTGAAAACAAGTCTAGCTCGGATTTGGTACATTCGCAAGAGTGACTATGCAACAGTGCCATGATGATTCACAAGGTGTTGTTGAGAAAACTAATCAAAGATGTCAAACGATAGTTTCGCTCGCTTGCCAGACGTAGAAGTGGATCTTCTACGATGTGCTTTCCTTTTTATACCACGTTGGCGACCACCTACTTGTCTCCCTTCAAGCTACCAACGGCCTTTCGGGTGAGATTACGTCCAGCTTGGTGAAATCTTGTTTTGGCCGCTGTTTTGATATGTTTGCCCTCCAGAGCATCTTGGGCAATGCTGACTCCGTATTGAGTACCTCACGACCCAGCGTTTTAGCCCCTTGTTTTAGTAAAGGTATGGCGGATCGGAAAAGTCCTCCAAGAATTCCACCTAGTCCGTAACCCCGTTGGTACCGGGGCCCCGAAAACACAGGAAGACCCCTTCCAACTTGTTGGGTGTAGTAATGTTCATAATGTTTACTGTCGGGAACAAAGCGTCTCATGATGATGATGATGATGATGATCAGTTAAAGTATGCCGAGCGCCGTTTCCTGAAGTGTAGTTTCACGATGACCCGGCCACCTTCGAATGGTAGAGCCGAGCCCGTGTCGTCTCTTATAAATGTTTCTATCGTATGAATAAGTTTTTGTTTTAAGGGAAGATAATGCGGATTATCGTATAATTTTGTAATTTGTTTCGTTATTTCCATCGACGTTTACAATCCGTAACAAAGGTGCCCGCGTATCGCCAACAATGTTGTACTCTATAATGTTAGAGTATATAAACATGGAATGAAACGGATGTATGTCCACCACTGAGAACTTTTTTGAATACCGGTTATAATAGTCGTCTTCATTAAAACCAAGCAACGATGCTAAATTTTTTCCCAAGTTGAGTATCACGTCCTCTGATGTCTTGACGACTATCTTCTGGTTATATTTGTGATATTTAAAACTGACTTTTCCGTTGTGGTCTGGTGGTGGTCTTATATTACTAAGTAAGTCATCGGGAGTAGGGTACCGTAGTAACCAGCCGGTATACTGTGTAAATGTGGTGATGCCTCATCGGCCGAGCAAGCAAAAAAGTACGTTCTCTCAGAAACGTTAAACCAGCGGTGAGGATATGTAAACTGTGTCAGACCACACCCCAATCACCTTCAAGTGAGAGTGGGGTTGGCAAAGTCACAAAGAAATGACTTAATGTATTATTTGGATGAGTTTTCATGGAACTATTGCTCGGGAGCGTGACATAGAATGAGTCCGTCATGGTGTTCTTTATAAGTGGTGTATGAAGATCAACAAGCCTTCAATTGTTTTTATATAGTATGAAGATTAGTTACCCAACTGTTAAACTTATCTGGATAACCAACCCACTTAACAAAGTACTCAGTCTTCCCACGACGCTTTCTGGTATCCAACACTTCCTCTACCTGATACATATCATCCGTCTTAATCACAAGTTGTAATTCTTGTTCATAGAAAGTCCCGTTTAATTCTTCGCCGTCATAATCCTTTAACCTGTACACTGGAGGGTGCCGGGAAATTTTAGCACTGACGGTAAAAAGTTCAGTGGTCCAGTTTGGAAGATAACCCTTGCGAAATGGTCTAGTCGTCATACTTATCCGGACCGTATCCCCCACTTTAAACTTAAATTTAATTCGGCTTGTCCCTACATCCGAACTGTATAAAGCTCGCCATACTTTATCCGCATTATGGATAGTCACCGTTGCGGGAGTAGTCTTGATACTTCGATGATAAGAGTGATTGTAGGCGGAGAGCAACTTTGGTAAAACTTTCAAGTACACATGTGTATTGTTAGCAGTGAAGTAATTCCACATTTTGGTCTTGAGGGTTCTATTGAATCGTTCGACAATGCTTGCTTTGGTTTCGTTTTGAGTTGTGAAAAAACAAATATTTTATTTTTTTAACAAGTTCTGAAAATTTCGGTTGATAAATTCGCACCCCTTAATCGGTCTGAAGGAGGTGTGGCTTACGCCCACTTTTCAATATTTTTTGAATGCGTCGATTAGAGCTAGTCCAGTTTTGTTCTTGAGAGGAACGGCCCATGCGTACTTTGATAACACGTCTATGCAAGTCAACAGATACTTAAAACCTCTATTAAACTCAGATAATGATCACATATCGACCAGATCCGCTTGCCATTGTTGGTCAATTCCGTTCACCACGACTCTGTTTCGTTTAAACCGCTTACGAATGGGTTTGTGTAGAGTGTAAGCCGGTTGTTTGCTCAACCATTGCTTTATCTGTTGTCTGTTCAGTTTGACTCCGTCTTTTTGGGCAGCATTGTAAAGAGCTTCCAAACCACCAAAAGCGCCGGGGTGCTAGGCCTCGTAATACACTCTCTTCAGGTACGCCTCCCCCACTTCCATCGGTAAATTCAGAGCTTTCGATAATCAATGTACTCTTGCAACATACAGTCACGCATCGGATTTTCTTCAAAATGTCTCTAAATTTACAATCAGACTTTGGGGGACAACACTCCATGATGAAGACTACTTTCAAAATGATGGTTGAGCGCGTGGTGTATGTCCTAATATGGAGTCCATTTTCTTAGAAAGGGTAGGTGCACTTTTACTTCTAAGTTTCTTCTTCTTTACAGAGAGAGTGGATGGGAGATGGAAGCCCGCAAACAGTTGGGGTAGTCCATAATCATCCTCTTCTGGCTCCTCCTTCAGTGTTAATTTAAATTTTTGGAAGGGTTTTCAAACTTCCTGTTTTAACTTGGGTGGACCCAACTCACCTCAAGCTTGGGTGGGTCATCCGCGTTATCAGTCTCCGTTTTCAAAGTCATCGTCAAGGGGGCCATCCTCTGTCTGTTCAACTCCATGTACCGTTGAAGAGTCTGGTGGTAAAGCTTGATTTTTCTGGTCGTCGGTCATGTCTTGTCTTTCAAGTAGTTTCCGCATATCTTCATCTATACTATGCACCACGCGGGTCGTAGGTGTCTGTTCTAAACGCCTCGCTGACTGAAGCTTCGTCAGTCTCCTGCGGGACCAGTACCATTTTCTTAGCGTACTCCATATCTATTTAAACAAAAGTCCACCTAAAGCGCTCAACACTGGAGTGAGTAAAGCTCCGAGAAATCCACCCTTTTGACTGAGTTTTCTTTTTCTTCCGAGTACTCAACTTTCTGTTGGTAAGAGACCTCAGGTTTTGTTTGTACTTTTAAGTTTCTTTTTGTCAGCGGGCTTCAGGGAGCAATTTCCATTCAGGACGTTGAGGGCGCACTCACACAAACATTTCATTAATTCCTTGTTGGCCCCTTGGATAATACCGTGACGTTGTTTGTGGGTTCCCTTTACCAGCACGTGGAGATATGGAGTGCTTATGCAGACGCTTCGACATCTTCAAATGATTGACTTACTATCCAACACTCCATATTTATACCTTAGGAACATACCCAATTGGAAATTCACCGTGAAATATATTTGTTCGGAGTCTCATCTCTTCGGAAGTTGTCGGCTTCAGATCAATAAGGAGGTAAGTGTAGGGGTTCAAAGTAGCGTCCCGATAAGCTTCTACCAGGAACTTGGATTTATTAGGATACATCTATTTAGCTAGATGATTGATTTGGGAGGCGTCTCTTGGATTTTTAAACAACACCATATAGTGAGAGTTTAGACTTATTGTCCGCATTTCCTTCCCTCGGTAAAATAAATTTTGTAATATCAAAATAACCGAAAGGTTTCGATGATGACTACCCTTAGTAAACAGTTCAGAGACTTTTTTGTTGTTGCCCGATTCTGACATAAGATCATCTATTACAATAATATTTCTGTGTGTACGATCCAAGGACTGAAGTAGATCATCAGGAAACCCCTCCACAAATCGTATTTCAGGAACCAGACTAGCCAAATGGTCGTAAGCATCTTGATATTCCCCGTAGCACCAAATGATATTATCCGGAGGTGGTTCTATGATACCTTTCGAAGTGAACAAGCGCTTGGTAAAAACAGTCTTACCCGACCCCGTAGGACCAGAGATGACGCAAGTAAAGGGATGTTTAAGCCTCACGTCCATTTGATCAAATGATTTGAATCTTGAGAGGTAAGGTATTTTAAACCCATCTCCACTCCTTCATCACCCCCAAAATAAACTACATATCACCAACCTAAATCTAGTAAAATAATTAACAACCACACAAAGAAAACACAAGTTACGAGTGTTTACGTTTACCATTCATACCATTATTATTATTATTATTTAGTCATAATAGATTTTTACTTGTTCGGCATTGTTTTGTGTTCGTGAAAACGTTGAATCGTAATATAATACTGAAATATCGAAAGTAGACCTATACTGGTTACAAAATAGCATCGAATCATTAACAAAATAGCTTTACAGGTACTATATAGGTTTGGTAATGGATTAAAAAAGGGTTTAGTTTCAACATGAAAGCTTACTATTTATAAAGTTGATACCAGTACCTATCTTCCTGTGAAATATTTCCCTCTGAAATGCTGTCATCTTCGAGAAAACTGCATCTGAATACCTCCAAAAATGCAACAACTGATTTTTCGATTGCAACAATCGAAATTAAAGCGTCTATGAAATAGACATTTTAAAACAAAAAACACAATTCACAACTGTATATTGATGTTGCCACCACTGTTCTGCCTTTTCATTGCAAAGCTTGGGGTGTTTTGACCATTTTTGTCATTTATGCTAATAAGAATTTGCATATTCATGAGAACTTATGTGATGTCGTCCGAGGCAACAGTGCATAACATTTGTCCAGATAGGTAGTTGACACACCATCCTCGGCAACCTTTCTCTTTGGATAAAAGTAGGTGAAGGCACTTTTTACTTGGTTGTATGTGAACATGAACGCTCCCTTCATACTAAATCCTCGGTTGACTCCTTCTCCGGCTTGGCGCGACTGCAGGACGTCTAGGTATTTTTCCTTTGTGATGTCATTGTTCCGTTTATTTAGTCCTTTGCAGCTTGCTTTGGACGTATCTCCATAACAAAAGTAGGATTTACTACACAAGGCTACGATACCGGCGCCTTCCCATTCAATCTTGAATAATCCCGGTGTACGCTTATCATATGCGCGGTGTTCTGCTGTATCTTCCCTGGGAAACCAGTTGCTCTTTTCACGCTGATACTCGGCAGTCATGTGAGGCTTGACGATTGTCTCTAGACTATCTCCGGAGATGGCAAGGTAGGCAGAGTCCGTGTGAATTTCGCAGAGTTGAAAATCGGCCTTGTCGATGTATTTGACGAGGAAGTCATAATAGAACTCTAACATCCGAAGCTTGGCGTATTGGTACACGAAGAATCCAATCTGGATTGGTAGGTTCAAGTTGATTGATTTCTTTGCAAGCTCAACTTCGTAGAGACCACTTTCATCAAGTTCATGCAAACTGCGAAAATGTGACTTGTTGACGTAACAAGAGGCTTTCTTGTGACTGGTGCAGACTTTTACTTGCATATGTTTCTCCTGATTAGTAACTGTCTTGCCGTAGGCTGAGTTGCCTAGCAACTTCATTGTATCTGCCAAGATGGCCTTTGTTGGGTCGCTATCACCAGATCGTCGAGCATCGCTTACTGAGTCACCAAATCGCTTGAAGCACGGGTTCTGACCATACTGGATGCACTGATACACATCGGTTACTAGTAGACCGTGGGCCATATACCATTTTAACACGGGTGTTGCGAGAAGGATGCGTGAGCCACACATACTTCCAATGAGACTGCGGCGGGGTTTATTCATGATGTTGTGCTCTTCCGCAAACTGACGCATGTGCTCTCCAATGTCCTCCCGGCGTATGTCAATGTTTTTGAAGATAGGAGGCATTTCGGCGAAGTAATCTGTCAAAGCAGGGGGTACTTTGATGTCGCACTCTACCAATCCAAAAAGCGATCCGTCCCTCACACCTTGTAGTATTTGATCCGGCGTCATAAACTGTCTATCATGATACGGAAGTCTCATGGAGTGCACATACCCCTAGCATCTTGGTTGGTGGACAGAGTATGTAGCCATTCACACTCCCACATCTCCACCAGATTGTATCCCTGCTCGCGGATATAAGTCGAAATTTCCTCTGTCTTTGATAGCACTCCCCCTGGATAACTTTCGCACCTGGTTGACTTTGGAGGGTTTGTGGACATTGGTGGCCATGCCAAAAGCAACCTTGAAACTGAAAACAGTGTTTGTTGCCTGACAGTAGCCATCAACTGGGATTTTCTTTTGCCTACTCGTTTCTCGGTGTTGTTGTATTGATGGCGGATATGAATGTTCTCGGATACCATCATCCATTGTAGCCATTCTCGGGGCCATTTCGCCGTGCTGTGGCTCCTCGTAAGTTTAAAGTTAGTTTCTTGTTTACGCCTGATGAAAGTACCAGTCGGCATGTCTTGTGTTTAATAGCGACCACAAGTATAGTGCATTTGCGTCGAATCCTACGACTTTTCGACAAAGCTTTTGTCCTCCACGAATATATGTTTTATCTTTTTCGTGATGTCGATGGAAGATAATCGACGGTCCGCCGACGATGTTATGCTTTATCAGATAATACAAGTCCTTGTTTTTCTCGTCGATAAGAGAAAAAGCGATGTCTTCGGGTAGAGTTTGGAACAGGTACTGCATTGATAATCCGGGGACTGAGATCGATGTCTTGAACATATCAAGATTTCTCTCGCGGTAAAAGGCGAACATCTTCTCCGTTGCGTTGATAAATGGGACAACATCTAAGTTGTTGTACCAAATAAGGAAGTCGCGAAAGGATGTCATGTTTTTTCCCCGCCAAATCAGTGTACAGAATTCGTACTCAGCCGCCGTAATATTGACTCCCTTCAAGTTACTGTAGAATGCCTCGTGGGGAGGAAGTTCCGGGTGATTTAGTTTTTCTATGTTCGTCATCCACTCATACGGGAAGAAGCCCTTGGTTTCATTGCATTCGTACGCTTTGAGAAATTTCTCATAGCTGTACCCTGGTGCTAAATAGTTCGAGATGTCTAGGAATTTGAGCATACCTGTAGACATACTCATGTACAACCCCGCCTTCTTGACTATGTACTTGAAGTTGTCACCCGCAGCTTCCAGTTCAGTATATAGATGTTTCTTGATCACGTTTAGGTCATACCGCCCACTGTTAAATCCAAGCATGGGTAGTTCTCTCAAATACTCCTCAAGCTCCTTCTTTAAAAGTTCTGCCGGTAGTTTTTTACATTTTTTTGCGATCTGTGTCATCTTCCTCCTCACTCGTACCCTCTACCTCGTCTGCGTCACGTTCTTGACCGATCTCCTGCTTCTGAAGTTCAATCAGACCGTCGATCTCCACAAAAACATCTCTGAATGATTCTGATACAAGGGTCTCGGCTGCTCGGCTGATGTCGTAGATAAGTCACCATTTGCGACACAAGCTGACCTGGATCACCTTCCGTCACAAAGCATTTTGGGGCTTGGAAGTCGGGAACATTGCTAGCGACACTGACGCTGAGCTTATTGTCCCGACCTCTGTCTGATCCTCTACCTGCTCAAAGTAGCATTCGTAGTCAAACGTAGCCCGGAATGGATAGAATTTGAGTTCATCGTCAACTGTAACCCCATCTTCGTGCAGCTTATCAAAGATGGTGGGTGGAATGTGAAAAATTCCACCGGGGAACTTGTGTCGTACGTTGACATCACACGTCTGAGTGTGCCGCTGAGCGAAAGACGTGTTGAATACGACACCACACTTGGAACAGGGATATGCTCTGCTATATTTCTTGAAGTTAGAAATATAGCAAAAGTGTCTCCCGTAGATTGATGTACATCGTCTCTGCGTAGCGACAATGCGATCGTCTGATCAACTTTGCGAATGTTTGCAGTTGGTGAGGGGGCTCGTCATCATCAGGCTCGTCTTGCATGACGAGTTCGTAGACTTGAATGTTCAGTTCGAAGATGTTTTCTAAAATTGTCAAGTCCTCCAACGTTACCCCCTTGTTGGTTCGTCTGCCCGTTCTCTCCTCGTACACGTTGGCTAAGCGATGGGTTGGTCGCTCCAGTGACTCTACTCCCGCACCACGATGCAAGGCCAGGCATCGAAAAAAGCACAAGTTATCATTATATCGCCGGCCGGTGTGACGATTCGCGACAAGGGTGACGAGACCTTGGTTATTTGTGACGTGTTGTGGTAGTTGCTCTGGAGCACCAATGAACACCTCGGGAATCTTGTAGACTTATACGGACAGGTTGGTTACGGCAGCTACTGTCCATTTGGAGTCTGGTCGTTTCTGTCTCAGCACTTCCAGGATGTCAAGATCGTGTAACTTTTCCAAAAATTGTTCAAAGTCTGCCTGGGATCCTATGGTCACGGGAACTGGAAAAAATCCAGCATTGTTACTGCTTGCATGAAAGTAACGTAAATCCCCATTGTCGGTGTGGCGTAAAACAAAACCAAATGAAATATTGATTTTCACTCGACAGTTGAAAATGTCAAAGATGCTGAGTAGGGTTCTAGGCACATCTACTTCCCGTCCTACCAATCGGATGTTGTACGTATCCAGTATGCGCCCAGTCAAGTGGTGGGTCCTAATACTTCGCCAATTGTCTCTTTCCACACGAGATAAGCTGTTTTCAGAGTTCGGATATTCCACAGGATCCTCCTTTAGCACATCGTCATCAGATTGCGGTCGCTCTGGCTCGGGCACTGGTTGAACTGACTGAATTGATTGCTTCATCTCACCATCACTGCCATGCTTTAATTTGAAGTGACGTCGCATGGAGTAAGGTCGCGAGAACACCTTACCACATTTTTGGCAGCGGCGTGAGTCTACGGTGGAATGATTAAGTTTAGCAGAGGAAGGTGATTTGTCGCGGCGTGGGTGCACGGAGGAATGTATAAGTTCAGGGGAGGAAGAACGTTGGTCGTGAGAGGTTGATGGCTGGTCCCAATTTACAGGTGTTGTTGATGGTGCTCGTTGATGCACACTCTGCTTATGCTTTCTCAGCATGTCGAAACTTTTAAGTCTTACCACACTTTGAACAGGGCACACTTTTACCCCTCACACGGCCAGTTTTAGGTGGTGGACTCGTACCAGGCTGGGATCGAGGTTGTAGATTGCCGGTGGCCACTTGGTGGTGGGATTGAGGGTGGGAACGAGGTTTTTGAACCCCGGTGTTACTGGCTCGGTGTTGGATGTCATGATGTTGTTTGCAGGTAGGACAAGTTATGGGTTGAGCTCGGGTGTGCGTCGGCTGATGACGACGGAGTGTGAATCTACGGGTAAATGATTTGGTACAAGTTGTGCACTCATAACGATGACCAATCTTCTTCATACCGGCACCACGGTAAAGTATTGGTGATCTGAAATAAAATAAAAGAGATTGCCATTGTTATTAAAGACAATTTTTTGTAACGTTTTACAAGCAAAGAGATTGCGTAAGATAAGCCCTCCTCGATAACACGGACTTACTGACTTATCACTACAAAATTAGACTTTTTAGCTAAACGCCATCTAACGGATGGTCCGAAACGTGAAATACACGCATCGCATTATTTACACAGATTCGGTTTTACACATCCCTGATTAACGAAGGAGTAAATATGTTCCAAAATGTACACCATAAAACAAAATTGTGAAATGTAAATTGTGTTTTAATAAGCAGTGGATGTTTCAATGTAACGTGAGAAAACTTTGGTAAATGGGTATATCACATTACTGGTTTTAGGATGAAAGCACTCATTTAAATCATTTAGTTATTAAGCACATTCTTATGTAGGAATATTCTGCGAGTACTCACTTTCTCGTATGCCTCGTCTTCCCAAGTCTTGATGGTTTCAAGCTGACTAGGCGTGTAGTCTAGACTTGTTCGTAGATCTCGTCTGCCCAACCCTGGATAATGTCAAGCTGACTGGCCGTGTGACCTGGACTGTTCGTGTCTCGTCTGTGCTTGACTTGTTCGTAGATCTCGTCTGCACAACCCTGGATAGTTTCAAGCTGACTAGGCGTGTAGTCTGGACTTGTTCGTAGATCTCGTCTGCACAACCCTGGATAGTTTCAAGCTGACTGGGCGTGTAGTCTGGACTTGTTCGTAGATCTCGTCTGCACAACCCTGGATAGTTTCAAGCTGACTAGGCGTGTAGTCTGGACTTGTTCGTAGATCTCGTCTGCCCAACCCTGGATAGTTTCAAGCTGACTGGGCGTGTAGTCTGGACTTGTTCGTAGATCTCGTCTGCCCAACCCTGGATAGTTTCAAGCTGACTGGGCGTGTAGTCTGGACTTGTTCGTAGATCTCGTCTGCCCAACCCTGGATAGTTTCAAGCTGACTGGGCGTGTAGTCTGGACTTGTTCGTAGATCTCGTCTGCCCAACCCTGGATAGTTTCAAGCTGACTGGGCGTGTAGTCTGGACTTGCCTGGACTTGTTCGTAGATCTCGTCTGCCCAACCCTGGATAATGTCAAGCTGACTGGCCGTGTAGTCTGGGCTTTCCCAAGGTTGGCTCTGGTGAGCCATGATGAAATCAAGATGCTGATCCTTCCGCGGACGAACGTCTTGGCGCAATGGTATCACAGCGTAATGTAGACTCAACAGCAACGACTCTTCATAATGTCTCAAGGCACGCCCAGACCCCCTTATAAACCCCTCAAAGTAGAGGAAGAAAGCTCTGCTTTGTATGTACAGCATATCTGAAGACGATAACATAATTGAAGTTGTTTCAAGATGCTTGTTTTGGTTATTCCTAGGGCAACCAAGATGAAAGATGGCACAACATGTATTGTTTCAAACCTTTCCTCAATTATAGTCAAACGTGTTTGTTTTGGTTATTCCTAGGGCAACCATGATGAAAAGATGCTACATGTCTTACAATGTTTTGTTGGTAGGTTAATTAAATTATTTTTTGTTTAAATAATTGACGTCAATAACGTGTCAAGACGATCAAGCTTCGCGCACTGTCTGCTTGAACAAAAATTTCCTTTTGTCCACACGTATCTATTCATCGTACGTTTCTCTGTACACACTGGTCGTGGATAGTCACTCAGCCAGAACACCTTTGTTCACCTACTCTCAAAATGGCGGTGTACCAAAATGTGCACCACGGCACCACCCAAAATGTGCACCACGGCACACAATAGGGGTGCACCATTTAACACAATAGAAGTGCACTGCACATTAAATAGGGGTGCACTTTACACATTATACACTACTTACACCTTATACACTACTTACACCTTGCTTCACCACCAGTTGTTCTTCCCCATTTTCGTCGGTGATTTTCTCCAGTTTGGCCATGATGTCATCCATATTTTGGCTTTTTGCCAAGTTGGGGTTGCTTTTTAAGCACATCGAGATAGGAGCTGCCTATAATTTGCTTCATGGTTGGCAAATTTGGTTTCAAATTGGCAACTTCCCTCTCAAGTGCTGTAATCCTCATGGCTTGAGGAGTTGTCCGAGGTGTCACCTGGAGGGGTGAGGTTGGGGATATCTGGGAATGTGTGACTGGCCCTGCCCCTGCCTCGAATGGTGTCATCTGTTGATGATTTTGGGAAAGGCGTGGCATATGGAGGGAAGGTCTATGGCTGGTCTTTGGTGTCATCCAGGGAGTCATCTGCGGGGCTAATGCATGCGGCATCTGGAAACGAGTCTGGTGTGACTGAATCTGTTGGCGCGATGGTATCCCGAGCACAGTTCTGGATGTCTGTGGTGGAATGCTGGTTTCTCCAGAATTGGCAGGGAATTGGCAGGTAGGTGGTCTGTATGGCACTGGTCTGTATGGAGGTGTTGGAGATAAGGGTGAATAAGAATTGAATGCAGGGTGGAAGTTAGGGGGTGGTGGTGGTGTCGGGGATAGCGGCGGTGGTGTCGGGGATAGTGGCGGCAGTGGCGATGGTGGAAGAGAGGATGCTGAATCTGATTCCATTGCAACATCACTGAATTCATCCTTTGAAGGAGAGTGGGGAACAGCGGAATCGTCTACATTGCTCGACATTTCATTTCTTTCTTTCTTTTTTTCATTTTTCTCATTTATTTTCTGTTGGAGAGTTTGTAATGCAGTAGTGGCCATTTCCTCCAACCCCCTCACAGACTGGTTTGGCGGCAAAAGGTAACTTATAGTTAAGTTGTCTTGTTCTTCTTCATCTTGTGCTGGCTCACCTGATGCGATCATAGTGGCAACCTGTATTTCATATGCATGGGAGAAATAGATGTGTGTTACTGATAATTCATAATAATTTCAATTTGGTCAACTCATTATGTTATAGTCCTTTAGGAGAGTAATTGAATATTATGGTCCAAATGTACAGCTGTACCTATTAATATGAATAAAATCCAAAAAAATAAATTGAATTTGGACAGGTAACTGAGAAATGGGAACACTCTGTATTTTTTTTAAATCAATTTGTATCTGTATATTGGCATTTTGAATGGGCTCCGCTGCCTTAGTCGTTCGGATGGTAAATCCCTTGTCCACAGGTCATGCGAACAGGCTGATTGTATCAGTGGTATTGTAGTCGAGTCCACCATATCCATGTCCGAGTCCACACATTATAATAATAATAATAAAGGAAAGTTCAAACCAAACCATTTTCATTAACTGTTGCTTTATTCTCGCAACAACCCTGTGTATATTTGCATGCATAAGCAAAAATACACCAAAAGCTGATTCATATTTCACAGGAAGCAAATAGGATGTCATACTGGCTACTTTGTCCCCGTGTGAAATTTAACCATAATTATTTTCAGTACTTATTTTTAAAGTGCATTCAATTATTGCCCGATTTTAATTAAATTTAAATTTTTCTTTTCTTTTTCGAGTCTGGCTTCTAGACAGGTTCGGCGAGGGGGAATTTTTTTTTTCTTTTCTCGAACCAAAATTAGGGTTGGTCGGAAATGAGAATCGCGTCGGCAACTGAGTGGCCCGAATGTACATGGATATGATTGCACACGGGCACGTCACTTTACATGTGTTTTTAAGTAAAATTATGGCCAAGTTGTGCTGTGCGTTCAATTTTTTAACTGATTTTTTACGGACTTGGCCTGTACTCGGCCTGGACTCAGTTTGAATCCATAGGCTCAAGTCTGCCAAAAAGTAGACTTGAATATTGCAACACTGATCAATGGTGAGCTAGGGGGCTTTAGGAATAACCTACATGTTGATAACAAAACTCATGTCAACTGGTTTACCTTCTTTATAACAGCTGTTGTGCCTCCAGTCTTTGCAGTCCCCCGATTTTTAGCTTTTGATGTTGAAGCTGCCCCACCCCTAATCTGCTTTGTCACTTTATTGATCTGTTTGCTTTTGATCTAGAAATTAAATAACAAATGAGCATAAATCAGTGATGCCTTCGAGCTGGTAATGTTTCTTCAACATAAAAATTAAGTCTTGCCCGGGGTGCCTCATGACCACTTTATTTGAAAATGTATATCAACTATCAAAAATTATGACAAATAACGGACACGGAGTGAAGAAAATTGTGTTAATTTGGTTTAGTCAAATAAAAATAATCTATTGTGACTACAGTCCTTGAGCCAAAAGCTGAAAATTCATTTGCTGGTGCAAATTCACAATGGTAATTTATTCGAGTGAAGTAGTGTATCGTTTTGAGATACCATTATGATCTCCGGTAAAGAAAATCTACTCTGTGAATTAAGAGACAGGATGTTTGAGTTTGTGACTAAACAGCTAATCTCTATTGATGAACAAAACTACATAATGGAAAATCCACTTTTCAACAAAACCAAGGCCTCCGTAATGAATCTAGGTGTACGTCCAAGAATCTAAGTGTAGGTGAATGTAATAGCTAAATACCTGTCTGTTGACCGATGTCAGAGCCTTCCTGTTTGGGAGTTTTGTCTTTCTCGGGGAAGTGTCACTTTGGATAGCCTATGAAAGCAAATTTAAAAGAAAATACGAAAAGTGTTACGAATTATTATGAAAAGATCTTTCTGAATATGGTGAAGTCATACCTTGTCTTAGTCACACTTTCCCTAACCTGCACAAGTACATGTGGGTCACTCCAGCCCATCTTACCAAGGGTGGGGTGCCATGTGTCATGGATTTTTTTCTTATAAAGCATATTTGTAGGTATCTATTGGAAAAAAAAAAAAAAAAAAATTAGAGACATATATGAGGTAGACATTGGTGACCCCCTGGTGACATAGATTTGTGGAGGGTTAAATTATGACTAAAATATTATTATTTTTTTTTTTAAAGTGCTGTGCAACAACCAAATAATAAATATCTTTCTTACTATTTATATGGTTGAACGAGACACTAACTACAAAATACAAAAATTTGGACAATAAAGTGACCCGGATGCATTTTATTTCATTTTGAGGCCCTATAACTTTTTTATGATTGAGGTTATGGGTCAAACTGTTTTAGATTTAAAGTATACACCATGCAAAAACATAGGTGGTCTACTTAAGAAGATGCGGCCCCCCTAAATATAGTCTTTTGTGCAGCCATGCTGACCCCCCCAAAAAAAAAAAAAAAAAAAAAAATTCAAATTGCCACGGTGCCAAAAAAAAAATAATTAAGTAATACGATCTCTAATTTAAATGATTTGAGTTTCGGTTCGATACCTAAAACACACTTAATAAGTAAAAATCCACGGCCCATGGCACCCCACCCTTGTTAAGTTAGGCTGGAGTGACCTACATGTATGTGTATTAAAAAAAAACTTAAAAAAAACATGTCTCACTTGTTTCTGAATTTGCGTCTTCAGTGGACGCCTTTTCTTTGGAGGTTCCTGTGGTTGAGCTGTTGCATTGTTGGCCTGTAGAATGAAAAGAATGAGCGATAATTAAGCCCAGCCAAAAGCGAGTTTGTCAATTGCTTGTTAATGTAAAACTTCAATTTCCGTTTTCACTAAATAACATTGTCTTTTTTTCCTTCGTGATGTCGGTTAGGCCTACAACTAGTTGCATTGTAATAATGCATAATGGAACACACTGAATACAGTTTGATATTAGGCCATTTAAAATGAAATAAACCAGTTTCTCATTCCCGCCCGCTTCCATTTTCACAGCCGCCTCGATATTTATTTATGTTATAATGTATAAAAATACATTATTTCTCGGAAAAACTTCAAAAAGCCCGGACAATAAACTGTTTTTAAAATTTGGTCTTAAGTATGCTTTTTTTGTATTATCTGAATTCAGTGCAAATCATTATCTTGATTGTTATTACTGATAGTTATTTTTTTTAATTTTTTTTTTGTGTGTGTGTTATTGTGCGTGTATTTGGATTCTTATTAGTGTTTATTATAGATTTAGAAAAGCAAAATACAAATGTCATACGAGCAAAGGATTTTCAGCGAAACGCCGTTCTTTGAGGGGTAGTTTTCGGGGTCTGAGCAAAAAGACCCGGTGAACACCGCAACGACCCACGCCGCACGGAAGCTCCCTGCAACGGCGTGTGTTGTACGTGTGTGCGTGGTCGAGTCAAACCACATGGCCAATCTACGACACATTGCAACTGATTTTTAACGGCAAAATTAATGCGTTTAATCGGGTTTCTACTTTAAAAAAAGAGGATTTGCTCATAACCATACATTAATGTATGGTTTTTGGTTGGACTGTAATTCATGTTTTAATTTCTATATTTTCGATTTTATCGTTCAAAAATTGCTTACTCTCGTCATAGTTTCGTCGTTCGTATTTTGCTTTGAGTGGACGATACCATTTGTTTAATGGTGGCGTTTGGAAATTATTTGTTTTTGCAGACACTTTCTGCTGGAATATTTTTGCGGATTAGCAGTAAATGGATGTTTAAAACAGTTTAATCATCATCTGATCTGCCTGCGAATGATTTTCAAAATAAACTTGCACATAAAATGGAAATGTGCCGTGGAACAATTCTCAAGTTCCTCAACCTAAATATGTACCCCCCGTTCAGAAATACACGTTTCTGTAGGCATGGCATTAGGCATGCTGGCAATATGGAATGAGGATTCTGCGATCTGTGCTTTTAATTGATTTTTTTTCGTGAAATTAAATGAAATATTAATTTATACTATAACACATGTAGTTTTGAAAACTTTCTTATAACTGTTTGTTTTTGCGCGAGTTTTTAAGTTGATTGGAATCAATTTCCAAGAATATTCTACAGAACATTTTCCGAAAAATTGACACAGATATTACTTTTTTATTGAAAATAGTTTAATAAATCATTGACCTGCTCAGGACTACCGTATAATAGTTTAAAAATTATTGTTTTCGTAACATGTATGTATTTAATTATTTATTTATTTGTTCGTTCTTAATTTTTAATTATTGCAAATAGTTTATAGCCAAATATATGAAGATACATGTACGTGTATAGTGCAAATAAGATACGTCCTCAGGATGCATGTATGCCTACACCACTTTTTTCAGAAAAACATTGCATTTGCAAAGTGCTGTTTTATCACATACCATGTAAATATGCAAATTAGTTAATGAAGAAAATGAGTCAGGTTCACTTCTCGGAATTTTTTTTCTCAAAACAAAGCTTGCATTTATTATTTACTGTTATTCAGCAAATTTAAAACCGAAAACGTTTTCCTCATTTGTACGTAATTAGGTAATTAATTATGCAAATCTGGTAATTATTTTAATATGTATAGATCTACTTGCATTCCCAACAGCCAGATTTTGAAGACTTGTTTAAAATTTCATCAAGATATTTGTTTTTGACTAAGGTTTTCTATGTCTACACGACAAATTTGCATTATTTACCCCTAATTAGTTAATTAAATATGCAAATTAGATCATTATTGAAACTTCTGTTTGCATTTTTGAAAAGCTTAATTTCATACCAAAGCTTAGACAAAATATCAAGGAAGTCTGATACCATGTGACCAGGATAATAGAAAAAATAACATTTCTCCAGTCATCTTTTCGGTGCCAAAATAGTAATAAAGAAAAACAAAAGATGGCCTTTGACCTCTTGGCTAAAAGATTTCCTCATTTTACGAAACTTAATTGCCTGTAACTCCCAAACGCAATGACCAATTTAAAAAAAAATCCAAAAGATCTCTTCTAATGAAGACTCACTCTATAAAATGGTGTATATTGTAAGTGCTTGTTCCTTTTATTTAAAATTCACCTGAAATGCCTAATGCAATGATGATACTTTTTGCGGTCTGCAACTCGAGCCTTTGCGATGGCTTGAAGTCCACGCTTCCATAACGGTTTAATTCATAGTTCTTGACCATCAACATTGAAAATGAAAACATTTTCGTTACAACACCTACAAAATATTCAAAATTCGTTCGCTCGTGAAATTCTATTTGTTATCTACTCGCGGGTAATGCATTTTTAAGAGTGATTGCGGATTGTATCCTCTAATGGAGCAATCGGTAAACAACTTTGATGGAGCTTTCACCATCATGGCCATCACTTCAATGAAACCACAAACGGGTTTGCCAACAGATACGCATTGGCATGGGTACGAGTGGCATTAGTACGCGTTGGCATGGGTACGAGTTGGTTGGAATATGCATGAGCTGGTTGATATAAAGTAAGTTTTGCGGTAACACCATGAAGACGATCAGAGCATACTGATTGAAACGTCGAGTTGAAACCAACGGTTCTTTTCAGAACCACCCAACGGTTCTTTTCAGAACCACCCCAACTCACAGAGAGAGATTATCATTACACGGTGTTACCGCAAACCTTACTTTATATCGTATTTCCACCATGCAAAGTTTCAAATCCTACTTATGAGCTGGTTGTTTGGAGTACGAGTTGACTCATTCATGGCGTTGGACCGCGCTCGCACAATAGCATCATCTTGGCCGACATGATGCTGTTGCGCAAGCGCGGTCTACCCATTACGCAATAGCACCATATGGTCCAATTCCATCTACAGAGAAAACTTTATTCATGTAAAATAACAATGTACGAAAGTGTCAACCACTTTTAAATGTGTTTCCAACTACCACCCTGCCATTAATCAAAGTGTTTGGGAGTATTTTAAACTTGTCTTTCGTCGTCTCGAAATCGTCGAGTTATTTTGAGTTGACGGAGATTATATAATCAAGCACAAAGGAGGATTCTTCTCGCCAAAACATAAATCCTGACAGGAGTACTTAATGTATCAATAGGCTGCACTTGACGCAAAAAATAGATAATAAAGTCTACTTTAAATTATCTATTCGTACATGATGACAGATATACATGAAAAGGCGGAGTCCCTGTGACGTTACTGTGCGGCGTGCTATTGTCTGTTACGTCTGTCAGTTACATTTATTTGCAAAGATTACATGTTCAACAATTTAATAACGAAAGTCAATGATTTTAATTATTCTTACCAACTGTTTCTTTTCTTTAGAAGTTACACTCCCTAATGTGCTGTCTGTTGCTTGCGGACGGAGCCCAACCTCAACGATATGTTCATATTTCAATATACGACCATTTTCAGCAATCACCTGCAAAAAAAGCAATAATGTGAATTTTTGGACATACACGTACAAGTACATTCATGATACTAAAACTACGCAATAAATTACAAACATGACGTATCCTATATGTACTTAATTTAATCACAACAAACAATTCTTACCTCGCACTTGAAATTGTCGTTGGTATCCACAGTAAAGGTCTGACCGAGTTCTCCATTCGAACCTTTGTAGATTACAACATCACCCTTTGAAGATTTCGCGGGTTACGTAGGAGGGCCATTCGCTTACTTTGATTTCCTTAGAAATCCACCGGCGTTTTTCGAGTGGGCGTACGTGTTCTGCTTTAACGCAGGCATTTTCGGACTTAGGATAATCAGACCATTTAATGTAGAAATTTTCGTTTTCTTTTCTAACGATCAAGCCACGCAGCCACAGGCCACATGTAGGATCAACTGCTTGAACCAGAGTGCTGACGTCCATCGCTGTGGGCGCTATGGGTCAATGGTACTGTCTTGTGCCATGATGGGAGTTAAATACACATACTCTTCATAGACACGTGACTTCATAACAAAAGACTGCGCAGACTAGCGATTCCCGTAGACCAATCGTTTGTTGTAACAGATTACCCCCCCCCCCCCTTGTCAATAATACAGTGCTATGGTGACTGCAACAAGCAACCAAAACAATGTACTGCACAGGGACTCGTGGTGTCCCTTATAAAAATCCACTGCAGTTTTACTGTAATAAAACTGTAGTTTTACTGTGGTATTTAAAGTTTTACTATAATAATTGAATTAAACATGAAGTTTGTGTTACTACAGTTTTATTACAGTAACTGTAGAAGCAAGAAACTATAGTAAATTTACACTAAAAGTGGAGTATATTTTTTACTGTAGTTTTACTATGATAATTTAATGTAGTAAAACTACACTAAAACTGTAGTAAAATTACAGTAATCCTATGTTACTTTCCCTTTAATAATACTGCATTGTTACTACATTTTCAATGTAATTCAATTATAATATTATTGCAGTAAAATTGTACTATTCCTGTATTATACTCATTTAGTATTACTGTAGTTTTATTATGATCTAACTACAGTTTTTAATGTCATATAACTGTATTAATACTACAGTAAAATTGTAGTATTCCTGTATTATTCATTTGGTATTACTGTAGTTTTATTATGATCTAACTACAGTTTTTAATGTCATATAACTGTATTAATACTGCAGTAAAATTGCAGTATTCCTGTATTGTACTCATTTGGTATTACTGTAGTTTTATTATGATTTAACCAGAGTTTTGAATGTAATACAACTATAGTAATACTGCAGTAAAATTGCAGTATTCCTGTATTACACTCATTTGGTATTACTGTAGTTTTGTTCTGATTTAACTAGAGTTTTGAATGTAATACAACTATAGTAATACTGCAGTAAAATTGCAGTATTCCTGTATTATACTCATTTGGTATTACTGTAGTTTTATCATATGATTTAACCAGAGTTTTGAATGTAATACAACCATAGTAATACTGCAGTAAAATTGCAGTATTCCTGTATTACACTCATTTGGTATTACTGTAGTTTTGTTATGATTTAACTAGAGTTTTGAATGTAATACAACTATAGTAATACTGCAGTAAAATTGCAGTATTCCTGTATTATACTCATTTGGTATTACTGTAGTTTTATTAGCGGTGTGCGTTTTCGGATATTTTTGGAACCGGATACCCGAAATCAGGAAAGTTCGGATACCCGGATACCCGTTTTCATTCTTGTTGAAAACATGCCTCCTTTGGTGTACAAAAAGCAACACAACATGTAGGCGTGAAAGAAAAAAGTGCAGATCCTTTGTTGTATTTTTAGTCATATGAAACGTATTGAAATGAGTCACAAATGAGGGTTGCGCTCACATGATTTGCAAAAAGCATAGCGATAGCTTTCAAACTGCAACTGGACGGATGAATAACTTTGAATATGTCTGGGATTTTTATATAATATGCAGAGTAAATGGCTTGAACACTCCTGAAGTAGTTCAATGAACAATCTAGTTTTCCTGAGGTATTTTATGAGTTCGAGCATTGGTATGAATTAAGATACCAAGACAAGTGATTGTTTGGGAAGGGCTGTCCATCTTTGAGCAATTTATATGAAATACTAACCATAAAGTAAAACAAGTAATTAAAATGCCATTTACAAGCCTCCCGTGTATTTTCAATTTTGATGAGAAAATCATCCAGGTAAGCAACGACCCCATTACAACCATGATGTTGCATCATACGAGAGACATGCAGACGGAGTAATTCTATGAAAATGCATGGCGCACGTGTATTTCCAAATGGAAGTTTAGTGCCATTTAAATAAGTCATCGGGATGACAGGTATATATATATACCGATAAGCACTTTTGAGATCAACTTTGGGAGTCATATTATTGGAGTAATACTTTTGTTTATGTCTTCCCAGCGCGTTGTAATGGGCAGCAAATTTTGGTGCGCTTTCATCCGTCGATCTTTTTCAAGTTTTGGATCGAAATTGAAGTCTGAAGCTATATGTACATTGTATATGTACACGTGATGTATAGCCTACACTGATGTTTGGAAAGGCACTAACACAAACAACCTTGACCTACACATTGAATTATTTTGGCGTGAAAGAAAAAGTATTTTTAGTCATATGAAATGTATTGAAATGAGCCGTTGCGCTCAGATGACTTTCAAAAAGCATACTTAGCTTTCAAACTGCAGCTGAAGGGATGATTAATGATGTCTGGGGGTAACTTTGAGGATGTCTGGTTTTTAATAGAATATTCCACCAAATGTACACTGGTGTATGACAAGAAACTATAAATCCTGATATTTTGAGATATCTGCAAACACATTCTTAGTATGGTTTATTTTTAAATAGGAACTATACATCTCAAATGGCATCTCAAATTACATCTAAATATTAAACAAATTTTGGATAAATAGAGAATTAGCTGTTGCAAACTGCTTACCAACCTAAAGGACCTGTAGTATAAATGCAAACTAGTCGTTATTCGTTTCGAACCTACAGCAGGTTCTTTCTCAAAGGGGAAATAGGATTGATAAATAATTAGTAGGGTGTTTAATTTGTTAGGGTGTTATTGAATATAAATTACGGGTAGTTTACTGTCTTAATACATGTACCACGAACAAAATAACACGCGGGCATGGATTCACTGTTTTCTTCCCTATGTATTCATCGCAACATGTATTCTCCAAATTTGTGTCAGTAGATAACGTCTCAAAAAGATCAATTTCATCTTGCTATTAACAAGCACAGATTATAATCTGGTAGTCTGGATTACAATTGGTGTCGTTTTAAGTGAGTGGCACATGCATATCGCGCGTAGCATGCAGCAATGGCACGCTTAATTCATACGGTACTCGATCGTTTCATGAATAATCAAATTGTTTCTGTATACATGGTGTAACAGTCTAGCAACGTTCTAATTAGGCTATAACTATTTTATGTTCTTTAAATTAAAATGTTAACGACGATGACTCTGTAACACACTCGTATACAAAACCCACACCCTCACGCTGCATTCTCTGTGGCATAAACAAACCTTGGGTGAAGGTAGTGATTAACTTGCTTAACTTTTTCTGTACAAAACCCACTCTATGGGGTTGTCGTATACAATGTAATAGGACATCCTCTACGAAAGTGTTTTTAATGTAACACAAACAGTTGGACAAAAGTGTATGGAAAATGTCCGTAAAATACTACAAAGGCGTTATCAGAGTGTTAATCTCTTGAATAAAATTGCTCCTTAAAGTGTAAACATTACATTGTTCAATAGTAAAAGATTTCTGTTCACATCACTGAAATGGTAAGTCCCAATTTTAAAAAGTCGTTTACGGGTACCCGGAACCGAAAAATGGAATCGGGTAATGACAGTTTCGGTCGGGTATCCGGATACCCGGATACCTGGCACAGCCCTAAGTTTTATTATGATTTAACTAGAGTTTTGAATGTAATACAACTATAGTAATACTGCAGTAAAATTGCAGTATTCCTGTATTATACTCATTTGGTATTACTGTAGTTTTATTATGATTTAACTAGAGTTTTGAAAAAAATAAAAATTTGAAATCTGTACTTTTTTTTTCTTTTTTTTTGCCCGGCGACGAATATTCAAAACATTGGTCTGAATATTTAAAAAAAAAATTAAAAATAAATAAGTTGATTTTTCGTGTCGAGAAAACGAATTGCGAAAAAAAAAATCGTGAAGGCTACGTGTCTGTGTACTTGAATACCATACGTTTCGATCACGCATCCATACGTGCCGTCCTGATGATGTGCATCGGCCCCGGCCGGCCGCGCGGCGATCCGACTCCGTGCCTCCCTCATGTCTTGATATCAAATACATACAGCGCAGCGGGGCGTGCTGAACCGTGAGAACAGCCCGTGTGCACTGTTCGGTGCTAGACCAGCGGCCGTGGGATTGGGTGTTAGACGGAAAGTGTAATACGCGATGTAAACATAATAGTTTGATACCCGTCCCTTTATACTTGTGTAATCAAATTCCATGCTGTTGCACGTTCGTTCTGTCAGCAACGAATACTTTTCTGAATTCTATGACTGTAAAGGAGGGAGGAAAGCTGGATAAATGCTTTATTGCCGCATCCCTTGATGTGAAAGTATTGGTTCATTGTCCAATGCAATGGGCGTCGGTGAACAATCCCTTGAATCACTGCAAGTGCCGTCGACATGACTGCCACCGGAACGGCTAGAAAGAAGAGAAGCAATCCACTTGTACTTCTGCTAGTGCTAGTGCTACTGAAGAATGTCGTCTCCGACCGCCACTTTTTAAGAGGATTTTTGGATTTTTTTTGCAACCACTAACCAGGTAAAAAATTATTCTATCGTTTTTTGGGGGTACAGAAAACATAAACTATCTTGACTCCACTTTTTTTTAGTGTTATGATGGTTTTCAGAATTTATTTCCCTTCTAAAAAAATCCTCCCCTTCAGAAAATAGAAGGATCCTTGGGTAGAATGTCGTATCCGACCGCCACTTTTTCTCATTAAATATAACCAATTATGTTAATCTTACGTTACCTACCTAGTATTTTTTAGTAAGGTGAAGAACATATGGATGATGATGGAAATATACTTCAAATTATTCCAGGATATTTATTTCATTAAAAATCAGGCATTTTTGGTATACGATGACTTCCTCAGTCATGTCAGTCTGATCTTGTAAACTCCACAAATTTAGTGACCAACACAGTCATTGTACATGCGTAGTGGCAACTAGGAGCCTATAATAGGATCATCCTTCTATTTTCTAAAGGGAGGATTTTTTAGAAGGAAATTATCAAGTCCGAAAACCATCATAAAAGTGGATTTTAAAGATAGTTTTTGCTTTCTGTATTTAAAAATCGATGGAATCATTTTTAACTGGTTAGTGGTTGTTAAAAATTCAAAAAACCCTTTCCAATTGCAGTAACAATTATTAAAATAATACAAAATAATAAATAAATTATAATGGGTATTAAACAGAAATTTAAAAGATGCATAGAAGGCTTATTATAACTGACATGGAATTGCGAGACGGAGGCAAATCCCAGTATAAAAACACCTTATGATCGTCGTCCAATGGATTTACATGTACATGTATACAACACTTCCCATCATTTTATTTTTTCCTGTCTGACAACTTTTTCAGCACCTAAAAATCCGTAAACCAACTAATAAAATTGGAATGGCCTTACCCTGAATGGCACCCTCACACGGTTGAACATACGGTCTACTGAGCTGTCAAGATGCTGCAACACCTACAGGACTCGGATGTTTGTCAGAAATCCTTTTTTAAGTGGATATAAGTCAGTTCATTTTACCTGTTTGGTTGAGCTTTAACATTATTGATCATTGATTTTAGATCTCATATTCTAGAGGTTTGCTATGGCACCGTGTAAAAATGAACAAAAATTCATGTTTCAATTAGTGTGTTCTAATTGCCTTTAGGAGAGTTGAAATAACAAGTTCATACCAGTACCAAGCCTGCTGATAAAACAGTACTAGTTGACCTCAACATTGAAAGTGTGTCTCTCCCTGTTTCCATAACCCTTTTTACCAATGGCCAGCATTGAATGTTCATGTTCCGTACATACATTGACGTGACCTACATGTAAGTTTATATGAGACTGGCCTATATTTTAATTAGCATCTATGGAAATAAACTTGCCATTTCATAGTCTAAAAAATATATTTTATAACAACAATTTGTTGTTTTACTCAGGTAAATTTACATTACATTTATTTATAATCTTATAGACATATTTTCTTTGCACATTCATAAGATAAAGTGCAATCTCAAAGCGAATGTACCAAAGCATTACTTTATCTTTAGTTTTTATAATTCAACTTTGTATTTTGTTTTTCATGGTCATCAGGCGACTGTTACAAAACATTTAAAAAAAATTAATATGGGTTAATTTTAAACTATGTATTTTATTTTATTATTTTGTTTCATGGTGGCCAGGTGCTCAAGAATAAGACTGAAGATGTATCATGTACCAAACGATTTTGTTTGTGTTATGTAATTTCGTCTGATAGAATCATCATGATTACTGTCGGTTTATTGTTGCTAGACCTGTTTAAGTCAGTGTAATGTTATAGGAACCTGTTAATTAATTGTGGTCAAGATCCACAACAAAATAATTATTTTACAGCAGTAGGAACAGGAAAAATACAGTAAACTTGCAGTTACAGTGAAACTACATTGTAGTAAAACTGTAATAAAACTACAGTACAATTACAGTGATAATCTAGTAAAGATGAATTAAACTACAGTTTCAACATTGTTTTACTACACAAAAATTGTATCAAAATTATGCTGAAACTATAATAAAAACTGCAGTAATATTACAGTGAAACTACAGTGTAGTAAAACTGTAATAAAACTACAGTACAATTACAGTGATATTCTAGTAAAAATGAATTAAACTACAGTTTCAACATTGTTTTACTACACAGAAATTGTAGCAAAACTATGCTGAAACTATAATAAAAACTGCAGTAATGTTACAGTGAAACTACAGTGTAGTAAAACTGTAATAAAACTACAGTACAATTACAGTGATAATCTAGTAAAGATGAATTAAACTACAGTTTCAACATTGTTTTACTACACAAAAATTGTATCAACATTATGCTGAAACTATAATAAAAACTACAGTAATATTACAGTGAAACTACAGTGTAGTAAAACTGTAATAAAACTACAGTACAATTACAGTGATATTCTAGTAAAAATGAATTAAACTACAGTTTCAACATTGTTTTACTACACAGAAATTGTAGCAAAACTATGCTGAAACTATAATAAAAACTGCAGTAATATTACAGTGAAACTACAGTGTACTAAAACTACAGTAGAATTACAGTGATAATCTAGTAAAGATGAATTAAACTACAGTTTCAACATTGTTTTACTACAAAAAAATTGTAGTAAAACTATGCTGAAACTATAATAAAAACTGCAGTGATATTACAGTGAAGCTACAGTGTAGTAAAACTGTAATAAAACTACAGTACAATTACAGTGATATTGTAGTGAAAGTGCGTTAAAACTACAGTTTTAACATAATTTTAACATAGTTTTATCACACGATTTTGGCCAAAACACTATAGTTCTACTACAGTTACTACAGTAATCTATTATGATAAAACTACAGTTATTCTGTAGTGTTATTACAGTACAAATAAGAAAATATTGCATGTTTACTGTGTTTTTACTATAATACCACTGTAGGAAAACAACAGTAAAATTATAATAAAAACTATAGTAATAATGCAGTGGTTTTTTATAAGGGGTATTTGGGGTCCTGAAAAAGTTCAGTTGTCCCGATTTACGCTTTGTCCAAGATTAAAGATGTATTGCCCGATCACGTGGGGCGTGCTGAGATCAGTTGGTGTACCGTAGTAAATAATGATGGTGCAAACCCATTCAGTGACACCACATCTTCGTTGACTTTTGTTTTTGTTTTCCAAGATGTATTTGTCATACAAATTGAAATACAGTGAATCCGTATTTGACTATTTCCAAAATTTGTCAATTTGACAATGAGTTTTGTGGGAATAGTAGGCTTTTTTGTATGAACGTACCAATAATGACCGATTGGTCAAATTGGGGGAATGTGTAAAAGAGACAGGATATTTTTTCAGATCCTTTAGTAGCAATAGCTAAGCTTTCATGCCTTACTCGGCAATCATCAGTTGCATGTAATGGTTCAAATTAATGAGCCTGGTGGTCTCCTGTCTTATTTTTAGATAAGACATTGAATTGATGTTCTTTCCAAACAATTGTAATGTGTCCGTTTTGTTTTGTTTGAGTGAGAGAGTTCGTTGTTTTTATGTGATTTGTTCCTCTAATAAGGAAAGTAAAACATTTAGGCCTTTCTTGAATGCAACAAAGGGTTGTTTCGGAAATATTTCCGAGGGTGTTGGTTTTGTTGTCTCAGCGGCCAGTGTTTGTTTATTGCTTGATTCACATCGTTGTGGTTAACGAACGGATTATATGTGGTTGAGAAAACCAGTGGTACTTCCATGTTATTGTTTACCTTTTGAATGGGTTTGGCTAGGTTTGCCAGTGGGTTTTTGGAAGTATTGCTAAGCATTGGTTATGCAATTCTCATTAGTCTTTGGAAGATATTTATATCACTCAGGAGAGTAGAACGGGTTGGTTTAGCAGGGGTTGGAACGAAGTTTAAACCTTTACCCAGAGCAATTTTCTCAATTTGAGATAGCTTCGCTGTGGATAGGTCTGTGATAAATTGTTCACTTTGTTCTGATAAAATAGTCATTTGACTAATATGGTTTTGTTTGGTTTTATTTGAGCAGTCAAATGAAAATCGTTTCAATTTTCGTTTTGATTGTGAATGTTTTGTACTTTCGTACATTTCCTTTTTGCCATAGTTGGGAGTTTTGAATCCAATAATATACACTTTTATATTTGTATTATATTAATTAGATAGTAATAAGGTGGACAAATGGCATGAAATATCTCTTTTGAGAAGATGTGGTGGTCCTGAAAAGGACCGGTGGAAATTGGTCTTTAAAAAGACCGGTGGGTTTCGAAAGAGCTTTTTAAACTCCCTCTCTTGGCCGCTTCTTCCCCCGTTTCGGGGGTGCTTGTGCATCCCTAACGAATGCCAAGAAGGGGCGGGGGATACCTTGCTTAAAGTTGCAGCCTGCAAAATTTAAACAGTTAACATTTAATTTAGTTTGTAAGATAATACAAAAAAATTCAGATGGCAGACTTGTGAATAAGTCAGTTTTGCACCTCAATACCCACTTAAAGGGAACGTATACGTTTGGTAATTCCAAAAATTAATGGCCATAAAAACTTACTTGGTAAGATGCACTGCAGCTGTTGATAGTATAAAACATTTTGAGAAACGATTCCCTTCGAAGTAATGTGGTTATAGAGAAAGAGATCATGTTTTCACCCCCAAAAATTTGAATCTGAGTAATGCTATACGGATTCCGTTCCTCGGCGTGGAAATAACCGCTCTAGATTTTCGCCGATATCTGAAAAACGCTACCACCTTTTGACATGAAATTTTCACAGGCTAGTTTTATGGTACATGTATATGTATACAATTATATAGAATTGAAACAAACGTACGGTTCCAAATACCAAACGTATACGATCCCTTTAATGTGGGACAACAACTCATCAAGGGAACAGGAAGCAATTTTACAACAAACAAATACGTATCGATAACTTGTAATCACGCCCCATATCTAAGAACTGTGCATCCATGAAAGCATTTCTTGTAGAATATTTTATCCAAATATGAGTAAAATTTTCTTTAATTATATTAACTATTTTTATTTCTCCAAACTTGTTTTTTTTAAATTGTTATTATCAACGTTTTTACCAACCTTTTTGCAGTAGTGGTTCCCCTTTTTACCCACAGTTTTAATTCTGGTAGTGTATCCCCCTGTTGAACAGTTTCTTTATCTAAGCTTGTGACATAAACAATGCTCCCTTGTCCACCAAACATGTGGTTCAGATTTTATAGACCCTTCATCAGACAGGGGCACAGAATATGCCTGACAGTGCTAATTTTATACCTGTGAATGGCTGCAATGCTGTAGCGGTTGTATGGCCGGGAAACTTCTGCTCTGCCTCCTTCCATGTGTCCGCACGTAAGCAGGCTTGACTCCGGGGATGCGGGTGATGTGGCAGTTGAAGGCGACTCTGGAATCCTTGATGGGGAAGGTGTTGGTAAACGCCGTTTGAGAGAGCGATGTTTCAGAGATCTGCTGAGTTTGGTAGACATTTTGTCGTTCGTTCCCCTGGTGCCACGATCCAAGGGAACCAACTGCAAACCCGAACACTTCGACATCCTTGCCGTCAGCTGCCTGAGCTCGCTTCAGGTCAGCATACTTGGTTTCCTTGGCGGCCACGGCAGTCTGTAGAGCATTACGGTCATTGTCGAAGGGGCAGCAGACGTTGATGATGGTGACTTTATTCCCCTCGATGACCGTGATGTCCGGGTGCTCCCGGGGTGGGGATCTCCAGGGACGTGCTGGTCAACATAAACTTGACCATGCCGGATTGCCACCTTAATCCGGTTCTGTGCAATGTTATGCTGACGGCGGATGGGGACCATGTTTGTCCGGCAGTTGTTCACGATATGCGGAGTCTCCTTGGGATGGTTGCACACTGGGTTCGTCTGGGGTTTCCAGCGCTTCGCCGTTGCATTGGTTGGGAGACAGTTGAAACGGGCTCGGTGGATGAACTTCCAGTCGCAGAATCAGATGAAATTTCCAGAAGGCATCCACGACGACCCGTTGATGTAGGCATCCCGATGGAGACAGCGGGGCGACTTTCCCCTGGTCCGGGAGGGTGAGTAGCTTGGCGGTGTACTGTTTGCGTGATGAAGCTCGCAAGGTGGTGGTGATGGTTTTGGGGCAATCTCTCGGCCAGCTGAAGTCTTTATGGTCACTGAACCAGAGAGACTGCCCACGATGGAGATCTTCAACCGCCTTGCAGCCGCATGAGCCCTGGACCATAGAGTAGAAATCTGCCCGCTGTTGCCGGAGTTTGCAAGGTCCCCTTCCATGGAGCCGGACAGGAACAAGTCAATCTCGTCCTCCGTCAGTGGGCGGTGATTGGTGCGGTGGGCGGCGGAAGATGATCCTGGTGGTGTCTTCCGGCGAGGACAGCATGCGGACAACCTGCGTGACTGCATGAATGTCAGCGTCGATAAAACCCAGGCCACTAGCTAGACGATCGGCGAAGACGAAGTTTGTGGTGGCCCGGGTCGGCAGGTTGCATACTTTCCGCTGGTGACATTTTTCCAGGATAGTGTTGTACTTCCAGGTGGAAAAAAGTCCTTCGATGACCGTGACCCTGAAATCCAAATTGGAAAGGTGGTGGTTTGTAGGTATGCTGTTGTATAGGGTAAATTGGGGTAATTGGAACACTTAAGCAATAAAATGTTTTTATTTTATAGGGAATTCCTTTCAAGAAGTTTTTTGTGTAAAACAAACATTTTTGAAGATTTTGTTGAAGATTTGACAAATATTTTCAATTTATACTCAGTGGGGGGAGCCAAAATTATCAAAGCTAATTGTATTTATTACAAAGAATAGTCAAGAAGTTGTTTTCTAGTGGTTTGCTTGTAACTTGGAAGAGAATTCAGAATTCTGATGCCTTTGTTTCATCAAACATGACCTCAGTGTTGGTCAAATTTACAAATACAGTTGAAAAAACAAAAACATGAATTTTGAACAGAGAAACATAAGATTGTGTGGGGGAAATATACCTAGCCCACACAGTTGGAACACACATGTCTGTAATTCAGTCAAACGACCAAACAGTCCTGTACATGATGCGTGGAACCAGTCTTTCATTTAGTGCATTGCCACCATTCCTCTTGATCTTCATCATCCTCAAAAAATCCTTCACAATGAGCACAGTAATTGTTCATTTCATCCCGGTCGTAGTCCACAAGCTTTCGTTTTCTTGTACTATTTTTGTTGTCCTTTTTGAGTTTTGTTTTCCTTTTCCTTCTGCTTGAGCAGTTTCTGAACTTATTTTTCAATTTGTCTTCATTTTCTTGCCTCTTTCTTTCTCTCTCCACTTTTCTGTCCTCCTCTTCTTGTTCCCTCTTTCCTTTTCCTGTTTTTGCACCTCCGCTTCAAAAATTTCATCTGAGGTTAAGCACTGGGCTTGCATCACACGTTTTCATTTCCAGAATTTACAACTTTCTTGACAAGAGGTTTCTGGAAGACTGTAGCAAATCTGGGTGCTTGTGTTGAAGAATGGGGTAACTCTTCCAGTACTGCTTCTACAGCTATGCTGTGATGGCCATGGTCTGGTGATTGCCTCTGTATCTGCATCCACCTCCATTGGAACATCTTCAAATAGGCCTAATGGATGCAAAAGCATCAGTTGCAGGCAGATCTACTGCAGTGTTATAAGAGGATCCAGAACCACTGGAATTGTGATGAGAGATGATTTTGTCTGCTGCTGATGCCACTTGATGTTGTGTTCAGCATACTCGTTTATCATTTGTCTTATGCTTTGCAAAACATCATGGCTCAAATTTCAAAAAGGCAATCGAGTGGAGTGGAATTCTCATCTAAATTGTCAGTTACGCCAGGAGGTTTATTTAAACCAACCAAAAAGTGTTTCAACATGTGAATGGACATGCAGGCTTATACTAGAACTAATTTGAGTTGATTTATTTAATTTTTTAATTTTATTTTTTTACCCTCAAATTTCCATAAAAAATTGGACGGAAAGTTACCTCACTTTTCCATCCATTTGTTGATGGAAATTTTAGGGTAATTAAAAAAATAATAGTAATAATCAACTCAAATTATCTTTAACCAGTGCAATTGTTTTTATTGCCACAGCTGTAATCTTTAGTAGATGTCCATGTTTTGTGTCCAAGAAATGAAGCCTATACTAGGCTCCTTAATACATGATCTTCCTCCCCATTAAGTTCTGTGTTGAGAACATCCTGTGTCCGATTTAGCAAGTGGAAGTGCAAACACTTTCAGTCCCCAACGACAAGGTTTGTTATTCATGAACTGTCTAGCTGGCATTCTGCCCTGTCCCTTTATCATGCTTTCATCAACAGCCACGTGCCGAGTTTGATTGTATGCTTGATGAAATCGTGGCACTAGGTAATCAAACAAGTACCTTATCTTACAGAACTTGTCATAACCTGCGAGTTACTTATTCATGCATTTATTAAGTCCTTTACAGCTTGCTTTGTGTTGCTCACCAAAACAGAAGTATGTCTTACTACAAAGTGCAACAATTCCATCCCCCTCCCATTCTACATTTAAACAGACCAGGGGTTTATCAAATGAACGGTGTTTGGGAGTATCATCCCGTGGGAACCAAGTATCATCTTGATTTCATTAACATTATCCCCTGCAACGTGCAAAGCGCGAAAATGGCGGTCATTGTTACATTAGCAACAAATCATCTTGGATAAATTGCTCGAGTAAAACATTGCATCAATTCACATAAAAGTAAAGATTATAAGAAAATTTATTCCACATCTATCAAACTTTAATATTGAATTAAGATTTCACAAATGAAGACCACTCTTATTTTGTTTAAAAAATGGTTGCTGGTTGAAACTGTAAAAATTTGTTCAACTTTTGTTTGGTGGATCCAGCCTTACTAAATATCAATAAACCCTTGATTTTTTTGGTGAAATTTCTCCGAATGGGCTTATGTTACGTTTCCTGATTAATCAGAAACTCAGATATCTGTTGCCGATTTAAGTCAAATTTTCCATCAAGTTTAACGGCCTTATACAGTTTTTCTATACCACCTACTCCCGCTTTGTGTTCTATGTTATAATATATCCCTTTCAAATAATCTTCCATAGTGAACCGTGGCATTGGTATTACAACCATCAAATGAACTAAAACAATTCGAACACATAGTATTTAAACAAAAAATAACAATAGCAGAATACAAGTTTGATTTTTGTTTTGTACCCGTACTTTTCAAATTTAATCAAACGATAACAAAAACCACACACAAATTTGATGACTCAATGGTATTCAATCTTGTAATAAATATTTGGAATACGAATGAAGCAATACGTTGATTTATCATTACATCGCTTTGATTAATAATGAGGAATAGTGCTCAATTACAATGACCTGATGCGAATCTTTTGTTTAATGTCGTACTGCGTCAGGCCATGGTTCCAAAATCTTTGAAAAATAGCTACGGCGACGGTTTCGTGCAGCACATCTTTCCTAAACCACACATCGTCCACGACTTGGTTTTTTAAAACGTCTAACATGCTCGTACAATATGTATCGGTACACATAGCTATCGCCTCTTCGTAATAGTTTTCAAACTGCTCGTCATATGCAGTGGTGCAGCAGTCATGTCCCATTTGGTTTGCCTCAAAAGTCCGGTGAACAACCCTCGCACTCTGCCCTGATGATAAAGTCTATACACGCCGATATACAGCTGGCTACAACGTTAACCATATAGTCCTCTATATCCTCCCTCGGTCAGACCTCAGTATTGGCTTTGACGAAAACGTCATCTTCGAGGGTTTCTGAACAAAGACAAGTAGAAGATAAAACATTTGTTTAGAAAATAGTCCACTTGCTCAGTAAAGAGTCTTAATAGTTTCAATTTAAAAAATAAAAAAAATAAAAAAATAAATACAAATGTACATACCATATTCGGGAAGTAACTTGAACATCTCATTCAAGGGTAACGTTTCTACCCTTGATCGTAGGCATCTTCTCTTCGCTGGACAGTCCTGCTCCACCGGACATGAGTTGCGGGTAGACTTATATGTATTCATTATGATACGGAAGAGTTCTTGCATAGGGAGTGCTGACAAGTAGATAGTTCGATAGTGTGATGGAATTCAAGATGGATCAGTATCATTTTACAGTAATAATTGTCTGTTTACAAAAAGTACGGGTCAGTTTTGTGATTGCTATTCGACTTCTTGAATAGCGTCTTGAATAGCAGGTACCAAGCCGACTATTTTCTCCCATTGATTAAGGGTCAAATTAATTCCTCTCTTAGACGTATCATTGGAATGTCCTTTCCCTTTGTCTGAGAATAATCACGTATCTTCACATATTTTGTACCGCGAAAAGACTGCACAACTATGGCGCGTGCAATTAATTACGAATCGTCTAACCATACGATTATGCGGTTGATTCTCTTTCTCCGGTTCCTTATTTATCATACGCTGTAGCTTCTCGGCATCCTCAAAGCTATCAGCAATCCTTCGCTTTACAGGTTTCATTGAATCCATTGTCCGTTTACATTCAATTCTATCCGACTCTTCGACTTTCTTTCAGCGCCATTTGAAGTGGAGTATCAAAGCTCTGCTCACAACGTTTATCGGCTTCTTCGCAACTTTCTTTCAAAGCTCTCTAGGCTCTAGCCTATACTAGGCTCCTTAATACATGATCTTCCTCCCCACTGGCAGATACTCATTTAAACAGTAATCTACATTCTATACATCTTCATAAATGTCTACATTACTGATACAGCAAGATAATCTCTTCACTTCAACACAATAGTGCTTATTGGCTCATTTTTCAGCCATGTACCATTCATAGAACTCCCTCCTCCTGTTCATACTGTCTGGATTGTAGTAAGTTATGTCTGGAAGGGGTCAGTTGTAATTTTGATTATTGGGAAAAATCCTTTCTTTATTTCAGATAGATCCAAAATCCATACAATCTTCTTGACCACATTGTATGGATTTTGTGCTTCTGCACTTGTCTTCCCTTCATTAAGTTCTGTGAACATATCCTGTGTCCGATTCAGCAAGTGCAAATACTTTCAGTCCCCAACGACTAGGTTTGTTCTTCATGAACTGTCTAGCTGGCATTCTGCTTTGTCCCCTTATCCCTTTTTCTGTACTGCACAGCTTGGTATATGTTGGACTTGAAGTCCATGGGAAAAATACCACTGAAGAAAAGGGGTAGCTATAGTATGATGTGGAATGCAAACATGATTCCTATTAAACTCCTATGTGGCATCTTCATTAGACCCTCCCGCTTGACATACACATGTACTCCCAAATGATTCCTGATATCATCTTTAGATATTTCAACATTTTTGAAAATTCCCAACAGTAAATCCAGGGTGTCGGTGAGTGCAACTTATTAGAACGGTTCTTGAGTGATTTACTTACATTGGTTTATTAGACATGTTGTCTGAATCAGATCTTGGAGTTCTTATGAAATGTCTTGAATGGTGCATCCACTCAAATGATAGCAATTGTTGAGGCTTCTAGGTAAGGGGGGTCATCTTAAATGTCTGGGTCACCTTGAACTTCTGCATTATGCTCTTGTTCAATTTGATATTAGTGTATCCCAGTGGGAAGATTTTGTTATGACAAGTTTGTGATTGGTCCCGATTGTTTTATTTGGTCTCTTAGACTCTTGGTTGTATTGCAACAATTACCTAGAGAGGGCGCTATTTTTGTGTTCTGTTCAACCCAAGAATTTGGGTGCTTTGTGATGAAACATACCCTTGTAATTGTGAACATTACAAAATGTTGTATACATGTAACTTTACTTTATTGTTTTACATGTATAATATAATTTATATTTTTGGGGGATTTACCGTTCAATTCATTAAACTGCTTTAATTTCTACTATACTATCCTTATACATGTATTGCATCACCATTCTTGTATACTTGACTTATTTTGTACCTGTATTAGTTATATTACTTGGCCTGTGTTAAGATGTGAGAAATATTTAGAACTCCTCAGCTTAAAGCTATTATCCAGTGTTTGTTCGATTTTAAACTGTTTACTCTGTTTTATGTGTACATTTTGCATGGCATATTTCTTACAATATTTTTGCCGACTGGGCCCAATTTCATAGAGCCGCTTAGCAGCTGATTTGTTTGTTTACATTTTTCATTTCATAGCACTGCCAACAGATGGTGACGCAACAACACAAATACATGGTAATTGCTCTGCTCTGAATTTTCTTGCTAACCTGTGAAATTCGCATGAAAATTTCCTTAATACTGGTATGCAGTGCTATAAAATTGGGCCCCTTCGTTATACCGTTTACAGAAAACGACTTTAAATCTATTTTCATGAAGTTTAGTATCCTTTGTGTTAGGCATCTTTCAAAATAATACCAGAAATTAAGTGCTTTATTTAAATATATAAATGATCAAAAAAATTTAAAAGTACATGTTTAGGTATTGGTCAAATCAAATTGTTATGTAAAACTTGGTATGAAGCTGAAATCAATCTTTCCTGTATAAAGGCATTTTATCTAAGGTACCATCATTATGCAAAAATGTCAGTTATTTCATTTGTACTCATGGAGACATTTCAGCTCAGAATCAAATATTCTCTTGTGGCTTGTGGTAGCTTGAGATCCATTGTTAGTTGTTGGTCTAAAGTTAGAATCACATGTTTTCTTTTAATAAAGCTACATGTATCTTAAAGATATATAGATGTTAAATAATGTTGGTAAAGGTCATACACAAAAGAAAATCAACTTGAAACCAAAAAACAGGGCACCAATTTTGTACCTAAGACCAGAATGTAAAGAGCTAATGTTTTTGGCCAAAGATTTTAGTTAAAGTGATTCCTATCATAATAGGGAAACAGTGACATAAGGTGCTATAATTCTGGGCTTTGTGGAACGTGTAAACCTAAATAAGCCTGAAGAAATACACAAACTTATACGGTAATGAAAGACAGAAATCTGATAAAAAGCATGGACATTTAAAAAGTAATGTGTCTGTCTTTAGAAGGCAAAATATAATCAAATGATTTTAGTATAAATGAGCATATTAAAGATAAGGTATGGAATTGCGTATTTATAAATAAGCAAATTATGGGTGAATTTTAAGCTGATGATTGTATAGCTGGTACATTGTATCAATTTTTACATTATTCTGTCCAAGGATTGTTATTAAAAAAATTATTTAAAAAAATCAGATTAGTTGTTTAACATCTTTGGCTTAAGATACTCGTAGAACTAGCTTTGTCAACATCAAATGCTGTACATTCTTTATAAATACTACAAATATTGACTGTCAAAGTAATTATTACTAATATAAATATGTACATCTGTATATACTGTACAACTGTCGTTATTTTATATAACCTGTCTTGTGTACTGTAACGTTGATAAAATACTGTATTTTGTGATTTGTATATTATATAAAATAAAAGGTTTTAAACCAACTTCAGTTGTGTTACATCACTGTCTAGTCTCTTTACTTGCTTTAATAGTGAGGTCACAAGCAATAGGTCATGATTTTTTTTTTAACCCACCCATTCTCAGGTATAAATATAACATCCAAGAAAAAAATAAGAAGCAGATTGGCTCATTGGGTTAGCTGTGAGCTCGTGGGTTCAAATCCCAGCCACAGCATTTTTTTGGTCCACTGAAAAGATTTGTTTTTATTATTTTATTTTATTTTTTTTAATAATAGCATGGGCCTACAACCTTTGGGTCTGAAGGCCTGTCCCCTATCTCACCCTGCTAGTGACCTTTCTTAAAAATTATAACGGTTTTTGACCTGATGAATATTAGAAAGATTTTCACCAAAGCTTCACTCTGGCCACTCATGGCTGGAATGAGGGCTTAGGTTCTAAGCAAAAGGCTGAGGGGCTTGACAAGGATAGGAATGAAGGCTAGAGCTGAGGGATGATACGGCTGAATCTGATGAGGGGCCTGGATTGAAAGCTGGTTGGGAGGCTGGGGTTACAGGAAGTCTTCAGGCTGTGCTTGGGAGATTGGCTCCAGGCTGGACTGGAGGTGACCACTTGTAGTAGGCTGACTCCGATCTGGATTAAAGACGTGGTTGGGGGGGGGGGGGATCGGATGATGGCCATATTAGGTACTGCCAGTCTGTTTGACAGTATAACAAAGTTTTTAAGTAAGACTAATTGCGGTGACACCATGTGAAATTCTCAATTGACCAGTAATTAGTTCTGAAAAGAACTGGAGGTTACAACTCGACGTTTCGATCAGTATGCTCTGATCGTCCTCGAGAGAAAACCCTAAGTAGGCTGCTGAAGGGTCACGCGATAACTGGATGATTAGTTCATTGAGGCGTGCAGGCGGGAACTGTTGAGACTAGGGGTTGAGGGAGAGGAGTGTGTGCTCACTGAACTGAATCAGTTGTTAACAAGCACAGGGGGAAGGAGGGTGGTTGACTTAGGGTATAGGAGATCCCTGAGGCTGGGGTGGGTTGTGGACTTTGGATATAGAAGATCCTTCGGTCCGTAGTAGTGGTTGCCAAATATCGCTGATGTAGAAGCCGATGAGATTTTGAGAAGTCCGCCATCGTCAAGCACTCCCATCAAGGACCACCAAATCGACTGGCAGGCAGCCAAACTCAACACACCAATCGACACATGCCACCCCACACGCATCCGCGCGGCAATGGTGATTGTTAAACACGCCACTGTGCCACAGGACATCGGATTCTACATCAGCGATATTTGGCGACCGCTACTACGGACCGAAGGATCTTCTATATCCAAAGTCCACAACCCACCCCAGACTGAGGGATCTCCTATATCCTAAGTCAACCACCCTCCTTCCCTCTGTGCTTGTTAACAACTGATTCAGTTCAGTGAGCACACACTCCTCTTCCCCCACCCCCTAGGATCCCAGTCCCAGCAGTTCCCGCCTGCGCATCTCAACGAACTAATCATCCAGTCATCGCGTGATCCTTCAGCAGCCTATTTAAGCAGCAGCATTTCCCAGAGTCCGGCATTCTCCTGAGGACAATCAGAGCATACTGATCAAAATGTCGAGTTGTAATCATTCCCATAGACATACTGGTATGTCTACTGCAGGCATGCAACTTTTCAGCGGATCAGCTGATTTCCTCTTTTTTGGTTTTTCAGTTGTGCCATTGAAAACTGAAAAACAGTGTATAAATTCTTGCTGTGTCTGGCATTTTCCTCTTTTTTGACAAACTGCAGTTGCATGCCTGCTACTGGGAAGTGCCCTTTACTTAGAAAAAGTGGTCTTTCCCTTATAAGAATGACATTCCAGGACCGCTGCCAATACCATACACCAGGCTTTAGGATTCTGTCTTTTGGTTTCATGTCCCTTCAATCATTCACAGGTTTAATTACATAAGGTACCCTATGTTGCTGTATGGAAGGGTTTACACCATTGGTAATTACCTGACAAGTAACTGAGAGATTAATGATTTAAATGCATACTTTGTTTTAAAGATGGTAATGGAAAGCAAACATCCAGAGAAGTTTTTTTCTGTCTAATAGGAAAATATTAAATTCAAATCTAACAAAATCAGCTGATGATCAATTTCCACATTAATATGAATACAACAAATTTACCCCGACTATCCACTTAAAATGAAAAAGTTCATAATGTCAAAGGCACCAGACTATTTTGGATATCAGCCTCACTTTGGTTCCCATAGACTTGTGTATTTGAAAATTAAGATGGTGACTGCTTGATACAAGGTCCGTTAAATACATTTCTGTATAAATGTTTGCCTACCAGTGGATATTAAATATTTTATGAGTCGTGAAACTTAGCATATCCTGGTAGCCTGTATTTGGTTTTTAATTCAATAGGAACTATGTATTAGCTAGTAGGTTGGGAATGCCCAGGCTATGATTGATATAAGAATGATGCTAGGTGGTTGTTTGATGTGCAGAGGAGTTGATAATTAAAACAAGGAGATTTGATTTAAAGAGGAAAGATGTTTTGAGTTTTAATTATTACATATGCATTTCAGTTATAAATTATTTTTAAAGGGATAACATTTTCACGATCAACAGTGCATGGAATCGGAGTGCTAGTTTTAGATTAACTCAGTGACTGAAAATAATACTCCACATGATAAGGTCATATTGCTGTTGCTGCTGCATAAACTAGGACACTGATTCCATGCCCTATTGAAAGTCTGCTCTGATTGTGACTATAGTGACCCTTTAAGCTCTAGCGCAATGTTAAAAAAAAATTGTTTCTGCCATCTTTTTTTTTTTTTGGCCAACAGGGAAATACGTGATGCATTGTATTCACAGGGACCAAACAGTGGCTTAGCTAGGACATTTTCGGTGGGGTGGGGGGCACAGGGGATGGGTTTTCTTTTTTTGGGGGCACTCTCAGGATTTTCCTGGGGCACCTGGGGGCAATATAAAAAGTAGGGTGGCTAATAGAGGCCTCACAAATGGGGCAAAACCATATGTTAAAAAGTCGTTTAAAGCACAGCACAGGCACAATTCCAATCGATCCAGCAATTTTGGCTGCAATTGGACATCGTTTCATAGCAAAAAAGAAAAGAAAAGAAAACAAATTAAAAATATTACTGGTTAGCTTTGACCGATGAGGGCGCAGTTGTCATTGCTGCGCCGCGCGAAATTGCTTATTTTTAACATACATGTACAGTGTACGTATACATACATATAAACAGAGTACAAATTAATGTACATGTGTACTGTACCACTACCAGTAATAGAAGTTTTAGCTTTAGTTAAGTTAGTGACTAACAACACACAGTACACATTCTGTGTTCAGAATCGAATCAATCGTACACACACACACGCAACAGTGAAGTTCTTGTTTGTTGAGAAGTCTGGTACTAGGCTACTGGTGGTAGTGGTCGTGCGTGTGACATTTAATCTTAATTTTTTGCATTTAGGCTAGGCTATGTGGAGCATTTATTAAGGTACGTTGGGTGAATTAATTTGTGGTAGATAGGTGTGGGCCGGTTGCCTACATAGCAATTTTGTATGGACCTCGACGCTGTCCGGAAATTGAACACGCTTTTAACTTTGAAGACTTTGGCATGTTTGGGCTGAACATTATCCTGGTGGTAAGCATTTTCGACATTCGCAGTGCCAAACAAACCCAGTTAGGAAAGAACCCATGTCTAAGCAAGGCATATGTTTTTAGCAGACAACGAAATGACCACCATTTCACTGGATATTACATACAATGTACATTCATTGCTCAAAATCTCTAACATATCGTTTCCAATCCTCAGCTCACTTGACTACACTTTCCTCTCCTTAACTGTGTCCTACCATGGAGGTAGAATAAGACTTATTCTACCTCCATGGTCTATAATATCAATATCATCTTTTAAAGGAAAATCTGTGATATTTGCCATACATGTGTTTGGATAGAAAAGTGGTGGTTGCATTCTACATTCTTTCCCCCAGGGCAGTTATATTTAACGTTTGTTATAACTTATAGGGACTAGGCCTAACATTAATGTTACATGTGCAATTACTTTTAGATAAACCCCCTGAAAATATTTCAGGTTTTTTGCCCAAATTTTTCATTCCATGTAATAATAATAATAATAATAATAAAGATTTGTAGCGCGCACATATCCACCCTGCTGGGCCGCTCTGTTCTCCTCATCCCACCATCTGCTTGATACATGATTGAATAATCCTTTGTGTAGTCCGTTTTATTTAAATTTCTCCCTTCTGAACAATTAATTTTTCTTCTCCGTTTCTGACCAAGGAAAAATGTTGTATCCGACTGCCACTTTTAAGGGTTTTTGGAATTTTTTTGCAACCACTAACCAGTTAAAAAATGATTCCATCGATTTTTGGGAGTACAAGCGAAAACTATCTTTAAAATCCACTTTTGGACTTGATTTCCCTTCTAAAAAAATCCTACCCTTCAGAAAATATGAGCCTATTATAGTTGCCACTGCGCATGGGAAATGGGTCAACTCATAGCCAAAACATCTTACCCAGGTGAATTCGTACCCAAGTCAACTCGTACCCAAGTCAACTCGTAACCAAGTTATTTTTTGCGTTTTTTAGGCTATATTTTTGTTTTCGCTACGGGGTAATGACATTATTTTATTTTATATTTTTCAGAAGAATTGACTAGAAGACAAGAGGAAAGGAAGAAAACGAAGAAGGAAAAGAAGATTCAGAAAAAGAAAGATCAATAAAAGAGAAAATGGTAAACGAATAGGAAAATAAAATGAAAAAATTGAAAAAATCATACCCGCAGTATTAATTAAGGAGGTCTTCAAAGGCGTCCTACATTTAATAAAATAAAATAGGGACGCAATGCTGGCTAATAACATGATGGGCATGATGCGCATCTCGGTAACAATGTATCATTCGTTCCCCATTTAGTGTTAATGGAGGTGCCGGCCATTTGAACTTAACCGTGCTCGAGGCAACGCGTTGGCTGATTAAGCGTTAGTGGAGGTGCCGCCCATCTTTTGAACTTAACCGTGCTCGAGGCAACGCGTTGGCTGATTAAGCGTTAGTGGAGGTGCATGCGCTTGAGCGACTGGTAAAGGAGTCCAAGCTAAGCGGTACCAGCGGAAACACTACAAGACCATGCATGGGAAAATATTCAAGTTATGGGACAAGTACCAGTCTGGGAGCTGAAGACATACTACTGTCTGCATGTAAACACCTCACAGGACCTTCGCTTTGAGAACATAAACCAGTCAATATAAACCAACCGGCTCTTTTCAGAGCCACCACAACTTCAAAAGAGATTTGAATATCATGCAATAAAATATGTTTAATTATGTTTTAATTTGTTAATCAACTTTCTTTTTCATGTTCTTTTTCTCTTTTTATTGATCTTTCTTTTTCTTATTCTTCTTTTAATTCTTAGTTTTCTATATCTAAAACCATTTTAACCAGTTACAGCGTTGGAGGCCGTGTATACGCAATTTTTTGCACCACGGATGGGAGAGCGTCTAAAACACGCCATAGGAAACTCCGATATATTTGTATGCATGCTCGGTTGAGCCACGCATGTACGGTGACATGCTTGGAAGACGTGGCCGCGAGCTGTGGAAGCTTCCATTAACGTGTGTGTGTGGGAAAAAGAAACCCGCACATGGGCCCAGAAAAACTTTTTATTCGGCCTTGAACTGGTTAAGTTATCGAGATATCGGCAAATCGCGATTAAAAAAACATTGTGAGTCAGTCAGAAATTCCATATAAACAAAATTAGAACGGTCTTTTGGCTTTGAAGTGAGAAAAAAGCGAACTGCTTCAGAAGTACATATACACGCTCTGCAAACGAATTTGTGATTTGTGATGCTTGTAGAAGGGTACATACCTGTGGTTATCGGCTCTAAAGCAATCTTGCATGAATTAAAAAATAATTGCGATATCAAAATCACGATATATGTTTGCCGATATATCGTGGATGAAAAAAAATTGATATTGCCCAAGCTTACTAATGGAGAAGGTGACAAGATATGATTGACATGACTGAGGAAGTCATTGTATACCAAAAATGCCTTATTTTTCATTAAACAAATATTCTGGAATACCTTCCCATTGTATCATAAACGTTTTATGTCAAGTAAATCAAACGGAACAGCCGCATTCAAGCCAAAAGAGTGTGAACATTGATATATTTTATTTCCAGATAGCTGTGGTCGAGATGTGAATCACAAACTACATATTGCAAACAAATATTACAGTGAGCTGAAAGAAATGAGTTCACACAACCCACGTATCTCCAATTCAAGGGAAAAGGCTTTCATACCATCATCAAAGCCATCGGACAATCAAAGATGATGGGCAGAACACGTCAATTTGACAGGTCCACGAGGCTATTAACCCACTGTCAGAACCGATCTACCATTCAACGGCAGCCTCGGCCACCAACTCAAGAATCTTCAGCGGTTGGAATTTGACGCAGAAGGCACAGTTTTGAAGGCCTTAGAGGAGTCCGACATGGCCAGGATTAATTTTGCGAGAAAGTTTCCGAAGCTGTTAACGCTCTCCAAGAAGAAGAGCAAATATTCAGGTAGATTGATTTGTTTATATACACCCATCCAACCTGTCAATCAAATGTCACAGATTACCAATCATACCATTTGATGTCAATCAAACCATCTCGGCTCCTGTGAGTATACAGCTCAATTGCTGCCATTTCGGCACATATGGGCTAATCAAACACAACAACCAACTCTGCCCTCACAGGTACCCATTTATTTACTCCTGGGTGGAGAGAAGCAATTATGTTAAAGTGTCTTGCCGAGGGGCGCAAGCGTCGCGGTCGAGATCGAACCCACATTCTGGACGACCGGCCATCAGAACACAAATCCGATGCACTTAACTGCTCGGCCGTTATATTTAGCTTATCTGTTGCTTAAATCCCCCCCTCAAAAAGTGGTGTTTTTTATGAATATTATGGTAATTACCAGTGTTTTACATTCTCTGTTATACACATGTATCCCTTTATCTAGGGGCCTCAAGATCTAAAAAAAAAGATTTGAAGTAGCCTATAACATTTGTTTATTTCTTGTGTACAGGTCTAGTGAGTGTGGATGTACCAGTAGAAGCAACCATAGCGCAGGAGGTTGAGGAAAGAGTAGCTAGACTGAAGATGAGCAGTAAACAACCATGGCATAAACCATCAAAGGTACATATGAGGCAGTAGTCTTAGACCAGACATCTGTGCCAATGTGTTAAACATGCACAACTATTTTATAATGAATTTGTTTTCAAGGCAAGTTCCGTTTCACACCTTGGGTATCTCGTATTTTGGACTTTCAAGCGCATGTGGGTCAGTATGAAAAGTGTGTTCTTAACCAGTTTGCGTCGGAGGCCATGTATACACGCAATTATTTTTTTGCACCGCGGATCGGAGAGCGTCTATACACGCCGCATCGGAAACTGCGGAATATTTGTATGCAATGCTCGGTTGAGCCACGCGTGCACGGTGACATGCTCGGAAGACGTGGCTATGCGCGCTGTGGAAGTAGGCTTGGGCGATATCGATTTTTTCATCCACGATATATCGTCAAGCATATATCGCGATATTCGATAATATCGCGATAATTTTTGTTTTCACGCATGAGTGCTTTAGAGCCGGTAATGACAGGGATGTACCCGTCTACAAGCGTCACAATAAATTGACAGTGCTTACCTGAGAGACACGTGCAATTGCGCCCGTTCACGAGTGCAACATATGGGGCGGGTTTACGCTACCTAACCAGAAACAAACGGCACAGCTACGCGAAAATGCGAACGTAACCAGACAATTGTGACTCGCTCTATCGTGCGTAATGAGGAATGTCCCCCAAATATGAAAAATGGAGATATGCATACATCATAACGAGCATTGAATGGGCTTTCCAATGAAGCCAAACATAAATGTGTCCCTTTTTCTGTTCCAAAGTTATTAAACAAAGAATTTGAGATACTGGTGGGATTGTTACAGAAACGTTTTATGAGAAAAACGGATTTTTAAAAAAGTACGTGCTGCAAACAAAAACAAATGTTTGAACTAACGCGCTGCGTGTATTACATATGGGGCGCGCTGTACATAGTATCTGAACTTGAACGAAATAACTTACCAATAGTAATCTTTCTGAAAGGCTAGTAATCTTTCTGAAAGGCTAGAATCACAAAATTTAACAGGCGTATGGACCATGTCTTTAAGAATACTCTGTGAAAGTTTCACGTCAATGTTCAAATTAGTTTAGAAGTTCTGGGTCTCTGAATGTTTGATAAACAAACACCGTCAAACAACGATCATGCGTGTACATTAAAGATTGACTACAACGGAATAATGATAAGTGCTGTGTTGCTGTTTTCGTTCGAGAAATGTGTAATGATTACTAACATATTATTATTATTCAATAAAACTTGTTCCTTCATGCAAAAAAAATCAATTTGATCATGCGTTCTACGACCCAGAAAAGCCCAGTTTCACCAAAAGCCATCAACTCATGAATAATTCATACTTCGTGTGTTACGTAGCACCCATGACGCTTTGTTACCCCCACGCACAACAGTCGATTGTGTGTACTGTATGCATTTACCATACATGCAATTCGTAACAGCGGACAAGCGACATCTTCTAGACCGAAAAACAGCGAAAATGTCCGATAGCAGCGAATATTGGGAAGATCACAGTGTAGATGAGGAAGAGGAGTTTCATATAGGCACTTCTGAGTATAGTGATGTCAGCTCTAGGCGATGAGGGAGCTCCCAGGCGAGAGAGAAGGCGAAGACGATGACGAAGAACTCAAGAACGTGGCGCTGAACCATACCGGTTCGAGCCACTTGCTGCGGCGCCTGCAGTTGACCAGCCCGGTGACGGTGATCGTCAGGCGAAGGCTTACGAACCAAATCCTGATGATAGACGGCTAAACACAGACTGGTAAGCCCACAAAATGATTCATGAATGAAATACTGAATGATGCTTCGTTTGATCAATTCGTTTCTGCTGTACAAAAATAGTTGTAGGCTATACTTGACAAAAACATGAACGAACATGATGGAGACCCAAGGTACATAATGTAGTAGTACATGTACATGTGTACAATTGTACATGTGTACAATACATGTACAGTGGAAATTTGGGAGTAATTACTATGTCTTGCGCTTTATGATTTGTTGGCAATATTAGCCAGTATTTATGAAGACATGATGGAAGTAATCACTGCTCAAAATTCAAATAAAATCATGATCTTTACCATCATGCTTTAAGCATAATTGACATTTAGTCTTTCCTTCAAATCAAAGGTTGTAGCCCCCTGCACAATAAAAATGTTTGATCTGCCCATGGAAAAATGTATTCCTTCGTGATGTACCTGTCCTTGATCAGTTCATGGGGGATGTATTTCAAGATCAATTTTTAAGTAGTGCAACCCCAATGACAAAGTTACTAAAATTATATTTTCCAAACTTGTTTTTTTTTAATAGGTGTTCGTGTGGACATTGTGTTCTTCAGCCTTTGCTACTTAAACTGTATATGTTGCAAAGAAGTTGAGAAGACAGAGAACATGATGCGGCAGCTGGACATCAACGTGGATGATCCCAACCAGTGCCTTACCATCCATGATTGGTTTGATGCGATCTGCCTCTACCCAGGAGTGCTTGCAACAGCGTATCTTCAGTACAGAGCATACTATGGCAGAGATGCAGTTGAAGGAACGCTTGACCAGTAAGTGATTTGAGTGTTGACTGAATGTACCAAAGCCAATGTACCATCAATTTCAATTAATATTTTAGAGCAATGTCAGTTTTGAATGATCTGCATATCAAGCAGATTACTTTTGATTGACCAGAATGAGCACGGTGTTTACTTCAGAGTAACCGCACACAACTGAATATGACCTTGGTTGACCCACGTGCATCTATATCTTATTGTACATGCATTACATGTATGTAATTGTTTACTTTGATCATGATTGCCTGTTGGTATGGTTATAGTTTTATAGCATTTCAGTTTCACATGGTGTTAACGTAAACAATATCGATACTCCACCATGCAAATCACAAATCTTATGTTTATAATTTTGTCTGATTTTTGTTTTGTTTTACAGAAAATATCGCCATGTTGCATATCGGCAAGTGGTGTTGGGGTTATCTTGGCCGTTTCAACGGGTGCCACTGCCATCATGTGTAATGGGCGCAATCCATGGACGTTCCCAAACCCTGATGGACAGTACAAAGGATTTCGTATCCACCACTGGATTCGGCCGATTTGCTTTGTTTTATTTTTTAAATTGGTAACATTCTTCCCTAGTTATAATGATCTGGAGGGAGTTACAAATTATTTTGTGCGTTCATAAATCATGATCAATGGCAGAATCAATTACGTGTGTATTTCATTTTGTGTCTATCGGGGGGGGGGGGGGGGCCAGAAGTTGATTAATTTAGCACTAATGTGAAATAAACTTGTTTTATGTTGCCAACAATACACTATGGTAAAAACATTACAAATTCGGTATGGCAGAAAGATGCCAAGAACTGAAAATTTTACAAGACCTTAGTACTTTCGAATAAATGACACGACAAAATATGTATGTATTTGCAACCAACAATTGAGTTTATTTTTGAGGTTAAAATATCAAAATTAAAAAAGTTGCCTCATGATGACGAAAACAACTTAATCAAAATCCTGTACATACTTGTTTGGAACTTGGCCATTGTTCTGTTAAACCGAACTGGAAATCCTTTGAAATTCGTTTCACACTTGCTGCTCTTTTCCCCAGGAAAAACTTACAATCAGCATAACTCTACTGCTGAGCAGGTTCAGATTTTCTTGGATTAAAGCTAATTCAATTAGGTTTTTGGCTTTGCATCACAAAAGGGAGAAGTGTGACAAAGACTAATATTGTAAATCTCATGTTGGTAAATCTCATGTACTTCTGCCTATAAAACTTAAAACTTGTTCTGAGTGTACAGTGGCAATAAATTGTAAAATACAAGAATAGAATAACAATAAATGTGTACAGGCCATATCATTCTGTCTTCAATCAAATATTAATAAAAAATATAAAAGACATGTATATAGCACCAAATCCATTTGAATAAAATGCTCCCCAGGCCCTTTAAATATAATAAAATAACCTAAAGTAACAATAGCAAAGATTATAAAAGATTAAATACATGGGAGCCAGATAAAGTGATAAAAACAGGCAAATATCAGCAGGGCGGATCCAGGAATTTTGGCATGAAGGTGAAATCCTTTCGTGTATTATTCACGAACTTCACCCATTCCTTTGATATCGCAGGATCCCGCGGAAATGAAAAAAAATGAGTCTCTGGATTCTTAATACTATTTCTAGTGCATCCACCAACAACACATGAAGTCGGCATTATATAACTGTTACACAACAACGTCGAAAAAAGCTTCATAAAACTTCATGCCTCTGCTGACGCATGAAAATGCATGTATAATATACACGGAAGTAACACGGCGTCTTCTGTTTACTCTCGGGTGCTCATGGGTTATACGTCATCCCTTTTCGCTGGTTTACAAGTCCGCTGGTACTATATCGTGGATTTCATAGTGGATTTTCAATGGGTCTTTGTCGGGAACCAGTGCAGGGCGGGAAATTTCAAAAATCGAAGAAGCGGGGTCTAATTTTTTCGGTCAAATTGCAACAAAATTATAAAGAGAAAAACGTGACCACAACAATAAATTGTTACCTGAACACAACATAAACAAGGTTCGATAGTCAATTTAATGTGAGAGTCCTCGTTGTAGTCCATCTTTAAGAACGTAACGTATACTACTATACAATGCATGACCGGTCGCGGTCGCAACGATCCCATGCCCAGTGCATGTGCCGTGCACATGTACATGTACGCTGACGTACACGCGAAAGCACACAGTACAAACAGGCCGGCAGGCTGCGCTTAAACCGCCCACTTTGGCGCTTGTCTACGTCCATTCGAGGTAAACATCCAAACTGCGCAAGCTCAGTAACCCGTTGACGCACTTTCGTCCAATCAGCTCGCTGGAACCCTACGACGTAGGCTTAGAGTTAGCAACAAGGAGTCTTTCTGTATTAAGTTTTTGGGCGCTTATCTTATTATTCAGTATTCAGACAGTGATGTCATTGCTACAGTTACAGAGGTCACATCATGACCTTTCTAACAGTACCAAACATGCATGTTAAATGATAATGGCGCGGCTCGATACGGCGCTTACAAAAGGAGTTCAAACTCGTCTTTTGGAGCTAACGAGGACACAGACACGCTTGAGAAAGGTCTTTATTTTCTACTTTATTGATATTTTTCTCAAAAGTAAAATAACACACACAAACTTTGATATTTAATGTTCCTTAGTACACAAAATCTCAAAATCGATTTCAATGCGATTTTTTACGTTATGTGAACTTCAGAGCTTGTTTACGTGAAACGGTCCCTTGGGGGGACATTCCTCATTACGATAGAGCGGGTCACAATTGTTTTCAGTTTGTGACATGTTCAGTCATCAACATTTCTCAAAATAGAACTTACTCGCGAGTGCTAGTAACTTGAAAGATATACTGGTATACGAACAATCACTTAATAATGTTTTAACACTTTTTACAATCCGCCATCATGAAACTAAGCATAACCGATCACAAAGTTCGGTTTATGTTTGGTCAGAACCATGATATCGATGTCATGACGTCATCGCAGCATGCACAACCGAACTTGCGAAAACGCTTAACCAATGACCAAAGCCCAAACACGTTTCTGGTTACGGTCGCAAAAACTCACCCATCGCTATTGGCAAATTGTTTGCATAATAATTATGTGGGACGGTTACTGCGTCGCGCGTCCCAATCAAATCATCAGCCCGAGTTCACGTGATTCACGCGTTCCACGTGACTGGGTCATAGTATAAACACGTGACTAGGTTTATTCCTGCATATAGTACTGGAGAGAATAAAACCATATGATTCAGAAAATGTGGATTGTAGTCACACTATTTTAAATAAACGTCACATGGTTTATCAAGAGTACGTGTATGTGTTTTGTCACACGAGACAAGAGTCCCAGTATGGTACAACATAATAGTGTCCTAATCCCAACTTTGATCGAGCTGCTGCCGATCCATGCTTTTATTTAATTCATGACTATGTGTTTTTAAGGCAACGCCCATATTCTGCATATATTTAAATATGTATGATATAATATACTCGCCCGTGGTGCACCAGCCAGAGTCACAGACCACCATGGATAGACAGTGAGACGTAAACATTGTCTCCACATTGTTGGATCACATACCCCTCTCAATCCCAACACTTAAATCAGTCTTAATAGATTTCTTTGAGTGGCGGTGGATTATTAAACAACACCCTGGTCAGGCGGCTCATTTGTGATCTTGACAGTCGGTTTACTACAGAAGTAGTTCGATTTTGTTTCTCACGAAAGCTGAAAAGACTTCCTAAGTTTTTTCACAGGGAATTTCTGGCCCAAATGACAATCTAGGATTTTGTTTAATCGCGATATATTTTTTTCTTCACGAAATTTTTTTTTCATCGCGATATTTTTTCATCGCGATCTGCCGATATCTCGATGATTTAAAAAGTTCTCGATATCATAATCACGTAAAATAAAATATCGCGATATTCGATATTATCGTGTCATCGCCCAAGCTTATGTGGAAGCTTCCATTAACGTGTGTGTGGGAAAAAGAAACCTGCACAGTGGCCCAGAAAAACTTTTTTATTCCCGATGCGAACTGGTTAAACTGGGCCTGCATGGAATACCTATCTCCTACAATCAGTGCAATTTTTGAAACAACCCATTCAGGCCACTCCAAGCCATTAGATGTTGCCAGTGGCCTCATATGGTTACCCTTCTATGCACTGTCACACCACTGAGATTGCAGGGTCAGATGGTCTCCCATCTTAGTTGATTTTTGTAAGATTACTTGGAAAGGACAGCAGGCTTGTACATGTAAGTACTGAAGGTTGCTCAAGAGCAGACTTTAGTGGATCGGAGTGGCCTCCATGTGTAAGAGGGTTAAAGGTCAAGACATGTCAGTGCCATTTTGTTGTTCGTATGTGCTACAAATGTTCAGTTATCATTGCACACCATTCAAATAGACTTATCTGTTATTGAACATTTTGCTGGCCAATGTCATTGAGTGTGAGTTTTTTCTTACCACATTTTTGAGCATGGAGTCCCATGGCTGAGCGGTTTAGTACACTAGACCTGTGTTCTGATGGCAGTCTGAGTTTGGGTTCAATTCCTGGACATGATGGTGGCACTTGCATCCTTGAACAAGTATATATGCCAACAAGACATTCATGATATTGTTTCAGTTTTTAATTTATTTTTCATTTCACTTTTCAGGCATCAGATGTCTCCCCTCCAAATATAATGAGTGTCTACACTCCTGATCTGATGATGGAAGAACCCATCATGCACGTCCCCACATTGACCTCCCAAGAAGTCAGACCTCAGCCATGTTCACCAGACAGAACCTTTGACCTCTACAGGCACATGTGTTGTTGGGACTCGTAGCGTACGTTTTCAGCTGTACCAGAAGGTAAAATGTTCATGATTGTGCTCGTCCAACAATTCCTGCGAAGTCTTAAATTCCGGACATTCATTTGTATCATCGTTTGGTTAATTGAAGCCCAAGGTTTTAAGATCTTTAATATAAAATTTAATTGTAAATATATACACTTGAACCACTTCAATGGTATTGTTCACCATTTGTTAAATATCTAGTATATATCATGCCTGGAATTACATGGTCTTGATATTACCATAAACATTCTGATATTCTAATGGAAGTGCACTTAAGAAAAGTGGCCTTGCTTAGAAGGCATGGAATTTCATTCTTGTAGGGACCAGAATGAAATTCCACACCTGATGAATGCATCCATACTTCATACGCATAAAGGCAGATGTACAGAAATCAACCTATGAAAGTTTGAGCAAAATTTTTGTTATGCTTTCAGATTTTTTTGCATGAATTCTTTTTATGTGGAAATGGTTCGTGCCCATAATCCATTTCAAAACTCATTATTCATTTTATACTATCACCATCTTCACAAATAAGTTTTAGATAATAATTAGGGTATTTTGTAATCTGGTAATTATTACACAAAGGTGTCCGCTTCTTTTAAACCCATATATGTACACTTTATAGCGCCCTCTATAGGTAGTTGCACTACGACCTTTAACCTCGGAATCATATTACAGTCCTTAAACGTGACTTTGCAAAATGCAAGTAGATTTGGTTGTTATATTTAACAACCAAAAGTCTTCATTCACAAGATATTGTGGGGAGGAGTTGGAGGCAAATAGTACAGATTTACAATCGAGTGGTGTGATATTTCTCAAAGCAAGGAACTATGCACATATGTTGTGTACATTGTTTACAGATCATCTTTGTTTGTTTTCGCCTGCCTAATTTGCGGTTACTGTAAACAATGCAGTAGTGTTTCTTTCCATTGGGGTTTTTGTCAGGATAGTGCTGTTGCCCTGTCAACTTAATAGGAATATGGTATCTCAACTGACTTGTTACGTTCCCAACCCAACAGCAAGACCTGTACAATCCCTGTACGAAAATCAAGGTGACTGACATTTTTGTTCCCTGCTATGCTGGTGAATATTACTCTATTATCGACAACTTTTCTCCACCATTTCAAGCTTCTGTGTGTATGATTGTAGAACTGAAAACATTGGTCGGCAAGATCAGTTCCACCCATGTTTTTGTTGTAATCTTCAATAGAATTGGGCTTCATAACATCACCAAATCCACTTGTGCTCTTATTACACCGAATTTGCTTTTTGGACAAATCACTGTTGCCTACATTAGTTAAAAGTGTTACAGGTTTTTTTGTCTTGCCAAACGATACACAATTGCCCACCTTTCACCCAAAAAAAATGGGTCATCTCCTTTCTTCATTTTATGGTTTTTTGGGTTTGCGGCCTGGGGTATTCCATGTGTAGTGTAACAAACAGTTCCACAACATCCGAATCCTAGTTTAGACAGTTTAGCTAAGAGCTGGGCTAGTATAGTAATTATCACAATATATTACGTGTCCCTTATTCTCAAGTCCATGGACCAGATCAATGACGACTTTTCCTGCAAATGTCGGGTTTGGTAGATGGTAGTCTGATGACTTGGAATCTACACGTACTGTACGTCTGCATCATAAACAGTTTGGGTGTCGTCAGCTCCTGTGTAAAGTTTCCAAGCACACGTGTATCCTGTTTTGGACTCCCTGTTCAGGGAGAAGGCTTTAATACCCAGTTTGAAAAACTTAAGCGTCCCTTGAATTTCAACATACTCTCCTCTGTTAGTCTTCATTCACAAGATATTGCCGTGTATCTGGTAGCAAATTGAAGGTGACTATAATAACAAATGCAAAAGGGAAAAAATGTCCTTTTAAAAGAATATTTTTGTAGTGTCCACACTCCAGATACATGTTGCAGGTATGTGCTATAATTCTGTGTGGTTATGCTGCCTGGCCAGTTGTGGTCTGCAGATCACTGCCTGGCCACAGTGTGCCGTCTTTTCATCCGAGGTTGTAGTGTCTGAACGTGAGAAAGGATGCTTTCTAGTTGGGTGAGCGCTATATTGGTCCCCATGTTGGACATGTCTACTTGCTTACTTTAACTGTTTTTTTTAAAGTCCCGTTTGTCTGTCGCGCCTAGGCAATGAAATGTCTTCTGTGCATTTCCCATCAAGTACTGTCTCGGCCGTTCTGATTCATTGGAATTTTTCACTGCTATATTGAGTCGCACAAATGTTGCAAGATGTCGTCATCCGTCCACCAGGTTTGATCCTAACTGGATAACTGGCTTATCTAACACACGAATCATTAAAACATTTCCTTTATTAAACTAACTAATCTCATTGGTTAGATCTTGGCTGATCTTACATTTGACCTGAAAACAAACGTCCCAGCACGCTGTACTTAACTTCATATACCAGAATCTGACAATACCCATGACAGTTCTAGTTGTCCCATGATCAAGAAGATCATAGGAGTGTTATTGACGAGGTGATGTGTACCAAACCCCTTCACATCTGTTAACCCTGGGGAACCCAAGACATGTTAAAGGGGAAATATAAATTATTATTGGGCATAGACCAAGTATATATGGTGTCAATAAAATGTTTATTTTGTGTTTTTAATCATGTGACCTCATTTGACTTTATTTTTGGAATGTGACATGTGTCACATCGGGTCATTCAGTACACTGAATTAGTGTGAAACTATTATAGGAAAATGTAGTTACAACATATTCAATGCAAACAGTATACAGAACAAATGGTTTATTTTTACATCATGGGCTCCTGGTAGAAAAAATAACATTATATGGGTGTGGCTGCCTGTAAAATGGGTGTGGTTGCCATACTATTGTTTTCATTTATTTGTTTTTGGGGGCGCCCCATAACAAAATTGAATTTGAATATACCACTATATTCACAGCAATGTAAAAGTACATGTATCTAGCACAAATTGTACATGTACATACATCTGTGCAATTCAATGTGTTGTTTTACACAGTGAATTTTCTTTTTTTGGGGGGGGGGGCAAGCAAATCTATCGCAATAAATTGTTGATGCTGATACGTTCAAATTTGTAAAGACGCATGTCCCAAATTATTGTCTGATATTGTCAATGTACATGTATCCCTTACACCCATTGATTTTCAACTACGGTCATATCCTAGCAGTTCAGTTCTCATGTCTAGTGTCCATTTTGGATGCACGGCCATCTTACACGTGGAACGACTTGAAGCAGTTTCTGTCCTCAACAAAACAAAGCCTCACATTGCACTTTTCACAGTGTTAGTATTGTTCGTCTCGCACAATTTGCAGCCGCCTCTCTTTTCCACTTTTACTGGCCAGTGGGCATGTTGGTCCTTGTGTACATCATCAACTGGTCCCTTACACACCTTCCGTGGGCGTGGCTTGATGGTTGCATCAATGATATCGAGCGATGGTCTTCCGACTGGCCTTCGACAATTCCTTTCGATGAGGGCTGATGCAACATGAGCTTGGAAAACGCTCCGCTTCATCATGGTCTTCTTGGGGAGCTGGAGGGCCTCAAAGTCACGGCGGTACAGCAGCCAGGCATTGACAATGGCCATCATAAGTGTGTGCCAGAACAAATACATATACCACCATCGTGACTTCATGCGGAAGCGGTTTTGAGAGAGAAAGCTATCCATTAGGTCGATAGCACCCATGAATAATGGCAGGCCTGTCAACATCAACATGGCTTTTAGATGAGGGATCCCATCGGCGGACTTTATCTAAAGGGTCAACACCAACATACTTCATATACCAGAATCTGACAAAACCCATGACAGTTCTAGTTGTCCCATGACCAAGAAGATCATAGGAGTGTTATTGATGAGGTGATGTGTACCAAACCCCTTCACATCTGTTAATCTCTGGCAGTTTTTAAGAGTAGGTTAATACATGTATGTGACATGTTGGTACAAGTCCTGATGTTATCCTACCATGTTGTTTTGTGTACCAAACCCCTTCACATCTGTTAATCTCTGGCAGGTTTTAAGAGTAGGTTAATACATGTATGTGACATGTTGGTACAAGTCCTGATGTTATCCTACCATGTTGTTTTGTGTACCAAATCCCTTCACATCTGTCAATCTCTGGCAGTTTCTAGAAGTTGGTTAGTATGTGACCTTGTTTTGGGGTGACCTTACCTTTGTAGTGTCCTGCGATATATATTCACCCAATACATGTAGTGCCGAGCCGGTATACATGTAGATGAGTTGGTACAGAGGGGCCGCTACATGTATGTTTAAGCCTAGCTATGAAACATGGAGAATACACATGTACCTGGTGACTACACCTTACACAAAGCCTTGGATGATGATGTAAGCAAAACCCAGTGATCTTGTTGTATGTCTCAATCAGGAGAGTACAACCATGGTTAGGGTATGTTAAATATATGGCTCTTTATTTGCTCCAGGGCCCCTTCTTATGGGACATATACACCTCAAAATGAAAATAGTAATCTTGATTTAAGTTTGCATTTTTCTGGTACTGTAACACACTGGGTTTAAAATGATACTACAGGGAAGATAGTTTGATGAAGGAGTTTATGAAACCGAAGCATATTTAATATACGTGCTGCTAGTCACGTAACAGGACAGACATATTATTTTGTACAGTAATGCACAACTGTCATGCCTGAACTTGTTGTTATTTATAATCTAAAACTGAACAATTTTGTGAGTAGTAACATATTTTATCAACTGGAATTAAGATTAAATGGAAATTCATAACTGACCATGCTTTTACATATCGATCATTTTGATACGGCATAACTAAAATGTACACATTACTGATCCAAATGCAATGTTTTCAGAATATCCGAGAATAATGTATGATATTCACTGTTAACAGTCTCTGTCACACTTTGATAAGGCTTAAAACACACAAATATAAATGATTTGACTGATATTTAATAATCACAGAACAAAAAAATGGGGATGGTAAAATGTTATTGCTAGTCACATAACAGGACAGACTGTCACGTAACAGGACAGACTTTCTTGCACGCAGAATTATCATGCTGTAATGTTTCCCTAACTTGTAGATTTTGTGAACAATGACTACAATTAAAGGATGTGAGACATACTCAATAATAATGGGTTTATTTTACACATTATAATTATTGAACAAAGTAATTTAAAATAAATATTTTGCATCTTTCAGTATATTTTTAATGGATTTATCTTCTAGAACGCCCCCAAAAATTGGCCACTTGTTCGATTCCACCACCGACGTCAATATTGCATAAGCTATTCATCTGGGCATTCCAGAGGACCGTTATTAAAAAAAGTTTAGCTCACCCCCATGAGTAAATTATGTAATGCATGTAACGTCAGTGGTAGAATCGAGCAAGTGGCCTATTTTTTTAGGGTGTTCCAGAAGAAAAAATATATTAACAAGATACCAGCAGACACAAAATGTTTATTTCTAATTGTTTTATTTGTTTAATAATTATAAGGTGTAAAATAAAACAAACATTGAGTGCGTTTCACATCCTTTAATTATGATTAAGTGGAAATAAATGACTGACCGTATGGCTGCTTTACTAATTACCAAAGCTGTCCCATATTTTTAAGCACACAAAATATAAATGACATGAGTTGACTGATAAATGATGATTGCATAAATGCACAGATTCCGAAGCTTTTTGTCTTGTAAAATAATGTGATCAGTCCCAGTTAAAATCAGGAACAATCCACTCCCGACAGCTGGATCCTTGCGGTAGTAGAGAGATAGATTGGACAATCATCGACCTGTCGACTGTTTGGATGTCATCAACCTGTGGAAAAGTGAAGTGGCCCCGGTGCCTTCTGTGTGGTTGAAGAAATTTTACTTTCACTTGCTGGTGGTCTTCATTGGCATCAACAATTATCCCTAGTTTTTAGTAAATGAAATGAAAAAGATAAATCAAGCTAAATGTTTTAAATAAAAGTCGCATGAATAGTTTATTTTCTAAAATCACCATTGATGCTCTTATATGTACTTATCATCCAGCAGACATGAATCCTTGATGCCGATTGGTCAATTACTAGCACTATATATTCCCGTATTGCACTCCCAAGACAGGTATGTTACACTGCGTATTGAATGCAGCACGTAAAACTTTTGCATAGTTGAACCTGCAAAATAACAGCTTTTAAACTTTGCGCGTCTTTTGTGCGTTCTTGCTGAACGTCACGTCACAAAACCACAAAGAAGTGCACAACTCATTTTCAACTACGACAAGAAAAGTTCAAATAGTATCGGTACATCTCGTTTTGTTTCATTTTAAGGTTATCAAGTTAACATTTTTTACAGCCATTTTGAGGTATGACTTTGAAAATAGGTGAAACTCATTAAGAATTTTCACAGCAGCCAACTTTTGGAAATGGATAATCATTGGCTCTAATACATTTACAACGTACATGTACATGTAGTAAGGTTTTACCTGGATAACAACGGTCAGGGTATCGAACAACAACACAGGAGTTGACAGTCCATAGATTGGGATCTGCTTGTGATGTCAACACGGGAGGCATCTGCTGTTCCAAATGGGAGTTGGATGATGGAGATGAAATAGCTGGCTGGGAAGATGATGATGGTAAGTGTGGCAATGGAGGTTCAGGTAAGTATGCTGATGCAGTGGGCTGATGAGGTGATGCAATGGGCTGATGAGGTGATGCAATGGGCTGACTGGGTACTGGCTGAGAATGGGGGGTCGAGGGTTGAGCTGTCATGCAGATAGTTTTCCAATTGTTGACATAAGACTTGTTTGAACAAAAGGCAACATTTGTGGTCCTACATGCATAGCAGAAGCACGATAGGCGCCTTGTCTTAATAGTACCTATCTTAACACCCAACACTGAGTGTATCTTCCGTGTTCCTGGTACTGTTTTGAAGTTACGTTCAGGCCTTGAACGAGTGATTGAGGCCTTACCGACCCAAAGTATTTTTCGACGTTTGTGCATACATTTCCCATCCTGGTCAACTGCAGGTTTCTCCAGTGTTTTCTCACAGAAACTTGCAAACTCCCTTGCATTCCTGATGAGAACAGTTTCATTTTAACTGCTTTCGCAGCAGCAGCTTTCACAACCCCCCCTTCTCCGTCACACCTGTTCTTTCCATGACGGGACCCGTAATAGACTCTTTCAATTGAGAAGCCAAAATCTTCGTTACTGAAGCTTACATCAGCGAATGGTGTCTTTGATTTATATTGAGCTCCACATCCATCACTAACTATATAGGCATGGTTGATGATAAGCCCTCTGGTGACTTGAACATGTTGAAAAATAGCTTTGAGAAAGGCATGTACAGCATGACTGTCGTGGTTTAAGTCATCACTAACAATGTCTATGGCTTCTTCTACTAACTCACCATCTGCAGGGCAGTGATAATAGGCAATGCCGGGATGAACTGTCACTGAGTCCTTGGACCAGTGTGCACCCTGTACTTCATTTTGTGAGAAGCACTGATAGTTTTCTGCGAAGTCGACTATGACTGCCAAAGTATTTGGTTGAATGTTTTTTGTCAGTTCACCAACTTGCAAGATTTGCCATTTAGCTTCGAACAGGTGTTTGGAAAGAAATCCGATTTCGTCAATGAACTCTGCAATTAATTCAGATGGGGGTCCACTTTCGGTTATCAGCTCGCGTCTACAAACTTGGTCACCTGTTTTAGGATTTTGCCGCTTTACAAGCTTCCAGACTTTCCATGAAACCTCATCATCTGCTTCAATCTGTCTTAAAACACCTGCAAGTGTATCTGTCCCACAATTCTTGCACTGTCTGTCCACACATTCAAGTTTGTGAAACTTTGCGCCCTCCTCCTTTCCACAAAGTGTTCGCTCGATGACCTCTAGTTCATCTTTGAACTTCAACTCTTGTTTGCCCTTACTGTCTGCCAGCTTATTTACAGCCTGCAGCTTTAGTTTAGCGTTTTCACAGTATTCACATAGACACTGGAACAGTTTTTTGTGTTTCTGTGTAAGGACGTTTTTAGGTCTCAGTTTACAAAATGTAGAGAAAGAAGACGACATCTCAGGGTTTTCTTCCTTCCAAACACTGTATGCTGATGACATTGATGTGCGCATGACATACTTTTCCTGGAGGTCTTTTAAGCACTTCTTGTTTGGAACACAAGCCGACACCTCTTTATGGAAGTCTTGTATAGACTGAACAATGTTAACTGGCATACAATCTTTTCGTTTTTTGGTCTCTGTCATGCATCCTTTGCGGAGAAATTTTTTTTGCACTCCTGTGGCTCTGCACATGACTTGTTGAAGCCCGTATTTCTTTTTGACGCCTTGAGCCAGTGATTTCACAAACACTTTTCTCTCCATTCGCTTCTTCTTTGATTTTCCTTTTAGTCCTTCATGGGCATCTTTTATGACTTCCAGCACTTCATTTAGTCTTTTCTTTGCTGTTGGTGACCCAATGCCCTCACTGTGCAGAACCTTTTTCTTTTTAGGTGTAGCACTTTTAACCAACCGAGATACAATTTTACCATATCGATTGGGTGACTTTGGTAGGTTTTGTTTGGCTCTATAAACTGCCTTTCTCAGAGCTTCACTTGACATTGGTGAAGTGGTACTCGAGCTTGGTGCATTCTTGTGTTCCCTGCTCTGTTTGGCTTCCCTTTGTTGCCGTTTCGAGGCAGCATCTTTCTCTCTCGTCCTTCTCCTTTTTTGTGAGGAAAGAGACCTGCGATATTCTCTTTTATACAGTGTATGCTTTCTTTTCTTTTCTTCTTCCTTTTTTTCCTGTTGTCTCGTTTTCCTAGAACTCTGTCCATTTTTCTGTGCTAAGCGGAGTTCCTCTGTTTGCTCCCGTAGTCTGTCCCTGTATCTCTGCATCCTGAGTTTTGATGTTTGTCGATTTTTGTCCTGTTGTTCTTCTGTCGAGGATTTTCTGTAGTTTGTCATATAAGCAGCATGTTTTTGGCGGAGTGCTGCAGGATCTGATTGCCTGACCTTTAATTTAAATGTAAACCCTCGTCTCTCCATTGCCTAGAAAAGCGAAAGTGTGTTCATATACATTACAGTACTGAATTACCCAAAAAAAATTACACAAAATTGTCATTTCACAGAAACACAAAAAAATTAAGTGTCTCTGACTTCTGAGTACAAAGTTCACTTGAAAATTTTTAATTTTTAAAGCATAACACATTTCAAACAAGTAAAATTAATCACAATACAGTTCTTCCAAATTAACTTAAATCTTGGTTAATTAATTGTTTTTAAGCATATCATATTTACCCAATAGTTCAAAGCCTACCTTCAAGCTTATATGCCCCCCCCAAAAAAAATAGTCCTAACAGTAACACCGTTTGCCCCCCTACAAAGCCCATAACAGATCAAGAAAAAACAGGACAGGTAAAACAAAGAATAAAAATTATAAATCAAGGGAACAAAATAATTGAAGGGAACTATGTGTAAATGTTATTTCTTGGGAATGAAAAAAGATTTTTTTTTTTTTTCACCAGGCAACAATTTTTCCCTCGCCTGCCCCTGGGGGGGGGGGGGGACCTAAACCCCAACCATGTCTCAACTAATCAACCCAATCATTAGACCATAAAAATTTGACATGGGTGCATTTTCCACAGCCCAAAATTAGACCATAGAATTTGACACGCGTGAAATTTTTACGAATTAGATGCAACTAGCACATATCGCTAAAAAAACGATTGTAGGTCAACTCGCCCCCTGGCCGACTCGCCCCTTACCAACTCGCCCCTTTCCCATCTCGCCCCCTGACCAACTCGGCCCTTACCATTTCGCCCCTGGCCGACTCGCCCCCTGCCAACTCGCCCCCTGACCGACTGCGAGTTGGCCAGGGGGCGACTCGGCCAGGGGGCGAGTTGGCCAGGAGGCGAGTCGGCTAGGGGGCGAGATGGTAATGGGCGAATTGGTCAGGGGGCGAGTTGGTAAGGGGCGAGTTGGTAGGGGCGACTTCGGGAGTTTTTTTTTGCGATATGTGCTAGTTGCATCTAATTCGTAAAAATTTCACGCATGTCAAATTCTATGGTCTAATTTATGACATGTGTGAAATAAACTCGACTCTAAACTCATTTCAGTATCTACACAATTTAAATTTTGGAAATAAATGAAAACTAAACGGACAAAATAGGTAGCGTAGCTTATAAATTTAGCGCCGACCATGGCGAAGAACACGGCACGGCAGCTGACTAGTAATCAATCACAGATTAACGTTAACGTCTAATGTCTGTCAGAATTACGTGAAGATTGCTCTAAAGTCTGTCATTTTATTAGTTTAAAGAACTTTCTGCTGACTTATTATCGATAGCGTATGATTAAATGAAAAAAACACCTTGTCTGTAGATGTTATGTTGTTCACTGATGAGTTCTGAAACAATTGCATGGGACAATGCACAACTGCTGGACGACCGCGAGCTGACAAATACAACTAGCCCGCCATTCACGTAACACACGCGGTTCACGTAACAGCATGACAGACAACACAAACTGGCTAATACCATAGCGCTGTTGTAGTTTGGACGGGAACCAACGATGGATTGGGAAAGGCCCCGATGAGAAATTGCATACGTGAATTAGAAACTGCAATTGGCAGTACCAGTTAGCAGATAAGCGATGCATAAGTAGTTCACGTAACTGAACTCGGCGCTGACAGATTTGGAACAGGTGGGAAAACTTTGCGCTATATTTCGCGGGTTAATTAAAAGCTCAGTTTATAATACTCAAATATCCGTTTAGTGTTTAAAAATGAATCTAATTATGAACTTTGTTGGAAATATTTTTCGGACGATGTTGATTTGGCTCCACAAAAAAAATGTTTCAGCTTAACTTGATATACTTGCTTTTGTGCAATATCAATAGAAACATTTCAAAAGTAAACTGTATTATTTAGAAACTGGATTTGTTTTCACCAAATATAGACAATGTCCCATTTCTAGAGTCCCAAAATTGATGTTCCCATACACATTGAAACTCTTTAAGAAATAACAAGAAATTCAGGCAAGCTCAATTTGTTTTTATTATCTGAACAACATATATTCTTCAATTTGAATACACAAATCATACAATATTCATACAGTATTCCATGAAAACACCCTTCTGGAAAATTCATATGTAAAAGGGGCACCAGAGCAAATACATAGCCATATAGAAGTATAAATCCAGTGAACATTAATTTTTTGGAAAGCCGTGGTGGTTTCTCTCTCCTTCCATTGGCAACAAAGTGTAAAAGAAAAACAATGAAATAATTAGATCAGTATTTACACTGAAGAAAAGTAATACAAATAGGTGATATTTCAGAGAATTTGTAATAAATACATGCAAATACGGTACATGTATCAGATTTCTTTTCCATGTGAAGAACAATAACTTGGATGAGATTTTTTGGATTTTTTTCTTTCTTTTTTCTTGGAAATGAACCATTTACTTGTATTCAGTGTACATACATCCATGCTAACACCCCCACCCCCCCAATTCAATGTTGGTGGGGCGTGTCCGACCTTTCCCAACATTAAATTGGGGGGAGGGTTGTAGGCAAATAGTACAGATTTACAATCAAGTGGTGTGGTAATTCTCAAAGCAAGGAACTATGCACATAGGTTGTGTACATTGTTTACAGATCATCTTTGTTTGTTTTCGCCTACCTAATTTGCGGTTACTGTAAACAATGCAGTCGTGTTTCTTTCCATTGGGGTTTTTGCCAGGATAGTGATGTTGCCCTGTCAACTCGATAGGAATATGGTATCTCAACTGACTTGTTGCGTTACGTTCCCAACCCAACAGCAAGCCCTGTACAATCCCTATATAAAAATCAAGGTTACTGACATTTTTGTTCCCTGCTATGCTGGTGAATATTACTCTGCTATTGACAATACAGATATTCAGCATATGTGAAAAAAAAAATTTCCCACCATTTCAAGCTTCTGTGTGTATGATTGTAGTACTGAAAACATTGGTCGGCAAGATCAGTTCCACCCATGTTTTTGTTGTAATCTTCAATACAATTGGGCTTCATAACATCACGAAATCCACTTGTGCTCTTATTACACCGATTTTGCTTTTTGGACAAATCACTGTTGCCTACATTAGTTAAGTGTTTCAGATTTTTTGTCTTGCCAAACGATACATAATTGCCCGCCTTTCACCAAAAAAAATGGGTCGTCTCCTTTCATTTTATGGTTTTTGGGTTTGCGGCCTGGGGTTCCCTGTGTAGTGTAACGAACAGTTCCACAACATCCGAATCCTAGTTTAGACAGTTTAGCTAAGAGCTGGGCTAGTATAGTAATTATCACAATATATTGACCAATTTTTAAAAGTAATTTCTCGCTGATTTCACCTTTTTACTTACACCATAGTAAGAAGCACCAATTCAGGTGTCTGCAGATGACTTCGATGTGCTTGTGAAAACTTTGAATCAGTAGAAAAGTGGAATGAATTTTCGTTACCTTTTACAGCGATATGCTCCACAAACGCGTTATAAGTTTATAAATATATGTGATGATCAGCGCCACCAAGTGACCACTAAAAGTTTTTACGCACCGATTGTGTAAAGACCACTAAAGTTGTATAGCGCCCTCTATAGTTAGAATTTCTAACGCACAAAATGGCGAACATACACTGAATGTGGGTCATTACGTATGTGGACTTGACGTCATCATGACGTCACTGTTGCGGTTTCCTGATTATCATGACGTCACTAGGTTTCATCTACAAGTTAAGGTCTAACTATGTGTGAAGTTTGAAGGTTTTTTAAACTTGGCAAGTATGTTTTTGTTAGCGGACAAGATTGGGGAGAAGAAGTAAAAGCTAGATATAAGTTTTTGTCACAACAAAAACAAGGTGTTCGGTTGAAGTTAAAATGGTTACGTCATCAATTCGAAGTGTTGGAGAAGTCAAATGTTAACGTCTGTTGAAGTTCTCGCGAGAAGTTTATTTGAATACAATACAATACTGAATTTAGAAATTATTTTAATATTAAACTTTGACTTCCGGTTTGGACAGGAAGTAAGGTCAAATTGGGGTCACATTTGTGTAAATACTTTTGACAATTAACAATCTGTACAATGGTACAAAAATGTCAATTTACCTCCTGTGGTTGTTGAGATATGATTTTTTTTAAATATTAAACTTTCACTTCCGGTTTGGACAGGAAGTAAGGTCAAATTGGCAGGGATGTGATTTCTCCGTTTTTTTCCGGAAATCCGTTTTTTTTTTCCCTCAAAAGTCCACCAACGTGAATCGTGTGAATCCGTTGAGAAAATAGGGGGGTAGAATGTGCTAATTAAATATTCATATCGATGTCTGTTTGCCGAAATCATCTGAAATGTACTTACTTGCGTTGCTTTTTTGATGTATTTTACGCACGCACGCACGCACGAACTGAAATACACTATGCGTAGCGCGATTATAATGTGGTTCGCTCGGCCCCGGCCGATTGAAGTGGTGTGAATTCTACAGTTCGGGGCCGAGGTTGTAAATATTTAAGTCTAGTTCCTGTGACAGAACTCGTGATTCACACACTGTGTGCAACCCCGTCCACAATAGTAAACCCTGGAATGCTTTCCTTGAACCCTAATTGGACGCGGGCGGGCTGAGAATGCAGTCGGGTGCCTTGCGACAGAGAGTAAAAATGCAGGCAAAATACCGTTGTAAAATAGCTCACTTCTTGGTACCAGCCGTCGTACACATTTTTATGTATCCAACATGGCCGCGCTTAATAAGACGGTCCTGTTGCATGGAGACGCGTCAGTACGAGAGATTGATAATGGAATCAAGAATAAGTTTCGCTGGGAATGGCTTCGAGAGATAGTCACTGTTGATGGACATCAGCATAAGCTACATGATTGTTTCAATAAAATAGCGACCGCTGGCAAGGTGTTTTGCAACTATTGCAACGACACCATTAACTATGCAGCAAGCGGTAAAAAATTTCTTTGTGTATTATTCTTGATTTTTTTTGGGGGGGGAACAAAATATGAGCAAAACCTCTAGACTTATCAAGTCTGGTGCCACTAAAGCTGGTACGTTCCATTCATTAACGGATTAAGCAAAACGAATATCAACTGATTGGAATAATCAATTTTTTGTTTATTCACAATTCTACAATGTTAGTGATACCAGTGTATTTATATTAAAAATGAGTGACAAACCAATAGTGATACTGATGAACTGAAAAAGAATACAACCAAAATTAAAGAAGAGACAACAAAAGTGGAAAAATATTGTTGCCCAAAAGATGTCCCAGAAAGGCTGAGATTGCACCACAGGGCATCTACATTTCAAAATTTTCCCGGGGCCCTTGAGCGGGCCCCGGACCCAACGCCGTTAATGGCTTCGCGCTTCGCGCTTGCAAGGCTAGGACTCCCCTTCCTGGATCATTTACATTTTCAGTTTTTTTTTTCACAGTCCAATCACATCCCTTATTGGGGTATAAATATTTTTTGACAATTAACAATCTGTATAATGGTACAAAAATTGTGAATTTACCTCTTGTGGTTGTTGAGATATGATTTTTTTTAAATATTAAACTTTGACTTCCGGTTTGGACAGGAAGTAAGGTCAAATTGGGGTCACCTTTGTGTGAATATTTTTCGACAATTAACAATCTGTATAATGGTACAAAAATTGTGAATTTACCTCTTGTGGTTGTTGAGATATGATTTTTTTTAAATGTTAAACTTTGACTTCCGGTTTAGATAGGAAGTAAGGTCAAATTGGGGTCATGTTTTTGTAAATATTTTTCGACAATTAACAATCTATACAATAGTGCAAAAAATGTCAATTTACCTGTTGTGGTTGTTGAGATATGATTTTTTTTAATATTAAACTTTGACTTCCGGTTTGGACAGGAAGTAAGGTCAAATCGGGGTCACTCACAACTGGAGTTTCATCTACTTGTTAAGTTCTAAGTACATGCCAAGTTTCAAGTTCATGTGAAGTTTGCAAGTATGTTTTTGTTTGCGGACAAGATGGGGGAGAAGAAGTAAAAAAAATTTTTTAAAAAACGAACAAAAACAATAGGTGTTTCAGGTACATACCCGAACACCTAAAAAAAATGTACAAAAACAATAGGTGTTTCGGGCACATACCCAAACACCTAATAAACAACGTGACTATTCGGTAGTTCTTAAAAGAACTGATATAGTAAAATTGTTTGTCTGTCAGTTTAATTCGCTTTCTGAAAAGTAAGCCATAATGCAATTCCGCAATTTATTTGGATAGTTTCAGCCCTCAATCGATGACAGAATTCTCCCTGTGATGGGGTCTCTAAGAGCAGAGTTTCGGCCCTCGACCGGAGACTCTGGCGTTTTGCCAGTCGCTCTTCAATGCTTGGGAAGATAAATCTTGATGCCATCTTGAGCGGATTACTTGATGCTGTGGAGTTATCTCGATAATGGAATTTGGTATGCTACGGAGCCGTTTTATAGTAAATTTTGTTTGTGATTTAAAAAAAAAAAAAAACTTTAAAAAAAAAAGGGTACGGGTACTTGAGTTCTAATTAACTTCTTGAATCGCTGCTTGGATAGCTGGTATCAAAGCGATGATTGTTTCCCATTGTCAACGGTCAAATTTATTCCTCTTTTTGATGGAATCTGTTGAATCATTGGAAAATCTTTTCCCTTTATCTGAGAGTAATCGCCGATCTTTACATACGAAATATGATTAAGCTGAATGTGATTTCTTCTTCTTTAATACATTCTATTCCCAATAATTTATGTGGTCTTGTGAAAAACTTGTACAGGCTCTGTGCTGTTTGCAAGTCCCTCTCGTCTTTGAAGTGATCTAGTAGTTCCTTCTGCGCCGACTTGATCGCCTTCAACAGCCGTTGTTCGACCTCTTCTTCCTGGAAGGACTTTCGGAACGTCAGCCCACGGTGTGGATTGGGGGGGCTGCGATGCGTTCTGGATGTAGGTTGGTGGATTGAACCGTTGGATAGCCCTCGATAGCGTATGGATTTGTTTGGTGATGTGGGCTTTGGCAGTTAGAGTGGTGACTGTACTAGCCTTAGTCTTCACACGTTTGAAATCAATGTCCGCTAGTTTGGTTTTTTTCCTTGGGGGTTGAGTTCTGGTGTTGTTGTAGCTCGAAGGAGGTCAGTAGGGTTTCTTCCAGGTGATCAATCAGAGGGCATTGTCCGCAGGTTATCTGGCTTGATTCCGAGGAAGATGGTGAGACATCTGTTGAAGGTATATCCAAGGTTCTTGGTGGGGAAGGTGTCGGTGATCGCAGTTTGAAGGAACAACGTTTGAGAGACTTGCTAAGTTTGATAGATTTGGTATGGCGTTTATGCTGAGGTTGTGCGGCCGTGAGATGAGTAACAATCAAAAAGCTTTTGTGTAGCTTGGGTGCATCATAGATTTGTGTAGTTTACAATGGTTCTTCATAGACAAAGGCAAAATGGGCTAGATAATTCATGATGTCCAGAAATGTTTTCAGTGCCATATACATGTATGTACCAGTCCATTTTACAATAAAGTGGAGAGGATCAACTCCCTGCCGGGCGGGGTATGCGATCTCTACAACTTCTTTGTAAATAAACTTTTCTTTGGAAACCTACCCAAAGGCAAATAGTTTCCACAATCTGAAAGTTTGATACAAAACTTATAATACATGTCTCTCCAAAATAAAATAACTGGCTTACAAATGAGATAAAAGGCAAAACTGTATTATTTCCAACCACTTGAAATACTTTGCACCACCCTAAGCAAATCAAAATGAACTTAAGATTCACCCATAGCTTAATTAATCTCAACATCTCAAGAGAAATGCACAAGTAAATATATATTTTATACAATGCAAATAAGTAATTAAAAGAAAGACTCACCGGAATTGAGCAACATAAAAAACAGCAACTTGATGTCCTTGCTTAGTTTTAGGTATTTACAAGACATACATCCTCACTCAAAGCTGCTTAGCTGCTCACTGACATGCTAGCACACATGGACAGTGCAGGACAAAAGAATAGACCGGTGCCTTGCAAAATAAACTTTAATAAATGGTAACGGAGTCAAGGAGGTAAACAGGGGAACCCACTCCTAAATAAAAGCAGTAACTCTGGGAACCACATTACAAAATAAAAATGGAAAGATAGATATAAAAAACAAAGTAAAGTACTTCCAGGTGGAAAAGTCTTTCGATGACCTCTACCCTAAAATCCAAGTTGGGAAGGTGGTGGTTTGTAGGTATGTTGTATACCACAAGTACAGTACATTCAGAAAACAGATGTCAAGAATGTTTACGAATACTCTTTTCCACAATTTCATTGGGGATGAGAGTAATACTGCACAATTTGTGCTGCCAGATCAGTTCCTCCCATGTATTTATTATAATTGCAAACTACAGAAGGTTTTTTAATCTCGCGATGTCCGGTTAAACTGTTTTTACTACGAATCTGCTTAGTGGTGACACTGCAATCACCGTAATTTGTCAAGACTCCGGTGTAGAATCCTCGTCAGAAGACATGTCCGACCCACTATCTGAAGATTTCTTTCAAAATTTGTGCACTTTGATCGGCGTCCATGATGCTATACATGTAGGATGCAAATGCTCGCGGCCGTGCTTTTTCAACCAATCAATATTATGGGGACGTTGTACTGAGGATGATTGTATACGGGAGTTATTTTATGACGCCTTTAAATCTGTTGAAATCACCAAGTATAGCAATAGCAACGTACTGTTGGGAAAATTTAACAGTGGCACTCGGAGGCCTATACCAGCATCCCAACAACACTTTAGCATGTTATGTATGTATTTCAATCATAATTTAAAAAAATTTCATCTTGTGACCAGTACTCTTGAAGTGAAGGTACTGAAACCAGCCCCATGAAGATAACAGCAATGAAGTTATATAGCTCCTGTACTGATGTACTCTTCCATATTTGTAGTTTTCCCCACCTTAATTTTTTTGGCCTTGTGTTTTTTTTTTGTTTTTTTTTGCAAGAGTCCGCATGACATTTGCATCTCACCAGGGGTGTAATCATGCATGGCAGTTAACTGAGTGCCAGGCATTTTATTTGGAATGAATGGTGGTTGAGGTCGAGTACCATCAATTTCATTCTCACTTTTCTCACATTCTCACTTTTCAAAGCTCTCTCCTGAGGTGTCATGACCAAGGGTTTGGATGGAAGGTATTCCATCGCAGGCTTGATATAAGGGTTGTACTCTGATATTTCATGCTGACTCCCTGCTGTATCAAAACTGCCATTGAGGCACCAAGTGCTCTAAATCTGTATCATACATCTGATTCATGCTGCCTATTATGATGTTCGTCCTCGTAGTGTTTGGCGAAATATTAAGTCGAATGTGATTTCTTCTTTTATACATTCTATTCTCAATTTATGTACCAACACACCACCTAAAACGATAAAAATAAGCGAAAATAGGCGGGTTGCATCTCCCTATCACTTTCGCTATGTGAAGGAATTGTTCCATTCCGTCACGTTAAACCACGTCTGTGGATATTGTACTTCAACTATATCCCTTTCAAATAATCTTCCATAGTGAACCGTGGCATTGGTATTACAACCATCAAATGAACTAAAACAATTCGAACACATAGTATTTAAACAAAAAATAACAATAGCAGAATACAAGTTTGATTTTTTTTTCTGTACCCGTACTTTACAAAATTCTGTACCCGTACAAATTTAATCAACGATAACAAAAACCACACACAAATATTTGATGACTCAACGGTATTCAATCTTGTAATAAATATTTGGAATACGAATGAAGGAATACCGTTGAGTTATCATTACATCGCTTTGATTAATAATGAGGAATAGTGCTCAATTGCAATGACCTGATGCGAATCTTTTGTTTAATGTCGTACTGCGTCAGGCCATGGTTCAAAAATCTTTGAAAAATACATGTAGCTACGGCGACGGTTTCGTGCCGCACAGCTTTCCTAAACCACACGTCGTCCACGACTTGTTTTTTAAAGTATAACATGTACAATATGTATAGGTACACATAGCTATCGCCTCTTCATAAATAGTTTTCAAACTGCTCATCATATGCAGTGGTGCAGCAGTCATGTCCCATTTGGTTTGCCTCAAAAAAGTCCGATGAACAACCCTCGCACTCTTCCCTGATGATAAAGTCTATACACGCCGATATACAGCCGGCTACAACGTTTAATGTACACTTTATAGCGCCCTCTATAGGTAGTTGCACTACGACCTTTAACCTCGGAATCATATTACAGTCCTTAAACGTGACTTTGCAAAATGCAAGTAGATTTGGTTGTTATATTTACCTGTTAAAGTCTTCATTCACAAGATATTGTGGGGAGGAGTTGGAGGCAAATAGTACAGATTTACAATCGAGTGGTGTGATATTTCTCAAAGCAAGGAACTATGCACATATGTTGTGTACATTGTTTACAGATCATCTTTGTTTGTTTTCACCTGCCTAATTTGCGGTTACTGTAAACAATGCAGTAGCGTTTCTTTCCATTGGGGTTTTTGTCAGGATAGTTCTGTTGCCCTGTCAACTTAATAGGAATATGGTATCTCAACTGACTTGTTACGTTCCCAACCCAACAGCAAGACCTGTACAATCCCTGTACGAAAATCAAGGTTACTGACATTTTTGTTCCCTGCTATGCTGGTGAATATTACTCTATTATCGACAACTCTTCTCCACCATTTCAAGCTTCTGTGTGTATGATTGTAGAACTGAAAACATTGGTCGGCAAGATCAGTTCCACCCATGTTTTTGTTGTAATCTTCAATAGAATTGGGCTTCATAACATCACCAAATCCACTTGTGCTCTTACATGTATTACACCGAATTTGGTTTTTGGACAAATCACTGTTGCCTACATTAGTTAAAAGTGTTACAGGTTTTTTTGTCTTGCCAAACGATACACAATTGCCCACCTTTCACCCCCAAAAAATGGGTCATCTCCTTTCTTCATTTTATGGTTTTTTGGGTTTGCGGCCTGGGGTATTCCCTGTGTAGTGTAACGAACAGTTCCACAACATCCGAATCCTAGTTTAGACAGTTTAGCTAAGAGCTGGGCTAATATAGTAATTATCACAATATATTACGTGTCCTTTATTCTCAAGTCCATGGACCAGATCAATGACGACTTTTCCTGCAAATGTCGGGTTTGGTAGATGGCAGTCTGATGACTTGGAATCTACACATATACATGCATCATAAACAGTTTGGTTGTCGTCGGCTCCTGTGTACAGTTTCCAAGCACATGTGTATCCTGTTTTGGACTCCCTGTTCAGGGAGAAGGCTTTAATACCCAGTTTGAAATACTTAAGCGTCCCTTGAATTTCAACATACTCTCCTCTGTTAAAGTCTTCATTCACAAGATATTGCCATGTACATGTATCTGGTAGCAAATTGAAGGTGGCTATAATAACAAATGCAAAAGGGAAAAAATTTCCTTTTTAAAGAATATTTTTGTAGTGTCCAGACTCCAGATACATGTACGCAGGTATGTACTGTAATTCTGTGTGGTTATGCTGCCTGGCCAGTTGTGGTCTGCAGATCACTGCCTGGCCAGTGTACCACCGCCTTTTTATCTGAGGTTGTAGTGTCTGAATGTGAGAAAGGATTCTTTCTAGTTGGGTGAGCTCTATATTGGTCCCCATGTTGGACATGTATGCTTGCTTACTTTTTGTCTGTCTCGCCTAGGCAATGAAATGTGTTCTGTGCATTTCCCATCAAGTACTCTCTCAGCCATTCTGATTCATTGGAATTTTTCACTGCTATATTGAGTCGCACAAATGTTGCAAGATGTCGTCATCCGTCCACCAGGTTTGATCCTAACTGGATAACTGGCTTATCTAACACACGAATCATTAAAACATTTCCTTTATTAAACTAATCTCATTGGTTAGATCTTGGCTGATCTTACATTTGACCTGAAAACAAACGTCCCAGCACGCTGTACTTAACTTCATATACCAGAATCTGACAATACCCATGACAGTTCTAGTTGTCTCATGACCAAGATCATAGGAGTGTTATTGATGGTGATGTGTACCAAACCCCTTCACATCTGTTAATCTCTGGCAGTTTTTAAGAGCAGGTTAATACATGTATGTGACATGTTGGTACAAGTCCTGATGTTATCCTACCATATTGTTTTGTGTACCAAATTCCTTCACATCTGTCAATCTCTGGCAGTTTCTAGAAATTGGTTAGTATGTGACCTTGTTTTGGGGTGACCTTACCTTTGTAGTATCCTGCGATATATATTCACCCAATACATGTAATGCTGAGTCAGTAGATGTATGTAGATGAGTTGGTACAGAGGGGTCGCTATGTTTAAGCCTAGCTATGAAACATGGAGAAGACACATGTACCTGGTGACTACACCTTACACAAAGCCTTGGATGATGATGTAAGCAAAACCCAGTGATCTTGTTGTATGTCTCAATCAGGAGAGTACAACCATGATAGGGTATATGTTAAATATATATAGAAGTATAAATCCAGTGAACATTAATTTTTTGGAAAGCTGTGGTGGTTTCTCTCTCCTTCCATCACACCACAGGATAGACCAATATTGAAATAAGAGGCATTTCTCAGGTGTAGCAGCAGCAATGTTTTTTTGGTAGATCATTAGGAATCCCCTCTATATATATCATATTTCAGGAACCACACTAGCCATATGGTCGTAAGCATCTTGATATAACGGGTTGTTCTTAAACCCCCTCGACCCCCACGACCCCTCGACCCCACGACGTACGCTCATGTAACGAAGCACACGTACTCGCGGAATTCACTACCACCAGTGCAGTACGAATGTCTGTATACATTGTATGTATTTCGCAATGCCCATGCGCAAGGCTGGCCGGCCTGCGCCAGAATCAAATTGTATCCCAAATGGGAACCTGTTTATGGCCCGAGTTCGAAAATGGCTAGCTCGCGTCGCTAGCCTGTTGCGTCGTTTGCTGCGCGAAATCAACGAATTTATAATGCTGCCACAAGCCAAATTATACCATTCCCGAGTAGATAATTTCATATTCTATCAAAAAAATTGCATACTTATGTCGGATTTTTGCTAGTTGGGTGAGGGCGCAGTTTTTGGCAACGTTCTTCCTACAAGTCGTTACGGTCGTACTCGTGGGATATTGCTTCAGCTCCAAGCATCCTGATTGGTAGATCAGCATTACATCACAAACTGGCATGCGCGCACAGCCCCAAATGTACATTTTACTTGGACGTGGAAAAAATCCCAACTATTTTGTCCGTCAACATTATAGCAAAACATAATTATTTCTTATTTAATAACCTATTTTATATTATTCTATTTCAAAATTAGACTTTGAGGAGAAAAGGATTTAGTTATTTTCCCCAATTAACCTATAGGATCTTCGATTATTAAAAAAGATCTTGGGGTGGCAATATTTAAAATGTATTTATTTTTTAATTAGGGGGGGGGAGATGATCAAGCTTTCCAATTTCGAATTTGGTGGAGACATTAAAAATGGAGAAAATAAAGATGTTTTTAAAACGATAACACAAGAAAAACACAGTTTACAAATACATGTTCATACAAGAACAAACAAACTAGTTTATTAAAATAAATAAATGAATGAATATAAGTACAAACTTACAATCATCACTTGTGATGTTCTAATGTCTCTGTACTCATTGAATAACATAATAACTTCACAAATTATATTACCTGATAGTGTACGCATGTTGTGGCACCATAAACTTGGAAAAATCAATGCTACATCAAAACTGGAACTATTTCCAAGATGATATACCTGAGATGTCTAATATTATTAAAGCATATTGCAAGACTGAATGTTCAAGCTTAATTTTACTATTTAAATTGGCATCACTTTTGCACTTGACCAAAAATACATAAACAAATAATGTTTCTATTATAAACATAACACTTAACTTTTAAACATAAAACAACTTCCACAAATACCTTTTAAAAATAAATACAAAATATCTGACATGTAGGGTGGCAATCTGTTCGGGTTTTTTGGCATACAACATTAATTACTAATAACTTTTACAAAATAACACACAGCTAAATTGTAGAAACATACAGGTAACAATAATCATGCAATGCGTTAAGCCGTTAATGAAAAATTATATACATTTCACGATAACATTTCGCTAGATTGTTATCATGTTTTATGGTAGTACAATAATGTAGTACTTCACTTGAGCTACTTGTGAACAATATAACTGAAGATAAAAAAGATCTCTTCACAGATTTAGTTATAGAATATATGTGTCTTTCTTTGGCATCACATGTTTGGCAAGGTTATGTACATCATGTTTCGACACTAAACAAATTATAGTTTTTATCTGGAAAAAATAAAACCGTCTTTCATTAAGAAAAATAACCTAACCACTGTTGTGTGTGTTCATTAAACATGAAGGTTGGCAATCTATTTCCTTCTTTTGGCATAAAACATATCTTACTAACATACTAATATACTATACATCACACACATCAAAATATCAGAAAGACATAAACTTACAATTAGCATTAAGCATGTATTGCTTTAAACCCTTTATCTCATATTTCTTATAATGAAAGATGATATATCCATGTAAATATAATGACTGTTTCACACTTGGAATATTGCTGTAATACTTCACTTCATCTGCTTGTGAACAATATAACTAAAGATAAAAAAACCTGAATTAAAAATGCTGGCCATTTACATATGTGATGCGTTCTACCGAAATCAGACACATTTGGGCAAGAAATCAAAATCGAGTTGGTTATTGATAATGAAAGTAGAGATCTTCAGCTTTATAATGATATCTTTCTTATATTAATTGGAATTGTAAAAGCGGAATTACGTCATTTTTAAGTTTGTCTTTACGAAAACTCAAAACGGAGTTATTGTTCTTTAAAGTTTCATTTGGTATAATTTACGTAATAAACTTCTTACAAAGGTACTTCATTTTCCCTAGTAACAGGCATTACAGAATAATAATACTGCCTTATTAAGGGTTTTATATACATTACTTTTTTATTTATTTATTTATTTTTTTACTATTTCTCAGTTCTGAGCTCTGCCCAAATGTGTCCGATTTCGGTAGAACGTGTCACATATGGTCAACAACTAGTTGATCTACATGCAAGTCTGTGAGAAATGGTCAAAACAATAGCTCTGCATGCACAAAGAACTACAATAACAACATTACACTGTAAAATTAAGTTCTTTGTGAAGGAAATCTCTCTGACATCTTGTCAAGGCTAGACCTTCTGAAATCACAAGCATCTCAGGCAGAAAATATGGATACCTTCCCCTTATGCACTTCCTGTTCACGTGATAGTAATAGTCTGTAATCCCTCGAGAAACAATTTTAATAGTGGGGTCATCCTTATCAGGATATTCCCAAGCACCCCTGTGGGCTATGACAAGGTTATCTGGTGGGGGAGGGACAACATTTTCGAATGGCTTGTTGCAGTGCCAACATTTGTTGCGATCTTTCCTGACATTTTTTTTATGGATGATAACAAATGGTTCATTATTGTGATAGCATTTTGTGAATACAGGGTTATAATCAACATTGTCCTTGGACAGTGGTCCATTATTTCTAGTTCGGTCTCGCCCACGGAATTTCGGCCTATCTCCTTTATTGCCAGTCCCAGGTTTTCTTTGACTAAGCAGGGCAGTCTTATTTGTTTTCTGAGGTTGGTTATTAAGCCATCCTAAGTGACATTCCAATAATTTCTGTTGTGCTGCGACAGCCAGACTATGCTTACAGGTAACTTTGGATCTGTAGCCTTTGCAGTCACAGGAAACATTGTTTGTGTTGACTTTACAAGTGTTCATGCCATGTTTACTTTTAGAGTAGACGAGGTACTCAGGGACTTTCCCTTTTCCTGGTTTTCGGGTGATGAGACCAAGAGTGCTCAGCAATTCCTCTGCTCCATTGATTATGAGACCAACAGTTGGCTCAGGAAGTCCACGGCCATGTAGTGTGTTCTGTACAGACTGGGGAAGGGTGACATCTACTTCATCAGTGCAATCAGGCTCCGTCAATGGTACAATACCTTTCCTTTTCTTGGCCTCAACTGGAGTAAGTCTGGAGGCTTGTGACAAATATTTCTTCTTTGCCACTTGGGGTAACGCTACCCACACATGAGCAGGAATAGAAATGTAGCTATAATCTGCTGTTAGCCTAAAATCACCTTGGCCAATGAGAGCTTTGGTGAAACTAGCTTCCATGGTCTTCTCGATTGTAAGGATGACGCTTGAAAAGTAATTAAGGAATGTCATCTTTTTATCATGATGTGAAGTCTCCTTCGCAACTTGTTGTAGTCTACGGTTAAAGCCTTCAGCTCCATTTGTGTAGGGCCGCTGATGAACGGGAAAGTTAGCCTTTCTCCTTGCGGATTTGAGAAGCCTTTTTGCAATGTCCTTGCTTCTGGATTTCAGCCAATGGTATGCACGACTCGAGTGGCCAGCAGTTTTGCCCGTTGCAACCATTTCCCAGTTTTCAAAATCGGATTTCAACTCACACAGTTTTTCCTCAAACTCTTCCCGGTCTTCACAATCTACCAATCCACCAGGCCCTGCTAACGCCTGCATGAAATCTGCAGTATTCTCTTTGGAAATGCGTAGGTCATGTCTCAAGTAGTCTTGAAAATTACGCTGAAAATGATTGCAGCACCGGAGCAGGTTTCCATACGGCTTCCAGGCTTTCCACAGGGCGACTTCGTCGTCAGTGATGACCGTCAACTTGTACTTTTTGCTCTTGATTGCAGGAGTGGCATGAGCAACATCTTGGACAATAAGTTCATGCACCCTTGAATCTTTTCTTTCATGAAAGGCAACAGCCAGCATCACCCATGGGTGCTCCCCATCTTTGTTTAAGAGTGACTTGTCCATGAGTGTGCTTGTTGTGACGTAGAAGTCCTGCTTCCCAAATGTTGTGTCTGTCTGCAGGACTGTTCCATTTTCAATGAATCTGGAATTGGCTTTCATATAGGGAGTCTGGAACACTAACGTGATTCCATGTGTTGCATGTTGACCTATAATGGCACTCTCATGTAACTCTTCATTGAAATCTAATATCTCTTGCAAGGGATCTCTGGGCTTGCTGTTGTACCTGATGTTGTAGATGGACTTAATAGTTGGTTGTTGGCATGGATCATCACACAGTGGGTCTTTGTTCTCTGCATTGTGAAGGGTCAAACCTGGCTTTTGATGCAACATGTCATTCCTTATTCTCTTGCGGGTGCTCTGTGCAAGCCTCCCAAGAAAAGGTTTCTCACTTTTCTTTGCATTTCCATGCTTCTGTGGCACAAAATCAACTGACGTGACGTTCGCTGGAAGATTATATTGCACAAAAGCTACATTGTTAACAGCACTGCCGTCCTTGCATGACATCCAATTGATCTGTCGTCTAAGACCGTACTTAGGTATGGCATAGGTATGCCAGTGTAAGAAATATTCACCTTCGTCTAGAATATAGTCCGCTAACTTCTGACTGATGTGGATATGCTTCCACCTCCCTTCAACTTCTTTCACTACCCAACGGTAATGCCTGAGTTCCCTGGTATACACCCCATTCCCATCTGACACAAGATCTGCACGATGCACATGATTCAAATCTACCAGAAATACAGCATCTTGCCGAACACACAAGGGTCTATCAGTACACTTTTCTTCCTCTAGAGAATCATACAAAAGAAGTGTGCACACTTTCTGCATAATGTATGGAACCTTGTTTCGCAGTTCTAGTATGGGTATTTCTTTCCGTCCACGCCAGTATGGCCCTTCATTAAACACATATGAGAACTGCCCTGCCACATTACCATCAGTGTCATCACTGGAAATCACAATGCAAGTGGCATCATGTGTGAGGTCCTCAAGACCTGAAGGGACCAGAGGATCGTCAAGACCTGAATGTGATGGAGGATCCTGATGCATTGAAGGTAAAGGAGGACCCAGAGGACTTGAAGTTGATTGATGATGATGATGATGTACGGAAAGTGAAGGTGAAGCAGAATGATGACTTTGATCTCCTCCTCTGTGGCCTTGAGGACATGATGGTGAGGAAGAATGCTCACTGTTGCTCTCCAGTGTGGGAAGTCTTCTTCTCTTGGTTCCGTGTGAAGGCATACAGTCACTGTCAGAAGTCAGGGAGTCTGTGTGACAGGAGCTGAAATTTCAATAGAGAACAATTGAATGAAATAAATCTCAAAACTTAACTTGATACATTGGTGCAGTGTCGTCATAACCATTTGTGGACATTTTCAAAATGAAAACCAGGCTACATTGAATATCAAAACTGATTTAATGTTTATGTGCATTTTAACATGCAACAGATGATGTTCGCAGAAGTTGCTGTTTACACTGTAAACCTATAATTCTATAAACACTTCAGACAACTTCCAGGATTTGAATTTTGGGTTGGGTTCCTTTTACAGGGTTTTTATGCTTAATGTGAATTACCTTATTCATGAGCAAAAGTTGAATGTCAGTTCAGGCTGAAAATTCAATGTTACAGTTATTTCAGAACCATATCTAATCTAGCAATAATTTTGGATATTTTGCTATCGTACATTTTCTTTTCTATAGCAATTACTTGAATCAGTACAACATTCACCCTTTTTCAGTGCCCATAAGTACTATTTTTAATGCATGGTACTCATAATTCATGGTAGGGCAGCAAAAATTGTTTTCATGATCAGATAGACTATACATATAGACTATGACAGAAGTCAATCTGTTCAGAGATCTGCATGTTGGGGTTGAGGTTAGCAGGCAAATAAAATATCAAGGTAATTCACAATAGCCAACAAGAAATAAATATACAAATGTGACTGTCAATGCCAGTTGTGATTTCCAGTGCTGTCTGATAACTCAACTCGAGATGAATTTTCAAACCTACCAGTATTCTTGCTGTGCTGATATGGGGGAAGGCTCACAAGCCTCACTTTCCAAGCAATCTTGGTAAGTGACAATGTTAAGGTTGACAACTCCTATTCGACCAAACAGCTGCCGGAGGGTCTTCTTAATGCCGGGTGAAAATGACTGAGATGTTGTTTCCAGGAAGCAGTCCAGGTCAACCATGTCGAACACCGCTTCCAGTGTGTCTTCTCGTTGGAAGTAAGATGATGTATATGACGTCCCTCTTTTAAAACATCGAATTAGCACAACATCCTCTTCCTTGCATACCCTATAAGTAGATCCACATGAATATGTGACGTCACAATTAATTGAACTGCTATAAACTCATCAGACCTGTTGTCATGAGCTGACAATGCCTATTCTCTATTATTTAAAGTGTCCATGATCATAAATTGTGTAACTTTATATTCGTCTTAAAACTATTTGATATTTCTGTTTGGATAAAGTTATTGAAAAGTGGACTAATTTTACAATTAAAATTTAACAACAGAGAGCATCGTTACCGGGATGTCATTTCAGGAAGAAACTATTCCACTTGGGCCTTTTATCTGTAGATTGTGAAAACATTTGTTTTCTCACTGGCTTACTGACATGTACTGACACAACAGCAAAATATAAAAAATCCTGGCAACTTTTGGTGCTGAAATAACTGTAACATTGAGGTTTCTGCCTGAACTGACATCACATTTTTGCTCAAGAATATGAAAATTTGCATTAGCATAAAAAAAGGCAACAAAATACCCTTCAAATAACAAAAATGAAAATAAGGTTACATGGCACACAAAGGATCATTTTCAACGAATGCATAAAAATGACATTACATGGGCCCTTCAATCATGGCTGTTCAACCAAGGCTGTGATCAGGAAAATGTTTGATCCATGACGTGTCTCATGCCATGCTAAACAGTTAACAATGTCCAGTATTTATATAAACACAAACACAATTCACTGACACCTACTTGGTAGGGGAAGCTCGCTCTTCATTATCATCAGTGCTGGAGATGATGATTGGTTCCGTGGTCCTGGTACATGTACTTTCTTCCTTGAATGGACAATGTTCTTTCTCAAGTGTGCCAGTTGCGTAATTGAAGTGCTGTCCATGTTTTATCAGTATCATACTTGCATTTGGTTGGATCAGAACACAGTTGTCTTGCCTGTGTGGCAATAGTTCAAGTATCGTGACCCGGCTAGCATTCTCCTCAACAACTAGGATCCGCAGATTGAAGACCTGGCTGAGGATGTGAAGAATTAGGTCCACAGAGTCACTGCCATACTTTCCTGTCTGTGCCCAGCTCTCCAGCTGTGTAAGAGTATCTTCTGCACTCAAAGCAGAATATGGCATGTAGTCATCTGCATGCTGCAGAAACTCATCAAGCACCATACACTTGACAGTTTCCTTTGACAAACCCTGTGTACTCATAGATGTCTGGGATGATCGTAAACCCCCATGAACAGCATGAAGTATACACAGTCCATCTTTGGACACCTCCACCTCCGTCAACCTACTGGCACGTAGATAGTCTGTCAGGGTATTGTACCTGTAAATATAAAAATCACTGTTCACAAGAAGGCCAACATATATAGAAACAATTTTTTCCCCGTCTTCATTATACCACTTTCTTTAAAGGTAATATACAGTATTTGCTTTGTCAAATATATATTGTTCTTTTTGGCTGTTTGATTGCTCATGAATATTGTTCACTATGTTGCATATTCATTGTTATACATTGCCTGTACGAACCGAATTTGAAAACGGAATTTACCAAAAAACCGCCCAAGCCTATTACGCTCAACTGAAAAAAATTCAATAAAAAATGTAAGTTCTTGTAGTCTGGTTCAATGACCATACTTTAGATAAAACAGAGCATTGTATAGACATCGGGGAATTGTCAGGTCAGGGGACCAGCCTACCTTGCTTGCACCTATTCACAGATGTGTAAACAATTTCAAAGAAAATGTGGACTAGCTAAATTGTGGGCAGTATTTAAAAAAATGTCAGGATTTTCCAACAATGGCCAACCCACCGCCATTTTACACATACCCTGTGTCCGTAGACAGTTGTGTGGTACTCTGACTCATGTTTCTGTACATCCAGTCTCTCCTTAAAACGAACACCTGCATGACAAGAAAATGCATTTTGGTATTTAATTAAGCATGCTAGAGAATGACATAAATATTTCCTTTGCTGTACCTGTGCAACCAGGAAAACAGGTCCACCAGTTTTGAATAATAAATCTCATAAGTCGCTGGTATAAAGGATCTGTTCTAAAACTGTTTAAACGTGGTTAAATAAGAGAAAATAATATTTTCTTACATGCTCCAAAAATTAATGTCATAAAAGTATGAAAGATTAAAACGGATGCCGGTCAATTCGCCCCCTCGCAAACTCGCCCCCCTGTGGTTTAACGTTAATATAAGAGAGTAATTAAAACATTATTATAATAAAAGCAGGATGTACGTGGACATAAATAACTAATTTAATGAATCCAATTATTATTTTAAGTCTTATAACTCTGTGGTAAATTATTTGGCGCTATTTAGACTGATTTAATATAAGACTAAATAGAGTAAATCAAACATTTAACAAAAATAAATATTACATTACTAGGAAACTAGCTTTAAAAATATCGAGTAAAATAAATAAATAAATAAGTAAAATTAAAAATGAGTAATTGCATACAAAATACAAAATACAAATATTAAAATGTAATTAGGCCCAAATAAACAAAATACAACTTTGTAAATATTCATAGTATATACATACTGTAAAACTGGTAATTTTCGCGCGAGTAATTTTTCGCGCTCAGCCACCCTACCGACACATTCGCGGGTTGTTGCTTTCGCGCACGTACAACTTGTATTACAACGCACACGATGTGGTTGAGGGGTCGAGGGGTCGAGGGGGTCGAGGGGGTTTAAGAACAACCCTGATATAACACCATATATTATCTGGTCAATGATATTGTCACCTTGTAGAGTGAACAGACTTAAAATTCTTTCCAGATCCCGTTCGCCCCTTAACCCCAACTCCCTAAGCATTGTTACTGAACAATAAAAATCCTTCAAAATCCTGCAACTACTTTTGTTGTCTAGGGAGTTAGGGTTAAATAGTACAGATTTACAATCAAGTGGTGTGGTATTTCTCAAAGCAAGGAACTATGCACATAGGTTGTGTACATTGTTTACAGATCATCTTTGTTTGTTTTCGCCTGCCTAATTTGCGGTTACTGCAAACAATGCAGTCATGTTTCTTTCCATTGGGGTTTTTGCCAGGATAGTGCTGTTGCCCTGTCAACTCAATAGGAATGTGGTATCTCAACTGACTTGTTGCGTTACATGTACGTTCCCAACCCAACAGCAAGCCCTGTATAATCCCTATGCAAAAATCAAGGTTACTGACATTGTTGTTCCCTGCTATGCTGGTGAATATTACTCTGCTATTGACAATACAGATATTCAGCATAATGGAAAACCTCTTTTCCACCTTTTCAAGCTTCTGTGTGTATGATTGTAGAACTGAAAACATTGGTCGGCAAGATCAGTTCCACCCATGTTTTTGTTGTAATCTTCAATACAATTGGGCTTCATAACATCACGAAATTCACTTGTGCTCTTATTACACCGAATTTGCTTTTTGGACAAATCACTGTTGCCTACTGTATTAGTTAAAAGTGTTACAGATTTGTTGTCTCGCCAAACGATTACACAATTGCCCAACTTTCACCCCAAAAAATGGGTCATCTCCTTTCTTCATTTTATGGTTTTTGGTGTTTGCAGCCTGGGGTATTTCCTGTGTTGAAATCACCAAGTATAGCAGTGGCAACGTACACTGTTAAAACAGTTGGTTAAAATGTTAACCAACTTGGTTAAAATTTTAACCAACCACTGGTTCCCATATGAACCTACCAACCGTTGGTTAAACACGGTACCCAACCCAGTTGGTCAAAGTTTACCCATGTGTTGGGTAGTTTTTTTACTCAATTATTGGTTATTATTTTTTAACCAATTGGTTGGGTAATTACCTTTACCCAATAAATGGTTAGATTTTAACCAACTTTTGGTTACTATTTACCCAAGTCTTGGTTAATATCTTTTAATCAATTATTAAAATATATTGTACATATAATTAAGCACACAAAAGAGTATATTTCAACGCAGAAAGCATTCCAATTTTGCTTTGAAAATTTTTATTCAAATATTCCTGAGATTGGAACTTGTTTTGGCAGAACTTGCACTTACGACCTCCATATTTCTTAATTAAGTAATATATGCATGCATACACATGCATCCTTATACAATATCTAAATTGAGCATTCTCGATCCTACTGAATGTTCTACAAATATGCATATATAATCAGGAAACTCTCCAAATACACAAACAATTTGCAAATATACAAACTGATTGTATAAATATTCGGATTTTAAGTGCTATAATTATTAGTTGAGCCGCAGTGGGAAAACTGAAGACATTATCCGCCTGTTTGGCTTCATGTGTCCATTAAGTCCTGAACTCGTTGTCTTTAAGCGTGTACGAGTTTTTTAACGCTGTGACGTTGAAATGTACCACCTAAGTACTCTTGATTGTTTACGGTATATCTGCAGTCGTGTTTGAATCAGAATCAACAGTCAATAGTAAAAATTTTATATTTAAATTCAATATTATTAAGAATCATAATAATAAAATAGTAGACATACATCAGCTGCAGTTTAAAATGTCCGTAAAAACCTTTACTCTGCATTTAACTAAGATTCGCTCGCTCAAACATCTGTCAAATCCAACAGCTGGTTATTTTACACGAATTACAAAATTGGTTCTTATAATTGGTTCTTATAATCTTATAATCTTTATAGAAAACAATTATCACATGTTAGCTGAATATATCCCTCAAAGAATAGACCTCACCTGAGTTCATGCTTCACTGAATACCAGTGCAACAAAGGAGTGCGGGATGTGAATGAAAAACACCAAGGTGCTTGAAAATTTGATATTTCCCCTATAGTTAACAACAATTAAGTGTCTCAACATTATACAGACCATTGGCCCCATCCATTTATGACAACAATTTACAGTGCTCTCCTGTAAATAATAGACACACTAAGAAATAAAGGTTCAAATCTGCACTCATAAGTTGATACAATAATAGCACCTAGAGGTTACAACCCGAACATAGGGCAAATCTGCACCCCAATTGAGGTGTATTTGTGTTGTGAATGTTCACCCTTGTAGGGTTGCAGATTATAATCTTTATTTCTTAGTGCATAGGGCGAGGGGAACATCTTCCATGACAAATGAAGAGATTGCGGTTGTTAAGGCAAATTATTAAGCCATGTGCGGAAATTTATCACAGATGTGGCTGTTACACCTGCCTTTTTAGCTTGTACAGTATGTTTTGTATAAACTGCCACACGGCATAGCATTGGGGTTGATAATCAAGGTCGAGGACATATATCAACTTAAATACCAAGTCCACAGCTTTGTTGAGAGTTGGACAGTTGATGGCTTTCCTCTCAATAATTACGAATGCTTGATTCGGTTTACATCGATTTCCTCCAATAAGGAGGATGAATGGTTGTGGCCGGTCTTTCGCCTGGAGTTTTGAGTATAAAACTCGATGCTTGTTCCCTCCTGCGTTAAAGTAAGTATAAAAAAGAATTTGATAAATTAATGATAAAAAAGTAATACATGACGCAGTTGGTCCTAATAACATGCTCAATTGTTTGCGAGACCTCATTATCATTATCATAGTTACGTTAGGCAAAACCTGTCAGTCTCAGCACTCGTATGCAATAGCAAACATTTGTTACTGATACATATAAAATGTTCAAATGTTCAAAACTTACTTTGCTACCTGTGACAAATGTGCTGACGATTTGAGTAACATTTTTGAACAAGAATTACATGGTTCGTAAGATGGCCCCATTAGTGACTGACAAATACCCTGCCATAGATGATCGATCATTGAATTGAAGTATGAGAGTGGGTTTTTGTTGACAAATTGCCACTAAATGAATATAAAGAAAACGTACAGGTTTCATGTCAATGAATGATGCCAAGGAGTCAGCTGATGTACAGCGGCCTTTCATCCCTCGACTCCTTCCCGCGAAAATTAAAGGTAGCATACTGAAAGCCAACGTCTGACGTTCATCTGTAAATATTTTGCAAAAGACAAAAAAAACAAAATGTATATTCATGTATGTTAATGTATTTTCTCGAGGCTTTTAGAGCAAGGCAAATCTGGGTTCCACAAGGTGTTTAAATAAAAAATGTTTCCTTACCTGTTGTTAGTTTGCTTGTATCTTCGCAGTTAATGAGTTCCTTCCATTGTGGGCAGACACTCGGAATGTACTCGTATATCTTCTCAGACAACTCTGGCCACTCCATGAACATGGCATTGCTGGCGGTAGCAGAAACTGTCAACAGAAAATCCTGTTCAACCTGAAATAAATGAGCCAAACATCACAACAAATTAACTTCAGTATGCTTTTGGATTCCTATTTTTGTTAGCCCTGCCGAAGCCGAATAAACCTGCAGAAGATCCCAAGTCCTACAGACCGATATCGCTGCTCTGTGTCCAATTTAAGATTCTGGAAAGGATGATCCACAGCCGCATCGACCCAGTGGTGGAGCCGCATCGACCCAGTGGTGGACCCACAGCTCCCGCGGAAGCAATCCGGTTTCCGTCCTGGCAGGTCAACAGTGGACCAGGTAACATTGCTCACACAAGACATCGAAGACAGCTTCCAGGACAATGAGAAAGCTGGCGTAGTGTTTTGGACTTGACAGCCGCATACGACACAGTCTGGCACTGTGGACTCCTCCTGAAGTTGCTGAGAACAATCCCAGACCGCCATATGGTGAGCTTCATCATGGAGAATTGTCAAACCGCAGCTTCGTCCTACAGACCAGCGACGGCCAGCGCAGCGAGCTCAAGACTGAGGAATGGTGTCCCAGGGGTTCTGTACTCTCGCCGATGCTGTTTAATATTTACATCCACGACCTTCCAGATACAACATCTAGAAAATATGGCTACGCGGACGACCTGGCCATCATGCTGCGACGACCAACATGGAAGGCGATGGAAGACGGTATCAACAAAGACATGGGTACCTTGGTAGCCTACCTCAGGAGGTGGCGTCTGCAGCTCAGCATTGGTAAGACAGTGTCAGCGGCATACCATCTTAACAACAGAGAAGCAAAAAGGGAACTGGATGTGTTCGTTGACAACAAACGCCTGGAGTTCCAGCAAGCCCCAAAGTACCTCGGCGTACGCCTGGATCGGATACTGTCCTTCAAACAACAACTAGAAGATGTTAAGGCCAAGGTGACATCAAGGGTCTCGCTTATCCGCCGTCTCGCTGGTACGACCTGGGAGCCTCCGTCTAGATGCTACGAATATCCACGCAAGCCCTGGTTTTCTCTGCCGCCGAATACTGCGCCCCAGCCTGGAGCAGAAGCCCACACGTGAGAAATTTGGACACCAATATTTTGTATCAAATGTCAAAAATGACGTGCAAAATGGTATGGTCCATTTAACGGTTAATTAACCCAGGTAGCATTTCTCACATTCATACTCACATTTCCTGGATCCAGCAGGCGTGGGTACCTGGTCAGTATGCATTCGACATCGGGCCTCGAACCATCTGGCTGCTCTGCCCTTACCCAATTATACCTATTGGGGGCTGTTTTTGACATGAGCTGTTTAGCTTGCACGCTGTCCGAGTTATGCTGCAACCAGCGTACATGCTGCTCATCCTCTTCATCAGATACTGTAAACAAAAATATGAATGACAGTTTAAGGTCTAAATATTAATTTAAATCAAGTGGATCAGGAATAAAATATGCGCTCATATGTTGCCAATCCTGTAGGCATCAAAGCTATGTGATCCAAACACTGATCAAAATAATTGCATTGCATACCGCAGCATAAAGTCACATATCACCAAAACGCTCAAAATGCTTCACTAACTCTGGCAGCAGAAACAACATTGTCCAGCAGCAACCTTTAATTTTAGTGTTACAAAATGTCACTACTTTCATATAGTTGTTATAGTTACATCACTAAATCCAAGAACTTTCATACAATACATACACAGAATAGGGTGCTCCATTTCCTTCTGCCTCTGCTTTCGCTCCTTCTGCTTTTCAGTATCGCTCTTGGCAGGCTTGGTGCTACATGGAGACATACCGTTACTCTTACGACCATTCTTTCTGATGTAGCGCAGCCTTTCCTCTAGGCAGCCGCTAGCTGGTCTTCCTTTTTCCCTGCTATGAACCCAGGCTTCCTGCATACACAAGTAAACAAGAATAATTGTTAGAGAACAATCACTGTACAATCATATGCATTGAACAATCATATGTAATGCGTTACATGAAAATGTACAAGTTGCCCGTGTGATCGACTCCGATTAACGGGCACTTGAAATTTAAAAGTGGGTGAAAAATATTTGACGGGTCGAATTTTATTATAAATAAACTTCTTTATTATTGGAAAATCATTCCAATGACAATTCAGCGGGTTTATGAAACAATTCGGTAATGAAAGGGTTACACCAAAAAATTGCCATTTACCAATTTCCGCGATACATAAAATTCGACTCCTCAAATATTTTTCACCTTTTTAAATTTCAAGCGCCTGTAACTCAAAATCGATCGTGCCAACAACTTTTCATGTAACGCGTCACATATGCCATATCAGAACCTGTTACCCATACATACATGGCATATTTTAAACATCATGTTTCGCAAAGCATATGATGCTAGAGATTATTGCGAGGCATCAAATCACATTCTTAAGCACTACCCTGCTAACATTTAGCCAACATATCATTGGAACAACAATCATGAATTTCTGCTATTTTTTTAAATAGAATGATAAACTGTTGTACATGCCAACACATTAACCCAAATGTAATCAAACATATCCCAATAATTATTTATGTAGTAATTAATTATAAATGCTAAAATTTGTACTTACGTATCCCGTGGTGCCTTGCTTGTCCTGCAAGAAACTGAAGGTTTCAACGAGACTCTTAGCGAGTGCTTCTTTAACAACAGAAGGTGCACTGTCAAAGAAATATTAAATGATAGAAATCAATTGACGCACAAAATTTCTTTCGTGGATATTTTTTGGATCACAGGTGAGACCAAAAATAAAAACACCTATTCAACCACCTATCGTCACCCGTGTGACGTTGAGGTTGAGGTGTGTCACTCGTGTTTGAGGTGTGTCACTACGCACTGTACGCTATACTCTAAAAGAGTATTGGTACGTCGCTGTTTGTGTGCCTTTCTAGTTAAAAAACTTATCATGTGATGCGCTCTAAACCAATCACAAGACAGAATCTACGTATGGGGTATTATAATGCTCAACAGTAATATGTGACATGCTCTACGAAAATAGAGACACATACATGTATGCAAAAAGCACAATGTCTGCTTATTTTTGACATACGGTATGTTGAATACTAAGCATTTTCAGTTAAAATGTAATTTTTTTTAAACAAAATACTAGGTTATGATGTGTGTAATTCTTTATAAAATTACAAACTCAAATAAACATGTCCTTCATTTTCACAGAGCAGGTCACATACATGTACATCATTATCACAAAAACCATAATCATATTCAGTGTTCTCCACAGACTTTTTTGTTGGGAGGGCGGCATGACGTCATCAAAATGGCGCCCGTCGGTATGACGTCATCAAAATGGCACCCGTCGGTATATGACGTCATCGGACGTGAACGCCGACCGACGATCACCATAATGATTGTGAGGGGGTTCGGGGAACTACCCCTCTCCCGATACGATCACAACAGGCCGATTTGTTTTTAGGCTAACGTCAGTTTGTTTTAGAATTCGATCAGCCGAAGTAAGTTAATCTTGCATCAAACCTTCCCCCGCACAAAACAGTGAAAATACGACCGCCGAAATGACGTGTCCAGAACCGTTGTATAGCTTAAGAAAGCCGTCCTTCGGCTGTAAAAGTCAGACTGGACAATAATTACTCACCCATACCTAATTCAACGTTGCAACCTTATCTGAAAGTTCATCGATTCAACGAACGTTTTTCCGTCAGCAGCGGAGACTGGAGGCAGGCGCACGCACACCACACAGCGGAGCCATACACTGGCACGTTTTGTGTTGTCTACCGCGCATGTAACGAATTTTGCTATTGGCCATGGCTAGGAAAATTCGTTTCACTTACAACTAGCCAATAGGAAACTTCATTATTACTCTAGTCTACACTCAGCCAATGGAAAAGTGCGTTGTGAAATAAAAGTTAATTAATGTTAGACTATTAAATTTACCGTTTTAAAACACGCATGTCGTTACGCGCGATTTTCTTGAAATCTAGTTTCCAAAAAAGTGCCTTGTTTTTGCCGGTTCGTAAAAACGACGACGACGACATGTATCGCTTCATGATCTTGTTTTTTATGGGGCCTGCGACTATCGTGAATAATGCATAGCCTTTTGCCGTAACGGACCAATCAGGCGCCTCGATTTAGGCCCGATTGATGTGACACGCACACACTGTTTATAGTGTACATGTACATGTTATTACTTGTACATGTACCGGTACATGTACATGTTCTCCTGGTATGAATGTGTGTGGAGCCCGATCGCGTGCGCTATCACAGTGTTGCAGGGCCACCACGATGCTGCGGTTTAGAGATCGTGCATGGCTCTTCGGCTAGCTCGTTTGATCGTATTAAGTGCAGGCGGAAAAATAGTCCATGTAAAGGCTTATCGGCGCTGCCGTTGAAGTTACTTTCATTCCGTGATTTGTAATTTGTTTTGGCAGGGCGGCCAATTATTTTAGCAGGGCGGTCAATTCTTTGGGAGGGCGGCCTTAAACTTTGGGAGGGCGGCCCGCCTCCCCAAAACCCATGTGTGGAGAACACTGATATTGAAGGGCAACAGTAGCTGTTTAAATTCTGTATCATACTTACTTAAATCTCCATGAGTTTCAACCAAGTGGCCCACAAGTGTGTGACTGATAACTTTGCGGTCCTTTGGGGCCAACCATCTGTTTTTTTTTTAATCCACTCCATTGTTGCTAATCCTTTCGGACTTTTTAGGAGTATGGATTCAATGTCCTAGAATTAGAAGTACATGTAAATGTGAACAAATAACATTGTTTGGCTGAATCCCAGGTTGTGGATCAAAATATGAGCTAATTAGCATAACTGTGAATATGCAAGTTAGTACAGCAGACTACATTCTATCATCCTCATAGCAAGTATGTACGGTAGTCGTTCTGCCAATGCATTCAACATTATATATGTAGTCCCTTTTTTTAAATAATTCGCTAAGCAGGAACAACAATATGCACCTTTTTAACTTATTCCAGCAGGAAGGACAAATACAGTAATAGAAAATGGAAACCCTAATACTATATATATATACTTACAAAAGCTAAACTGGATTCTTTTTGAAGGCTGTGGTGTCGAAGGATCCACAGCACTGCCATAGGGTTCATATTCATGGTTGTTCTGGGGCTGTTCATTAACTCCTGGAGGGGCCTTTTTGCTGGTTTGTATGTTGACTTCACTTCAGTGTTGAAAGTTTCATCTCGATCACTTTCAGTCTCCAAGCTGCTCATACTTTCCACATCTTCCATCAGTTCATGCAAGAAAATCTAGGAAAATGGAATGAGCAATACGTGAAATACATGTGGTAAACGTAACAGGCTCAGCTGAAAAAAAAATAGTTCATCTTGTTTTAGAATGAAGGGTAAATTAACTTCTACATTATGAAGACATTTTGAATCCATGCACATGTGCACTTGAGACAACGGCCATTATTTTGACTTGCGGCTGTTTTATCAGAGAACAGTGGAGAATAGCTGAAGATTGATTCAGGATTCAAACTGTGCACTTGATACTTACACAGTACACTGATTCCCATAATCTATGCCAGCTGAAACGTACAGTCACATAGAAGTTTGAGTCATTCTCATCATAGTTTTGTACTGCATGGACAGGTCTATAATCTTCAAGTTCATCTGCTCTTTTAACCTGCACATTTCCACCAGATGTTTCCACAGCATAGGCATTATAATGCCTATTAAAATACAAGTCTTCCACGACTGTATTGTGAAATTGATCTTGTGATCCACTACTACTATTTGCTGCACTTTCTCCAAATTGAGGACACTCATCATTCCAAGAAATCATAACAGCAGTTTTGGGTCTGAACTGGTATCCATTCAAGATGATAGCATTTGCCAGTATCACATCTGAGTTGCAGCTGGACACGCAAGGAGTGTGCACACTGTCTCTGCATTTGCCAGATTACATGCTGGAATAACATCCTGGCTTAGTACTGTAACTTCTCTCAGCTCTACGTCTTCTTTGAGGAGAAACCCATGGCTCTGTGCTACCTGATGTTTTTTGGCCACAGTCTTGTCAACATGGATGAAATTGTTTGATGTTTAGCAAAGTTCTTCAGCGCTTTGTGTTTTCCTTCAAACCGCATGGATGAATATACATAGAGTGGTCCCAAGAGCCTTATGGCACGGGGATAGTGTACAAGAAAATGCTGTTTAGGGGTCAGTGGAATGTCAAAAAGATGTTTATACAAGCTGAGATGGTCTTGTATCTTAGCCTTTAACATGTAAGTGGCCTCTACACTTATACTGGGTGCCATCAACAATTTGTATATGTCTAAAAGACTGCATAGAAGTTCCCAATGATCAAGAATTCTCCTGACCTTATCTCCTATGATTAGACATATATAGTTGAACAAGCAGTGCATCTGTGCTGCCTTTTGCCCACTTGCACCTTTTGGATTTGCTAACGAGGTTGCTGTGATTGCAGTCGGGCAATTTTCTTATCGCTGAAACCATAGCTGAAAGAACGAATTCTGCTATTCAATTCATCCAGAGTAAACGCATTTTCATCAATTAGGGACTTTGTAACCAACTTAAATACAAGAGGTACAACACCCTCCAGTAAATCGTGCATTATATCAAAGGTATTGTTGTCAACGACATGATAATAGTCTATATCATTCAGGCTGCTGTTTCTGCTCACACACCTGTTTCAGTGAGGTTTCCCATTTCTAGATCCTGAGCAAAATTTTGCTTTGTTCGTAGTAGACCTTCATTTTCTACTTCCTGTGTTCTGCAAATGTCTCTATGTTCTTTTGCAAGATCTGCAATAATAATTTGCATTAAAACCACAGGAAAACCCTAACATTGCATGTAACCCAAGGTTGTCACCAACAACTTGAAAAAGTTTTGAGCGAACATGGCCAGTAAACTCCGGAACATTGATGAAGACACCATTATTAGAATAGATTTTCTGCAAGTCCTCAGATATCACATCAAGAATGCTGTTGATTCCATACTTGGTAACAAGTTTCGACTTTGCTAAGCACACTAGAATTATATTACTAAAGTGCACTCTGGTATTTGCGAGGAACACAAAGTAGTGAAATGTAAAAGCACATAGTTTGTGTTCACCCTGCGAGAACCTAAAGGGGGTTAACAGTTTCAAAGTCATCGCTGTACAAGAGTAATGGCAAAACCAGATCACCGCATCTTCTCCAAAACTATCTTTGAAAAATTCTGCGTTGCGATACGATTTCAATAATCCTTCATCTTCAGCACCACCCCCTATTTCATTAAGAATGATGCGCATCATTCCGGGCTGTTCTAAATAAGCCTTCAAAACATCCTCAGTGGGTACATATTGAAATGTTTCTGCATACTGCACTTGCTCCATACGTCCAGTTGATTTGTTTAAACGTGCCTTGTAACAATGTCCTAAATATTTTTCTTCTGGTAAGATCAGTGCTCCCATTTCCAAGTAGTACTTTATTTGGCCATATTCTGTTTTCATATTGCCCAGTGGATCCTTCAGTGATGTACACTCTTCTAAGGTTTCTGCAAATGCCCTGTCATCTAGAGAACCACTACTGAAATTGATCATGCATAGCAGATATCTTTCTTTCTAAATGACTGACTGCACCATCAATCAACTCTTCAACGTTTTGGGTAATATTGTGAATGGAGGATGTTGGTATGGCTTTATACTTCATGTTTGAAATAAATAGTGCCATGTGATGCTTCAGTTCTTCCTTAAAATCTTGACGTTCTTCCTCATCATTGGCATTTTCTTGATCATCTTCAAACTCTGGTTCAAAATCATGATTTATTCCAACATCATGTTGAATATTGTCATCTATAGCTGCAAGTCTGCCTTGTACATCTATATTGTGCTGCTGGTTTACATGTTTCTTGTAAGTCTTGCAGTGAGCAAATGTTAACTTACATTCTGGACACACAATATGCGTTGATGTACCTGCGTTGATGTTGTGTACAAATTTCAAGTGTTTAAACAATTCAACTATACTTGACATCCGTTTTAGACATTTGAAGCAATGGACATTTACCCCGTTATTATGCACTGGACCTGCATCTGGTACAGCAGCAGCAACAACATTAACTTCATGGCAGGTTTGCATCTTTGGCTTGCATGAATCGTTTGAAAGCTTGGCTAAACTTCAATCTTGGTCCTGGCTTTGGAATAATCTCTCTGATGGTGTCCGTGTCAAGGAGCATGAATGATTCATCATCTATTTCACTATCTGAAAGGAAATCAATAATTTCAAAGCATGTTATTACATGTAGTGCTCAATTCACGGAGGGGTCACTAAACGTCCTTAACTCAACATTTTCTGTTCTTAAATTTCTTTATTCACAGTTGCCACATCGCCGAAGCACAAAATACCACAATCGCCGGCCCCCCAATTTTTTTTAACAGACACGATAGCCATAGGAGAGGATCATCTATTCTAGGGATGGGGGAAGGAATAGGAATAGTAACAATAATAAAATAATGTATTACCCTAACCCTAACACGGACTAACACTAACAGTTACACTAGTGTTAGTATTAGGGGTTAGTGCCATTCATGTACATTAACCCTTTCCTTACCAAATTGTGTTAACAATAAGGCTATTGAGAACCAGCTATCTGTGTACAATTAAAGCAACACTGACTGGTGTCCATGCTTATTCTTTTTGTCGAGTATACTTGACACTGCTATTGAAAGGGTTATTATTACTATACCTAACCCCTCCCCACTCCTAGCATGGAATAACTTAAAACATTAACCGTGCGTACTATGGCACTAACTGCTCTCATATGGCTATCGTGTCTGGAAAAAACAATTCGCCGCCGGGCCGCATGCCAGTTTTGGGAATTGGGTGGGTCAGAGTTGGTCCGAGTCTGAACATTCAAGATCATTATTTTTAAATAAAAAATGTAATATAATCCAGGTCAGAAATGTTCAATGCAACCAGATTTCCAGAAGCTTCGTAGAAATACATGGCCTACAGGAAATGCATTACAATTTACAGGTCTGTAAAAATAGCCAGTGTTTTTTTTTGATTGGCAGTTTTTTAAATGCCGTTTTAAAAACCAGAGATTAGTTTACAATGGTCGCATACCTTTTACAAAAGAACAAAATTGAATGAATCATAATCACATTATTATAAGTAGTAATTACGGTATGACAACTTGAAACTGTATGTGATAGGCCAATAAAAATGCAAAAATAAAAGTGCATCCCATTAAAAGTTTAATTTTTCTTTTGTTATAAACACTAACAGTATCCACCCAATTACATTGCTCTGATCCATCATGTACAGTATTTGCAATTACCGGTAAAGCAATTGACTATGGTTTGAAATCGGATTCTTTGTTGTTTGTATTGCCTGTTCAACTAGTAAAAAAATTAATAAAAATAAAAATAAAAAAGCCCCGACCGACCGAGAATTTGTGTTGGGCCCGGACGGACGCTAACCAAGTACAAGTAGGCCTTTTTATTTGGCCTGCTTAATGATATATTTTTAAACACCGTCAACAACCGTCAACAAGTTCACAGACTGCCCAAAAAACATCAGACATGTCAGACAATGTGAATAACCTGCAAATAATCATCATGAGCATACGAGACGATTATACATTTGTGTGAAAAGTGATGTTTTTGCGCGAAAACTAAAATTTCTTCTACGCAGTGGTATTGGCCGCCATCTTGCCGCATTAGCATATTCGGACCATTCCATTAATCTATGGGTAGTTGTAGTAGGGAATCGTGGGAATACTCCTAATTATTTATTATTGATTCGTATCGTAATAATGAACCAGTTCTGTACTATTTGAGTTGGCTAGAACACTGACAAATATACACTTTATTTTATAAATGCAAAGAAAAGCATGAGGCGTGTGCGCCCAGCCAATAACAATCTCCCTACACACCATAATGGTACATTCTGCACATGCGTTGTATGCGGTCCCTTCCCAGAGTCAAAAAGATGGCGGCCACGACCGTAAAAATAAAATCTAAAGTTTTTGCGAAAAAAATCCCAAATGTTTACACAAATTTAAGGTCTGCCCAAATGTTACTGATGATTGTTAATAGGATATTCACTACATCAAGCTTTTTTGGACGCTAAAACGTGTACTTTGACGGTCGTTGACGGCCGTTGACGGAAACAAAATGTTTAACAGTTTATTTCAACTGATACAATTTGGGGGGAAATCGTGTTCGTTAGGCATGGCCTGTTACTGTTGTTAGTGGCCAAGTTTCAGTTTATACCAATATCATGCAACAAAACTTCTGTAATCCTGCAAACGACTGACCCACGTTTCTACATAACAAAAACAGTAACAAATTTAAGTAATTTTACCTTCAAAAGCTTGGATTAGTCCCTCTAATCCCCATTCACGCAGACGAACGGCAACCTCCGCCATTATTCTCAATCTCAGTCAATTTCTCAGCAACAATGAACGCAAATATAATGCAAGCCACGGTATATTGCCCGCACATTATACACACACACACACGCGGTAGCTATAGCTGCACACACGCCGTACCCACGCCGTAGGTTGCATGTTGATTGGTTGATTTGTCATAAGATTGTTACGTCATAATTTTAACCAACGAATGGGTAAAATGTCAGATTGGCGCGGGAATATGAAATGTACAATTTAACCAACTTAATTTTTACCCAACTTAAAAATGATTAACCAACGTTGGGTAAAACTTAACCAACCATATTTTAACCAGCGTTATTTTAACCAGTGTTTTATCAGTGTAGGGGAGATCCAGGAGAGTTGAGCCATTTTTTTTTATTTGGCCAATATTTCTCTATTTTTGTGAGTTGGGTAGAAATGTTTATATTCATATTGAAGTACAACTATTATGTTACTATATGGTCAGGGGTAATGCTTTTCCAGATGATTGCATATTGCATCAATATTTCATTCAAAAAAAGTTTTCAAGTGGCACAAGTCTCCTGCAAGGTGAGGAGAGTTGAGCATAATCCGTAATGAGTTGAGCCACCCTGAGGAGAGTTGTGCCACTGTGAAAATGGTAAGAAGCAAAGCCACGTTTAGCTAGTTAATGTCATGGTGCAAACTGTAGGTGTGAAAGTCATGTGTGTCAAAGGTCAGGACTTTTCAAATGACATTTACACACAGTAAAATATGTATGGGATGGGCGTTTCTTATCCCAAACATCTTTGATAAGTCCATGGCTGATTAAAAGATGGGTAGCTGGGACACTAGCGTGCAGCAATTAAAAATATTAAAGATCATACACAATCACTTCTTTGAGAAATTATTAATCATGTAAAAAAGCTTTTTAACTTTAGCCAACACAGTTCTTTAGTGGTACTTTATTCCTGTAGGTAATACTCAACGTGCTCACATTTTAAACCATAGCTAAATACAAATGGCAAACTAGCCATGAGAAAAGACAATAACAACTATTAAACTTCATACAAAATAAGTAAAACTCTTAAGTTACTGCTGTCAGTAGTGCAGCTAGGAAGCATGTTAGTAGATAAGTATATTTTATTCAACAATGCCAAATGTCTTTATGTGTGTTTATGGAATCATGTGTTCAGGGTGCTTTAAGTTCCTACGATTTAAGTTCAGATGTTTAGATGTAGTCAAAAATTTTAGTAACAAAGAATACTGATAACATCAACGACATCACATTATCTTAACAATCTACTGTATGTCAATGATGTAGGCAGGATATCAGGAGGAAACCACATAGAGTCCAAACTTTTAGGTTTCTATTTGTTACTCTATTGCGTAAAAGTTAATACCCCAATTAGAGGTTCCATTCATCGAGATTACCACGAAACTGAAACTGTGTGCGACGGGAAGTCCCGGTAATAGCTGGTGTTAGCAATTTCTTTGCTATATCTTCCCGCAACCACAGTGCTTCGTCCTCGGTATTCACAACAAACGTAGCCCGGTCATTCAGACTCAACACTCGACGAAGAAAAACTCTTCAAAATTCATCACCATCAAAGGCATCAACTCGGGCAATGTAATTATTGCTTCTCGATTTCCCATGGACTTTGACTATGACAAAATCACCTTCAATGATACTGTGATTGTCCTCTTCAGAGTCATCAGAGTCATCATAAACTATCTCCATTTCGGTGTCACTTTCGCTGGAAGAGGTGCTCTCAGAAGGCAACATTTTGCGTTTGATTCTGCTTTGTGGCTTAGTGAATAAAGATTTCTTTGTGGGGGCATGAACTTTCTTAGCTTGTTTTTTCTTCTCTTTGGCTTCATGTGCTGCTGCAATTTCATTTCTGACTGGTGTGTCAGTCAAAATTGTGGTGCTACCTTTCTTTCTGTTAGAAACTTTTCTTTTCCGGGGCCCGGCCTTAGGGAGGGGTTGTATAATAATAATAATAATAATGTATAGATTTATATAGCGCACGTATCCACCAACTAAGTGGCGCTCAAGGCGCATTATATTATTATCCCTGCTCATAAGGCTCATAAGGCTCATAAATCATTCCTGAAACCATCTCAGCTCCCTGGGGAGTATACAGCTCAATTGCTGCCATTTCTAGCGCATAGAGAGCAAACCATCTCTGCCTTCACAGGTACCCATTTAACCCCTGGGTGGAGAGAAGCAATTATGGTTAAGTGTCTTGCTCAAGGACACAGGTGTCACGGCTGGGGCTCGAACCCACACTCTGCTGCTGGCAACACCAGAACTTGAGTTCAGTGCGCTAGACCGCTCGGCCACGACAATCCACTTTACGTGCATTATACAACACACGGGACCTACGGCTTTACGTCCCATCCGAAGGACGAAGCAATTATGGTTAAGTACCTTGCTCAAGGATACAAGTGTCACGACCGGGGCTCGAACCCACACCCTGCTGCTGGCAACACCAGAACTTGAGTTGATGATGGACCAGTGTAGGTTGTGCCATTAGCCTCCCTGTCTGCTATGTGTGTATCAGTGTTCCTTGATGTGCCTGCTGTATGTGCATCGGGGTTCGTTGCTGGGCCTGCTGTAGGTGCATCAGGGTTCCTTGCTGGGCCTGCTGTGGGTTCATCGGGGTTCCTTGCTGGGCCTGCTGTTGGTGCATCGGGGTTCCTTGCTGGGCCTGCTGTGGGTGCATCGGGGTTCCCTGCTGGGCCTGCTGTGGGTGCATCGGGGTTCCCTGCTGGGCCTGCTGCGGGGCCATCATGTACTCTGTCTGTGACATTTGCTGGAGCGTAGTCGGCATCTGAGAATATGTCACTGTTGAATGGCAGAATTCCCGTGCTTTGAAAACCTGCCAGGATATTGCGTGGAACACAGGCGGAGATGTGGGCCTCATTCACAAGTGAAGGGACATCGTAGATGGAAACAGTTTTGCCAGGATTGGAACGCATCCAAGCATCCATTGCACGTGCGTATGCTCTCTTGTATGGACTGTACACCGCTTTGTCTAAGGGTTGGAGCTTGTGGGACGTATGAGGGGGAATTGTTAACAGAACAACCCCATTTGCCTTTGCCTTGTCCACTGCTGCTAGAGATATGTTTGCCTCATGATTATCCATGATGAGCAAAACCTTTCGGTCTGGAGTGCAGCGTGTATGGTGCACGAAATGATCCATGTACTGCACAAAAGTTTCTACATTGATCCATCCTGATCTGGTGGCTGCTCCAATGGAACCTACTGGTGCCCCGCGTATGAAGTGCTCGCGGTATTTGACTCGTGGGAAGATAAACATGGGTGGAAGCACTGCACCGCTAGCGCTGATGACATTAACAACTGTCACTATAGTTCACCTCTTTCAGCTGAAGTGACGGAGCCTACCTGTTTGATTCCCCTCTCAGCGACAATACTCCCAGGCTTTTGAACTGTTGTGCATCCAGTTTCGTCGACATTGTATATGTCCTGTGCCTGGAAGTTGTGTTGATCCATGACCTTCGCTAAGTTGTCATAAAATTTACCAACGGTATGACGATTAAACGCGGTCGCTCTTGCTAATGAAGTAGCCTCTGGACTACGAATGGCAAGGTGGTGGCGTTTTTTCAATCCCAACCAGAAAGCTTCCCCTGCTTTTTTGGTGGCTCGCCAGTTTTCAGGCACTTCAATTCCATTTCCCACAGCATATTCATAAGCTAAGCTGCGACACTTCTCTTTGGATAACCCGTGGTAACTTGCTGCCAAATCTTTGATGTGCTGTGCTAACTCGGTTTCCATCTCTGGACGAAATATCATGTTCCGGAGTTTACAGTTCTTGTATCCACTAACTCCCTGAGGATCATCTCTCTGCTTATCTATGTATCGCTTAAGTGTCATACGATCTACGTCAAATGTTCCTGCGGCATTTCGAACACTGTTCCCCTCTTGCACCGCTTGTGCTGCACGTTGAAGCAATGCTGGATCACTCCCACGGTGTGTTTTTCTCTTGTATTCCTGCGGCATTGTGGTCTAGAAAAAAAATCATAAGCAATCATTGATTTAATTGGAAGCAGGAGAGTTGAGCCACCCACTGGGGGAGAGTTGAGCCATGGTTCAAATCTCCTTATGATCAGTGGCTCAACTCTCCTTAGGTCGGCCATTTTGACATGTGACTTAATTTCCATTACAGCGGTTTTATCAAATTCAATCAATATCACCATAATGAAACTACAATGTATAGGCTACATATTGCAAACATTACCATGAAAGTAATTGATAACATGTGAGTAATAGAAAGGGTCTTACCTGTAACTCAAAAATCCACTTTTTAGTGCTTTTTAGCTTTTTTGGTCCACCTCCACAGCATGTGCCTGCTTTAACTAAAATGAAAGTTATGCTACACACTACCAACAGAGGGCGTTTGAGCTTTATCACTCTAGTGCAAGTGGGAGTTTTAGGGGGTGGCTCAACTCTCCTTGTGGCTCAACTCTCCTGGATCTCCCCTACTGTTGGGAAAATTTAACAGTGGCACTCGGAGTCCTATACCAGCATCCCAACAACACTTTACCATGTTATGTATGTATTTCAATCATAATTAATTCTAAATCCATCTTCTGACCAGTACTTTTGGAGTGAAGGTACTGAAACCAGGCCCATGAAGATAATAATAGCAATGAAGCTACATGTATATAGCTCTTGTACTGATGTACTTTTCCATTTGTAATTTTCCCCCACCTTCCTTAATTGTTTTCATCTTGTTTTTTTTGTTTTTTTTACAAGAGTCTGCGTGACATTTGCACTGAAGAAATGTTTAACTGACCATGGGTGTAATCATGCATGGCGGGTAACTGAGTGCCAGGCATTTTATTTGGAATGAATGGTGGTTGAGGTCGAGTACCATCATCAATTTCATTTTCACTTTTCCCATGGAGGAATCTCTGGCTGATCATCATCTGAGGAGCAAAGAATGCCCAAGCTTAAGGTCCAAGGATGGAATCTGAATATATTTCGACACTTTGTGTGCTACGTCATCGGTTATTTTTGATGAGGCAGTCTGTGAGACTTTAGAAAATGTCTTAAATTACAACGTAAGTTTAGTGAAAGCAATCGCGGCCCTTTTGCCGAGTCTGTCCCAGTTGTCCTGGAAGGACTTTCGGAACGCCAGCCCACGGTGTGGATGAGGGGGCTGCGATGCGTTCTGGATGTAGGTTGGCGGAGTTTTTGCGGAGCATGATCGTCCAATATGTTACGGACAGTAGATTCAAATAGACTGACACAAGAATCCAGCTCGCCATCTTCAAGGTTTACATTTTCCAGTTGAGATTCAATATCATGACATAAATCTTTAATATTTACATTTTTCCAGTGACGAGTAGTTACAGAAATGGTAGGTATGGGAGGTTTTTTAAGGTTCATATTTACCATGATTGCATAATGATCAGATAAGCCGGGATGGATAGTTATATTCGAGATGAGAGGTGAAGTATTTTCACGCGTTATCATTAGTTAGTGTTACAGATTTTTGTCTTGCCAAACAGTACACAATTGCCCACCTTTCATTAAAAAAAATGGGTCATTTCCTTTCTTCATTTTATGGTTTTTTGGGTTTGCGGCCTGGGGTATTCCCTGTGTAGTGTAACGAACAGTTCCACAAAATCCGAATCCTAGTTTAGACAGTTTAGCTAAAAGAGCTGGGCTAGTATAGTAATTATCACAATATATTACGTGTCCCTTATTCTAAAGTCCATGGACCAGATCAATGACGACTTTTCCTGCAACTGTCGGGTGTAGTGGATGGCAGTCTGATGACATGGAATCTACATGTACGTCTACATCATAAACAGTTTGGGTGTCGTCGGCTCCTGTGTACAGTTTCCAAGCACATGTGTATCCTGTTTTGGACTCGTTCAGGGAGAAGGCTTTAATACCCCGTTTGATAGGGTTTTTCGGCATGTACTGAACAAAACTTAAGCGTCCCTTTAATTTCAACATACTCTCGTCTGGAGACAGATTCTGTGCAGGGTTATACAGGACTTCTATCAAGGGCCGAACTTTGGAAAGTTTGTCCTGTTTAGCCAAGGCTCTATGAGGAATTTGGTAATTGGAAACGTGGAGAAGAATTGAACTGAACCGATTACGGGACAAGATCAACGGATAGAATGGGATTTGTGATTGATAAAATTTATATCTGAATACGGTTTTCTCGTCATCAGATAGAATTGCGTAAAGTTTACACGGATCGCTTATAATTTCTGACTTTGGCATGTTAGTCCGCGAAGGCCGGGATTTTTCTTTGTTTGTTCTTGTTCCAGATGTATGCCCTCATTTTCATAGTACTCTTGAATGTATCTCACTTTGTCTTCATCATTCTTAACCCACTGGGGCCAACCAGACGCTTCTTGCTTAAGTTTTAGGAACGTATTAATTTAGTCCATGAACAATCCACCCGCTTTTGATTCTGGGTCGTATTGTACCCTCTATTCAAAGTGCCAAACGGCCTTTATCTTAACAACGTAACCCATTTCGATTGCCCTTTGAACCTCACTGGTTACCCACGTTCCGCGAAGTACCCTTTGGTCTTCACTATGATGACAAGGGGTTTGTTGCCTAGTGTCTGTGCAGGTTCTACAGAGGGAAACATTCGTTTATTACAAGCACGGTGAGGGAGAACGGGGTGAAATAAGATTCTGCGCAGGGTTATACAGGTTGAGAAACTTAAGGAGTTCTATTAAGGGCCGAACTTTGGAAAGTTTGTCTCGTTCAATAAAAAATCTCTATGTAACCCTCCTATGGTTTGACCTTTCAAAACCTTTCAAAATCTGCTTACGGGCCAAAATGGCTATCAATAATTATGAACCCTTTAAAACCCTCCAGAATTTGTTGCTACTGAACAACCACACCTTTCAATACCCTTTGAAAGGTATTGAAACATTTCAACACCAGTTTGTTCAGAGAGTTGTTACACCTTTCGAAACCTTTCATAGGTCCCTTTTGTCAGACAGTTTTCTCACCTTTCAAAACCCTTCAGTACAGCAAACTTGAAAGGTTTTGAAAGGTCTGACAATTCTATGGCAAACTGCACTGTACATAGGAGGGTTAAACAAATAAATTAAGTGAGTTTGTACGTGTTCGTACAATTTGATTTAATTAAACAGAAATAGTAACTGATAGAGGGCCTGTTATCATTAAAACAGTCTTTACAAATAGTGTGGTATTGTACTGTAATCCTTTGCGTCGTTATATTTTTATTTATTTTTTCTGACTCAAACATGTCTTTGTACCAGAATCGGTAAAAATACGATACTTAAATATCGTCTCATTGGGCGACTTCCTTTAGCCATTCGTCTTTTAAGTTCCTCTTTCAAAAATTCTATCATGTGCTTTTTATACTGATCCGTGTATATGGCATGGGTTTCAGCAAAGTATTGTTCAAATTGTTCTATGTAGGGCACTGTACAGCAATCATGTCCCATCTGATTGGCTTCATAGTAGTCCTCATCACACCCTTTGCACTCGTCATGGATGATAAAATCGATCGCCTTCGCGATACATCCCGCGACGATCCCAATCATGTACTCTTTAAATTCTCCTCTCCTAAACTCTTCTCTAGGTGAATCCATGAAAACAGTCTTCAAGGTTATCTGAACATTGGAGTGAAAAAAAAAGAAAGGGTCGTTTTCAGAAAAAAATGAAATAAAAAATGATGTAAAAAGCAAAAACGAAATACAACGCAAACAAAATCAATAACGTGACTATTCGGTAGTTCTTAAAAGAACTGATATCGTAAAATTGTTTGTGTCTGTCAGTTTAATTCACTTTCTGCAAAGTAAGCCATAATGCAATTCCGCAATTTATTTGGATAGTTTCAGCCCTCAATCGATGACAGAATTCTCCCTGTGATGGGGTCTCTAAGAGCAGAGTTTCGGCCCTCAATCGATGACAGAATTCTCCCTGTGATGGGGTCTCTAAGAGCAGAGTTTCGGCCCTCAACCGGAGACACGGGCGTTTTGCCAGTCGCTCTTCAATGCTTGAGAAGATAAATCTTGATCTTGAGCGGATTACTTGCTGCTGTGGAGTTATCTCGATAATGGAATTTAGTATGCTACGGAGCTGTTTTATAGTCAATTTTGTTTGTGATTTAAAAAAAAAGAACAACTTTAAAAAAACGACAACAAAGAAAACTAGATATAAGTTTTTGTCATAACAAAAACAAGGTGTTCGGTTGAAGTTAAAATGGTTACGTCATAAATTCGAAGTGTTGGAGAAGTCAAATGTTAACGTCTGTTGAAGTTCTCGCGAGAAGTTTATTTGAATACAATACAATACTGAATTTAGAAATTATTTTAATATTAAACTTTGACTTCCGGTTTGGACAGGAAGTAAGGTCAAATTGGGGTCACCTTTGTGTAAATACTTTTGACAATTAACAATATGTACAATGGTACAAAAATGTCAATTTACCTCCTGTGGTTGTTGAGATATGATTTTTTTAAATATTAAACTTTCACTTCCGGTTTGGACAGGAAGTAAGGTCAAATTGGGGTATAAATATTTTTTGACAATTAATGATCTGTACAATGGTACAAATTTTTTAAATTTACTTCATGTGGTTGTTGAGATATGATTTTTTTAAATATTAAACTTTGACTTCCGGTTTGGAAAGGAAGGTCAAATTGGGGTTACCTTTGTGTAAATATTTTTTGACAATTAACAATCTGTATAATGGCGCAAAAACTGAAATTATCTGTTGTGGTTGTTGAGATATGATTTTTTTTTAAATATTAAACTTTGACTTCCGGTTTGGACAGGAAGTAATGTCAAATTGGGGTCACCTTTGTGTAAATATTTGTTGACAATTAACAATCTGTACAATGGTGCAAAAATTGTGGTTGTTGAGATATGATTTTTTTAAATATCAGCGCTACCAAGTGGTGTCTATAGTTAGAATTTCTAACGCACAATAACACACTGAATGTGGGTCAATATGTATCTGGGCTTGACGTCATCATGACGTCACTGTTGCGGTTTCCTGATTATCATGACGTCACTAGGTTTCATCTACAAGTTAAGGTCTAACTATGTGAAGTTTGAAGGTTTTTTAAACTTGGCAAGTAGGCCTATGTTTTTGTTAGTGGATAAGATTGGGGAGAAGAAGAAGTAAAAAATAAAACATTTATTTAAATATCAAAATGATAGTAGAAATACAGATTACTTGTTCATGTAATATAGAGAATGTGATTACATTATAGTAAAGTCCTTCAATGATACAATAGCTAATAACACGTTCATTTAAATATCAAAATGATTGAATGATTGTAGAAATGGAGATTACTTGTTCATGTATTACAGATAACCTGTTTAAATATAGTAAAGTTCTTTAATGATACACTGTTCATTTAAATATCAAAATGATTGAATGATTGTAGAAATGTAGATTACTTGTTCATATTATTATAGTGAAGCTGATTACATTATAGTAAAATCCTTCAATGATACAACAGGTAATAATATGTTCATTTAAATATCAAAATGATTGAATGATCATAGAAATGCAGATTACTTGTTCATATGTGACACGCTGTGTGAAAATGAGTCACATGTCACAACATGTGTTAACATGGAATGTTGAGAGGGTGTGTTTTATTTTTAACATCTGATTTTTGGTTATCATGTTGTTTGACATTAGGATCTAAATTTTCTTAATAATTTTACATAAATGTCAATTTGAATCAATAAAATATTAAAATCACTGATTTTTGTGAGTACTTTGTTTGAAATATGTCATTTGTTTTCATTTAAATGCTTGTTTTCCGAATAATAAAGTGTGTAAATTATGTATATTATTGATTATTATAAATATTATGTCCATAATGGAAGATGTCACACACATCTAACATATAACAAATTAAAGTGGATGATGTACTCTTTCTAACTACATAGAAATGTATAATTGTCAAATTTCCGATTTGTGATTCATTTTCATAGAGTGGGTCACATATTATAGACAACCCGATTACATTATAGTAAAGTCCTTCAATGATACAACAGCTAATAACATGTTCATTTAAATATCAAAATGATTGAATGATTGTAGAAATACAGATTACTTGTTCATGTAATATAGAGAATGTGATTACATTATAGTAAAGTCCTTTAATGATACAATAGCTAATAACATGTTCATTTAAATATCAAAATGATTGAATGATTGTAGAAATGTAGATTACTTGTTCATATTATTATAGTGAAGCTGATTACATTATAGTAAAATCCTTCAATGATGCAGCAGCTAATAACATGTTCATTTAAATATCAAAATGATTGAATGATTGTAGAAATGTAGATTACTTGTTCATATTATTATAGTGAAGCTGATTACATTATAGTAAAATCCTTCAATGATACAACAGCTAATAACATGTTCATTTAAATATCAAAATGATTGAATGATTGTAGAAATGTAGATTACTTGTTCATATTATTATAGTGAAGCTGATTATATTATAGTAAAATCCTTTAATGATGCAGCAGCTAATAACATGTTCATTTAAATATCAAAATGATTGAATGATTGTAGAAATGTAGATTACTTGTTCATATTATTATAGTGAAGCTGATTATATTATAGTAAAATCCTTTAATGATACAACAGCTAATAACATGTTCATTTAAATATCAAAATGATTGAATGATTGTAGAAATGTAGATTACTTGTTCATATTATTATAGTGAAGCTGATTATATTATAGTAAAATCCTTTAATGATACAACAGCTAATAACATGTTCATTTAAATATCAAAATGATTGAATGATTGTAGAAATGTAGATTACTTGTTCATATTATTATAGTGAAGCTGATTATATTATAGTAAAATCCTTTAATGATACAACAGCTAATAACATGTTCATTTAAATATCAAAATGATTGAATGATTGTAGAAATGTAGATTACTTGTTCATATTATTATAGTGAAGCTGATTACATTATAGTAAAATCCTTCAATGATACAACAGTTAATAATATGTTCATTTAAATATAAAAATGATTGAATGATTGTAGAAATGCAGATTACTTGTTCATATGTGACCCGTTCTGTGAAAATGAGTTACATTTTACACCATGTGTTAACATGGTATGTTGAGAGGGTGCTATTTTTTTTTATATTTGATTTTTGGTTATGTAATTTTTTTAATATTTTTAGATAAATGTTAATTTGAATCAATAAAATATTAAAATCAATGATTGTTGTGAGTACTTTGTTTCAAATACGTCATTTGTTTTCATTTAAATGCTTGTTTTCCCGAATAATAAATTGTGTTAATTAAGTACATTATTGATTATTACAAATACCATATTTCCATAATGCAAAATGCCACACACATCTAACATATACCAAATTAAAGCTGATGATGTACTCTTTCCAGCTACATAGAAATGTATAATTGTCAAATTTGTGACTTGTGATTCATTTTCATAGAGTGGGTCACATATTATAGACAACCTGATTACATTATAGTAAAATCGTTAAATGATACAACAGGTAATAACATGTTCATTTAAATATCAAAATGATTGAATGATCATAGAAATGCAGATTATTTGTTCATGTATTATAGATAATCTGTGTAAATATAGTAAAGTGATTTATTGATATGCTGTTGATTTAAATATCAAAATGATTGAATGATTGTAGAAATGCAGATTACTTGTTCATGTAGTATAGAGAATCTGATTACATAATGATATGTACTAAAAATCTTGAATGATATAACTAATAACGTGTTCATTTTTAATATCGAAATGATTGAATGATTGTAAAAATGCAGATTGTAAAGTTGTTCATGTATTATAGAGAACCTGATTACATTATAGTAAAAATCTTGAATTATACAACAGATAATAACATATTAATTTAAATTTAAAAATGATTGAATGATTGTAGAATCGTAGGACTAGATGTTAATTACTTGTTCATGGCTTGATTACTTGTTCACTTGCTGGAGCTGTGTTGGGTTTCTTCATCAGACCTGTAAATGGTGTTGAAATAATTGTTATTGATCATGTTTATTTTATTATTGATATTTTTATTACAGCACTGATAAAATTGGTAGTAGATTATTGGTTAGTTGTAGGCTTAGTTTTGTTGTATGTTTTGGTTGGACAAAAATAAGGTGGCGGCAGTATTATAAATGATTAGTGTTTAGGCGTATGTGCCTTGTGAATGTGTTTTTTGTAACAAGTAAAAGGTGGTTGGTTTTTATGAAGAGTTATTTATGTGTGTCATATTCAGTTATGTAGCTAAGGTTCATGTTGTGATGAAACTGTGAATGACTGATCCAAAGTACTAAATTTGGTTTAAAGCCTCTTTTTGACTGTGTGAAGAATATTAGAAATTGTGTGACATAAAAATTAATAATTGAAAACATCTTTTTGGATAATTTCAAAGTGCCTGGTATTTAGAATATATTAGAAAGCTTGTACTTCAGGTTTTAAGAGTGGTTGAAAGTACCAAATATGCTATATTCCCAATTTTGGGTATATTGCACGAAATGAGAAGGGATGGAATGCAGGAGAAAGTAATGGAAAGCTGTTAATTTGTATAAATTTAAAATGGCTGCTATATTTATTACATAAATATAATATCCTCTATAGTATTGATTAAGAGTACTAAACTTGGTATATTTACCCTTTTGTGGGCATGTTGATGTGGAAATGGGATTGAGAGATGTTATAAATACTGAAATTAATAGCACTGACCAAAGGAAGATACATGAGAAAATTACCAGACAGCAGTGTTTTTTTGTGTTGTGGGCTTGATGTGTGTATTAGGTTTTACAATGTGAATTTAGTTTCAAAGTTTAATATGAACATAAAATATAAATTTTTTGTAAATATGCTTCTCAAGGGAAATGAGTATTCAGGTTTGATTAACAACTTGCATATGCAGGTTTATCAGATAGGGTCGAGAATTCCCATTTTGTTTATATTATGGTGTTATCTTGATGTAATATGTTGAGTTGTTTTTGATTTTACAAATGGATGCGTTACTTATCTTTACAAGGTGTTCTGAAGTGGATCAAGCTTGAATTTGAACTCATCATCTTGGTAATGTTTTCTTGGTGGTTGTAATTGTGATTTGTAATATAATGGTATGTATAGTAGTAGAGAGCACAGACTCAAAGAAGGGTGTGTTTTTTTTTGTTAGGAATGGTTGTAAATGAAAGGTTAATTTCTGTGTGGTTATTTGAAATTGAAGTATTGGTCATATTTAATTTTGGTGGCAATATTGGTTGATTGCAAGAATTCTTTCAAATTGGAAAAGAAATGTTGATCTGCTTCAATAATTGTGTTACACTGTGTACATAAAACTTTAGGCAGCATTTGGAACAAAAGCTGTAGACATAATAACCAGAAAACATTTAAGGGTACTGTGCAAAGAGATGGCATATTGGATTTATGGAGATGAAAGTGTTTTTGAAATTGTGTGAGGCTTTATTAATTATAATATGATTATTTAGATTTGAGAATGTTTGAATCCTTTGCCTTACAATTTAATGTTACTGGGTTTTTATCTTTATATATGATTAATAGCAGTGATTTTAAATTGGTGGTAGTTATGGATCTTACATTATTTTCTTTTGCAAAGTACTTACTCTAATAATGTTTAGATGTGGAAAAATAGGAATATAGTTAGTTTGGTGTTTTTGTTCACTCTTAAAACATAAATATTATGTAATGTTTATGTATAATATAAATACTTACTGAAGTTGTAGAGATTTCACGTGTGATGAGGCATCTGCTGTTATGAGAACTTCCCATGGGATTATATCCTTCAGTAGTTTTGTTCCCAGTACTTGTGTCAATTTCCTGTTGTTGATGGTGTATACATCATCTGTAGCCGTTACCAAGTCTGTGGTGTCGCTGTGTTGGAAATTATATTAAATATTTTATATTACATTTGGTGTAGTTAATGCAATTTTTTATAAATTTAGTGTTGATGTTAATTTTTAATTCATTAAGAGCTGTGGTGAACAGTATGTTTCTGTTGTGTTGAATTCAAGTGATTTTTGTGGTGGAACAAAAAGGATTTGGTGACAAATGTTGAATTTAATTCATATTTAAGTAACATTTAATTTATTATTTGCTCTCCTTTTTCTGAAAACCCTTGATTCGCTGTTGATGTAAATATGTTGATCAAATGTTTATGGTGTGACTGTTATTTGTATAATTGTTTTTCTCATTCTTTCAGTTTGGGTAAGGATAGGTGGTAATGGTTACGAAGTGATTGGTGAGGAGAAATGAAGGGTTGTTTGAGTTGGTTTATGGATCATAATATCTTGAACAAAGAATGAACTAGTTCAAATCAATTCAATGAAATATACACACACACACACACACTTGCAAGAAAATAGGCGTTACAACACTACAATTTGTATTTATTAGATTTCTACTGAATAATGGTTTTGTGAAGGTTTTTGGATACATTATAATATATTAACGAGTGGGTGACCTTTGAAAGTTATTGTTGTAGAATCATGTTCATAAACAATTTAACTTATGATGACAGTTTTTCAGACAAATATTTCTCAGGATGTTTGGTGACAGTATTAAGATTATAGCAAGTAAAGTTTGAAATTCAAATTGAAATATTTGTTTTTGGATAATGACTAATAGTTTACCATGTCTTTAATATTTATGTTGATAGTTGGTAACAAATATGTGTTCATATTGTATTATTAAGTATGAATATAAACTTAATATATGTATGGGTATTATGTACATTATACATGTAGTTGTATATTGTATTTGTTTCATAGTAAGTAATTTTTGAAGCAAAGATCTATAGTGGTACCGAGGTAAATATTTTGTACTTACTTGAAATCATTTCCTGAATATGCTACAATTGTGCATTTCACTTCTGGGATGTCTTCTGTGATCTGAAGGTGTGTACAAATAATGGAAAAAGTAATTGGATGTGGGTGAGTATGGAATATGCTATGTTTGTAAATCTAGTCTATGTTTGTAAGATGAGTTTCATATTCGAAATGAAAGGAATTTTAATTTGTTTGGAATAATGAAAATGAACATTTATGCCAGTGAAGATGATTATAGTTCAGTTTGTAAACATGATTTGGTGGTACTGACACATGATGGGTACTTTGTGAATTTAATAATATCCAATTTACTAAAATTAAAAACACTGTGTATGTGATCATACAAAATTGTAGAAAATGACAACGGGAAGGGGGGTATTATTTGCCTCTGTGATCCTTTTAAAATAAGTATTTAAATGGGTCTTGGTTGCTTTATGTATAGTGCTGGTTCAACTAAAATGAACAAATGAAATTGTGGTGATAGAATGTGTTTCAGTAACTTACAGTTATTGTTGTTTCTTGTGTTGTATTAAGAGTTACAGCAGAGTTGAATACATTAGTTTCAACGTTAGAGATGGTGGCATGGTCTTCTGACTTTATGTTTTCATCAGCAAGATTACCCCATAAGTTGCACTTGATAGAGCTTTTAGTCTGAGGATCGTAGATGTCAATCTCTTTGCGGCGCCATGTTGGTCCTTCTTACACAGGTGAGACCTAAATATGGTGTGAAAACAAAGTTAATTTGTTTTTGAATTTATTAAATTTTTTGAAGGGGTGGTACAGCATTGGTTGTGTATTGAGTTCATCTACTTGAAATCTTTAGTTTTTAAGAAATATATTGAAAGTTACGTGTGAAACTGTAATGACAATATGAAGATGGTGGTTTTTGAAGATATCTGTATGAAATGATTTTATGTGTTTAGATGGTTAGTTATATGTGTTAAAATGTTATTTAATAAATGTCGACTTTGAAGGACATATAAATAATATTTGACTAACTTAATTTTCTTGAAGATGGTAGTATTTGTGAAAGGAATAGTCCTCAGGACAATTGGTACCTGTATGAATTTTATACAAAGTAAGGTTTTATATTTAAGAAAGGTTTAATTGTGTAAATAATTATTATTAAAGGTCTACTTTGTCTTTAATTTGTTATAAAGTACATGTTTGTCAATATTTCAATAGTTTTATCAGATATCAGAGTTGATTGTTTTTTTTATTGAAAACTGTCAATGGATTATAGTTATTGTCCATCGCTGCTTATGTATATGTACATATTTTGTTTGTTCAAATATGAGAGTTAAAGCATTGGTAAAATTGTTAGTTAATTGTATTATTTATGCATAATATTCTTGTTATTGTAGGACATTAAAGGCACCTGGCACTGGTATTTTGTCCAAATGTAGCTTTTGTCATAAATATATACATTTTTATGAGTGGAATGTGAATAAACAAGTAACTAAGGTTACAGAAATAGTGGTTTTATTGTATTTACGACTTTAGAATAGGCCCCCCCTTTACATTGACACATGGTGGCGCTGTTCGTGACGTCATTCGAGGCAGGGATATTTGAAGAGAAAATGTGTAGTCTGACACATTGGTCATTGCACTATAGTCTATACACAACTGTCAAGTCTGTCATGAACTGCCAGCACACATACTTACAAAATGTATGCCTAACCTGTAACCTAGTTTCAGATGAAACGACAACGTAAAACAAGGCCCAATGGGAAGCATGCAAGTTTTCACGATATAGGTGCAGCAATGCCGCTAGTGCTACGAAAACGGTACCTACTGACTATAACGTTACATGTACATGTATAAAGAGAACACAACATGCACATGGATTTTTCACGTTTGGCAAATGCTCCTGTAGGTTTGTCACGTCTTTCGGTTGCTTCTTAGATTTCCCACTAACTGGGAATATGGTTGGGATGGCGTCATGTTTCAGAATTACTTTTTTGTCATGTCAATTGTGTGGTACATCCCGGATTCGAAACACGACGGCTCGAAGTGGTCACTGCATAGCGCTGAAAACGACTCGGAACGGACCACTTTGCCCTCGTTATCCTGACTTTCGCTGCCCATAACCGCCTATATTTGGGATCAGCTGGAAACAGATGCAGGCTGACCCCATCTTTAGTTGTTTTGTTGCATCCAGCAGCAATACACCTGGTCGGCATTGCTGGGAAAATGCCGGAAAAATGCCTTTTTTTATAACAAACCAAACCACACGTGTGTAAACACAGGCAATTCTCGAGGGCGTCGAGGGGGGTCGATGTTCCATCAGCGGCGAATCCTTCCTCGAATGACGTCACAAAAAGGGATGGGCGGAGTCACCCTCCAAACAACTTCATATTGTTTTTAAACATATAAATCCTGACAAATAATCACTCAAACAATTTGTTTATTGTTAATACACATATACTTTATTGTTTAAATCAATAAAAAACCTATTGCCAGGTGCCTTTAAGTAAATTGTTCATATTTATATGTCTCTTACATTTTTTACGATTCCTTCCATGGATAGTCTTCTATCTGATGCAGATGCTAAAGCTTCTGGTATGGATATAACATTGGCTGAATAATACGCAGATTCTATTTCCTCAGGAACTTCAAATGGTGTAGTTTGGAAAACCTGGAATGAAATGGAAAGTAGTAATTTATAAGTTTGTAAATATTATGGTTATTAGATTTTGAAAGTAATTAACCTTAACTCAAGGCTAATGTTTCATGGAGGCAATGGAAGTCTTTATTTTTATGCCCAGCTAGTATTTGCCTTGGTGTCCTTTGAAATGTTTCTATAATAATTTGTGTTTTTTTGTTCAAGTATGATGAATTGGGCTTGTCAGCTTGCATTTATACAATCATTACTGCTAGAAGCTGAATGAAATAGAGTAGGCCTACATCAGTATAATTGTACAATCAACTGTACTATTGGGAACTGTGATAAGGCTCATGTCATGTATTTGTATGTACTGTAATAATAATAATAATGTATAGATTTATATAGCGCACGTATCCACCAACTAAGTGGCGCTCAAGGTGCATTATATTATTATCCCTGGTCATAAGGCTCATAAGGCTCATAAATCATTCCTGAAACCATCTCAGCTCCCTGGGGAGTATACAGCTCAATTGCTGCCATTTCTAGCGCATATAGAGCAAACAATCTCTGCCTTGACAGGTACCCATTTAACCCCTGGGTGGAGAGAAGCAATTATGGTTAAGTGTTTTGCTCAAGGACATAGGTGTCACGGCCGGGGCTCGAACCCACAGTCTGCTGCTGGCAACACCAGAACTTGAGTTCAGTGCGCTAGACCACACGACAATCCACTTTATGTGCATTATACAACACACGGGACCTACGGCTTTATGTCCCATCCGAAGGACGAAGCAATTATGGTTAAGTACCTTGCTCAAGGACACAAGTGTCACGACCGGGGCTTGAACCCACACCCTGGTGCTGGCAACACCAGAACTTGAGTTCGGTGCGCTAGACCGATCGGACATGACACTCCATTAAAATAAAGTAAAACAATTTGCATTTGTAGCTTAATGGTTACATTATCATTTTAAACTGTATTGGGAATATAGTTATAGAGGTAAATCTTTGAAATTGCATTTATAACTTTAGTTGGATTTTATATTGTTTTCATGTATATAATAATATTAGTTTCATTTCATTGTAATGTAAAGAATGTTTATTTAGGTTATATATTTACCCTTGATTTTGAGTTGAGTTTCAGAATCTTCATGGTTGGTGATGCATTGAGTGTATACACCATGAACTTTAGAAATGCTCCTTGGGTTATTCTGTCAGTTTGCTGTTTAGAATGATCTGATGTGAAGATTATGATGTCAACTATCTCAAACTTGTCAGTCATTCCTCGAGCTTTGGACACTTTTCCACGGTCATATGCTGAAGATAAAATCTTCAAATTAATGGATGTCATCTGTAGAATGAGAAGAGAAAAAAGAAAGGTTAATTGTTATTTGATGTTTAATTGACAAATACAGCACAACGTCTAGAGAAAGCTCACGCACACAGATCGGTAGCTGAACCAGCGCTATTTCCATCCTCTAAGCATCAAGTCATTGGTCAACTGTATCCTTGTACAACGTGCATACAATATTTGTGACAATTCGGACAGCCTTCCCAAGGAATTACACTGCATCTGAACAATCCTCAAACGCAACGGTTACAATCACAGTAAGATCAGTACAGTGAAGCCGGTTCTAAACCCTGAAAGCAAGGTAAGTAATCTAACCCTGTCTGCGTGTGTCCTCTAGATAGGTTTGATGTCTCACAAACTACAGTGCATTTTCTGACGAGCAGGCATTGATGTCTTCCACTCAGCTCCCAGCAAATTCCAAGGACTTTTACACACTCATTAGTACAAATTGGACCCAAACAAAGTGGGAGTGTACCGGATCCCCTGTGAGTGCAGTAAGGTGTAGATTGGTGAAAGAGGATGGAATTTCCTTGTTAGATTGAAGGAACACCGAGTGTATGGTTGCAGAGGAGATTTCGAGAAGTCTGGTATCATTAAGCATTTGCACATCAAGGAGCACTAAATTGACTGGCAGGCAGCTTAACTCATAACACCGATTGAAACAGGGCCAGTGTTCTAGCTACGGTGGGCGGTGCCGGGCGGGGTCGCCCAGCACTCATTATTTGTGCCTGAAACTCACGGTCAAATGTACTGGCCTGCCTGGCACAGATTTTCTGCAAAATAAACTGAAATGTTGCTAAAAATGCGCTATTTTGATTGCATTCCAAGCATATATGTTGTAATGTTGCAATATTTTAATTGGAAATGCTGAATAAAAGAAACAATTGCGAGATTTTGAGGATAAAAACTTTGATTTTTTTCTGAATATGAGATGTTCTTGTTATATTATCAATGGTTTGTGATATGTTAACGTTCGATAATGTTTGAACTAATATTTGAATCCTTGAAAGACACGGCAGTTTAGCAGAATCTATACACGGCTGGTGTATACCGCAGTGTGCTGTTTCCACATAATTCTAACACAGTAATGATCGGTGATTGTCCGAGTTGTGCTCTGATTAGCTTGTACAGGGGTTGTCACTCTGAAGCTTAAGAAATTGATTTATTTATTTATTAGTGTTGCCGTTTACAACACTCAAATACTGATGCTTATAAATTGAAATTTTTGTTAAATAATATTTTCTAGGCTAGTTGGTAACATGTGGTGGTGACTTTGAATGTTGACCTTGTATTGGTCTCATGTACATAGCCCCATTGTCAGATTTACTGTATTTAGTTAAAAAGTTATTTGAAAGTTCAACTGCAAATTTAAATAAAAGAATTGTGGCTGTTTGAAATGATGTTTCCAGGAGGCCGATGACAATATAAATTTATGGACAGGAAAAGCTTATTTTCGAGCCCTGTTACAGTATTACGAGTGGGGAAACCTTTTGGGTGTTAACTAATGGAGGAATAGCCTCACACCCTCCCGTGTAATTGTGCAATAACTCAGTTGCCATGTGTCTCTACTGAAGTATGTGTTTGTATGCATGTGCAGTGAAGTAACATAGTACGGTGAGTTGAGTGTGTTATGTTGACTGTATGTAGTGTGTGTCATGTCAAAGCGCAGTGCTGCTTACTACTCAAAGGTTATTCAAACATGTTGCATTGTTCGCTGTCACTGGGGCTGAAAGATGTAAATACAGTGGGATTTTAAATTTGTTGTAATTACAATTTAATCTATGAAATAAGTACAGAAAATGCAGGTTACATGGTAGTTGGCATATTACATCTTTAGATGAACATTCAAAAAATATAGAAACATTAATTAAACAAATTAAAAAAAATATTACTAAAAAAATTAAAAAATAAACAAACACAAAAATAAACAAACATTAACTAAAAAAATGAATAAAGTAATACATATAATTAGGTCAAAATGTTGCAAAAGATAGCACCATTTTGCATCTAAGTCCCCTTAAAAATACAAAAATTTCTCAAAGAGGGGAAAACCTTCCCTTAAACATCTGGCACCCGGCACTAATTTTGCTTTAGTTAGAACCCTGTACATGGCACAACAGACGTATCAGTGAGGCCATCAAGATTGTTAAACATGACACTGTGCCATGCCACAGAACATCGGCTTATACATCAGTGATATTTGGCGATCACTATTACGGACTGAAGGATCGTCTATATTGAAAGTCCATAACCCATCACAGACTGAGAGATTTGCTGTATCCTAAGTTAATCATCCTGTACTTGTTAACAATGGATTCAGTTCAGTGAGCACATATGCATTTCCCCTAAACCCTAGGATCCTCATCTCAACAGTCCATGCCTGCGTGCATCAATGAACTAATCCTCTAGTATGTATTAATGGCATGATCCTCTAGCAGCCTACTTAAGCAGCAGTATTTTGTAGAGTCTGGTATTCTCCTGAGGGCGATCAGAGCATATTGATCTAAATATTGAGTTGTACCTCCAGTTCTTTTCAGAACTAATTACTACTCAATTGAGATTTCACATGGTGTCACTGTAAAAGTGTAATTAGTCTTACAAATACAAAGTAAATGTATTCAGTTGAAATTATATTAGTAAAAATAGTATAGATTGATAGTATAATGGAGATATATCGTTTGGTAGGCCTAAGTCAGTTACTTAAGAAAAAATAACTGTGTAGATAATGTGGTATATTTATGTGGGAGAAAAATGTTGCATATATGTGACCCGCTCTGGAAAAAGGTGATATAAGTTGCACTGTGTATTAATACACAACAGGCTGTTCCATGTTGAGAAGGTGAAAAATCTTTTGAATTTTGCTGTTGTTTTGTATTGTATTAGTACTAGTAGTAGTAGTATGGTACTTGACAATGGTACTTGAATTTGATTTTTATTCTTTAGTTTTCATTGACAGAAATGTTGATTTTGATGAATACAGTGGGAAAAAAATCATGTTTTTAGTACTTTTAAATATTTGAACATGATGTGGCCATGGTGATGTGGAAATATTAAAGAAAGTCATTATTGTCTTTAATATTGAGTCTTATTAAGTTAGGCCCTATTCAGAATTTCTTTTGTTTAAGCCATGAGAATGAAAGTCATAGATTTGTGTTCACCATGTCCACTGCCTACATCATGTTTCGAAAGCTACTGCCTAAATTTTTCATTATTTGACACAAAAATCATTAGGCCTAATTGCACAAAAAAGGTATTTCCATCAAACAAATTTAGTTCGAAAGCATTCACATCAGTAAAATGACGTTTTTAGCAAATTTCCACCAGTATGTGCGTTATAAATTCATTAGTAGGCCTACATGTTGTTCTCTTATTCAGTTGTGTGTAACGTTAGGCTTACGTAGTACGTTAGGCGACGTTAGGCCTACGTCGTTCACAAAAAAGGTTGCATTGCACTAAAACTGTATGGTAAATTCCGTCCGATACGCACCTGCAACATAAAAAGCTAAATAAAATTCAACATTTTAAGTGATGTCATATTTACCTTTCTTAGTTTATAGGTAGTGTGAAAATCTTGATGAACTTCGGAGAATGTAGCTTTCACTTGCTGTTCACAGTCAGATCTTGATCGATATCTTGATAAAAGCGCCCCTATCGTCGAATGTTTACAATTTTCGAAGATTCTAGAGAGATCGGAGAAAACCAGACTGGTCTCCTGTTTATATCCTATCAAGGATGTTCTTTGTCTTATATCCTATCAAAGCGTGGGCCATTCAAGGGATTTATTGCATACGTTTGCCGTGACGTAAACTTCCACTCCTGTTTTCTGATTGGTCGAAAAGTTATATCATGTACATATTGCGTGCTAGCCACCACAGCTGTTTGTAGTGTGATTCAAATTGTCTTGTGCGACCAGTGTGTCTGGCTGTATAGTTGGCAGAAGGCTTTATTATGTTATTCTAAATTAATTTCTGTTATACTTTGAAAAATGATTATGGTATTAATGATATAAACTTAAAACGAAAAATACATAAATAAAATTGTTACAAATGTTTCTTTGGTTGTAGCTTTTCATGCTTTTTTGTGTCTTATTTCATTAGAACATTAAAACAAAAAGTTATAATTGAATAAATGTGTGGATGTTCTTTAAATAAAGAGATACGTATTTTATTGTATAATATTAAAATAACATTTAAATAATCCATGTATTGTTTAAATTTTATTGCCATGGGAGATTGTATTTTTTCACGATGAAATAATTGTATATACTCCCCTTGTTTGGTTTATCTGATGGCAATGTTTTTGAGTATAACGTGTTGCCGTATTTTGTTTGTTAACAAAAGTTAATTTGGTAAATTGTTTGGTTTTTTTTCTCGAAAAACTTACATATTGTTTTATCATTGTTACTGTTAGGGTAATAATAATCCTTTGATTTTTCCCCATTGTGGAAAAAAGTTGTAGGCCCTATAGTTTTTGACATTTGATAATAAATATGGTCGCTGGCTTTATTAAAGTTTAGGGTGAATGCTGAGGCTCATTTGTTCATTCTATAATATTTGTTGGTGTGAAAGGTCTAAAAGTGTTTTGTTGAAATTAACTTTTCTATTGTTGAAAATTGGATATTCGAAATACCAGGCTGAAAATGCAAAATTCAAGATAACCGCCAAATGTTGGGGCTATTTTGAATGCTTGTAATGACATTAAGAGCAGCACGTTTATTAATATTATTATCAAAATTCTGGGGGAAAAATTAAAATCAGTGGAAATGATATTTATAAAGGTCCTAATTTCTGAAAGTAACATTTTTTACATTTCGGATGTTATATCGTGATAAGGTCTAATAAATGGTTTCTATGGCAACATAAGACATTCTAATTGGGGTTTTTTAATTGTTTTTTTTAAATTGTTTTTTACCATGATTTGGATGAAGTGTTTAGAATGTTTACAAATAAACTTGTAGGGGGCACAATGTGCCGATATGGTGGTGCCTTGGATTGTATTTAACTGTGACCATAGGCCGTGATTTAGTGGAATGGTTAATTGCTGGTGTAGTGTGCAGTGTACGTACAATAAAGTGTCAATACCATAGTCGTGATCGCACATGAAAAATTATTAGACCACAAGGAATATATTTTTGGTAACACTTTTGTCCTATCTACAAATTAACAAATAGCAAAGTTTGCGTTTGTTAATGATGCCAGTTAATGTTTTGACGGTAAATTCGGACAAATTAATGATGTATAGGATGGAACACGGGATATTATGTTCCTGATACTTTCAGCACAGAAGTGAGTGTCGCAACCGTGACAGCAGGTGACATGGGAAGATCGGGGATCTCGATCGGGTTTGGATCCCGTTTTGTGAAGGATAAGAAAGGGAGTAAATGATAGGAAGAACAATTATTACAAACACTAGAATACTTAAATCATGGAGGTCCTTCCTCCATGCTTAAACAAAAACACAAGGTGTTACGAGATGATGACCGAACCCTTAACCCGAACATAAACAATAGAGTTACGGGCTAATGCTCGAACACCTAAAAAGTGTTGTTTAAAATTATTACTAATCTAGCTCTGCTTGTAAAGGCGCCCTCTTTTGTCGTGCTCGTTGGATGGTTAGCTTAATTGTGTGTGATTATAATAAATAAGGTACAGGGAACCAAATCTGTCATATCGTCGTTGAGTGACTTATGGTAGGAGCTTGGGTTGATTGGAATATGATTTAAAACGTTTTAGATACATGTAGAAGGTCTCATTTATTTGTGAAATCTAGTCATGACAGAATTATGAGGTCTTTTAGAATGTTGGTGTTTAAGATTTAGAATAAGAATATGCAGTGGATGTGATTTGGTGGTACTTTTTTTATGAACTAGTTCAGGTTGTACATGTACTATAAGTAGTAGTAGTAGTAGTGTAGGCCTAGTCTTAGGTATGAAGTCGCAATGTAATGTGGGTAAAGGTTGTCATATTGTATGGCCCATTCATATATTCTGTGTAATCTAGAGTAATTCTGGATTACACAAATTGTATGTATAGAATATGTAGCTATAGCAGCAGGTTTGTGGTATTGACATTCCTATTCTGGTGACATGTAAAATTGCAAAATTTTAAATTGTTAATGTAATGTTAGGCTTTGTTGTCCTAGTGTTACTGAACACTTATGTTTTAGTTTTTTGATTCTAAATTTCCCAAATTTGCATTAAATATTACAAAAATTATGGTATAGTAAATTTTTCTTACATTTTGGATGTTATACTGTGATTTGTGATGAGTTTTTCTGAGTGTTGAGTTTCCGTGGATCAACTTGAGATCGCCATTTTTGTTTAAATGACCTGGAATTTTGGGTTTAGCAGGGTACCAAGAAATGGCTTATTTTGACACTTAAAGTGACCTCAGTACTTGGTTTAAAGGACAGATGTCATGTAGTGGAGTTTTTTGTTATGATCACAATCAATGGATTAGTTCCAGGTAAAGGGGAAAGGCTTTTTTTGCAGCGTGACTAGAAAAATGCTAATTTTTTTTTAGTTCAAAGTCTTTTTTAGATGGTAAATTCTTAGGGAACGCTTGAAATACACTCATAAATGGATTTATTGGGTTGTTTACTGCCTAGAAAGTGTAAATTTAAAGCAGAAATATGTTTTGCATAGATTCGCAGTGAATGAAAACAAAACTAAATGAAGTTGCACTTTCGGGATGATGTGTATCGTCCATTAAATATGCACGTGTATCATCCTTGACCATGTATGTAATTCGCCGCACTCATGAAATTATGCACTTACCTTTGGCTTAGCATTTCTGAGAAAACTATCGTGTATTAATGGTTACATGAACTTATCTAAGGCATATTTGTTACAAAAATAAAAATTTAACTAAAATTGTATGATTTACATGTAGTGTTTCTGAAAGTGGAAAATGTTGTTTAACCACTGATTTTATTAGATACAAATAGTATAGGATTTACATGACCTAAATTGTTTTTTCCATGAACTTCTGTGATTTAATTTTTCTGTGATGTCAATGAGCTATTGTCTGTGGAAATCAAAAGATATTAATGCTTTGCATTTGTAATGATTTTTTTAAAGAAATACTGATCCTCAAAATGGACACATTTCTTTTAGAAAAAGTGAATGAATACTACTTAATTTGTTGGTGTGTAATTCATTAGAAGTGGAAAATTATTGAGAAAATGAAACATTAATTGTAAAAATTTTAACCATCTTCCATTTTATTGGTCTTTCAAGAATATTGATTAAAAGTTTTGAGAGCTTCTCCAAATTATATTATTTTATTTTAAAAATCTAACACAATATTTTTATTTTTAAGATTAAAAACAATTTTACAACCATCTAGAATAAGATGAAACATGATTGAACTGTTTTTCTTTTTGGGTATATTTTCTGTGCCCCTATCAATGTTAACAGTTTGGGGGTGAGTCATACCAACATCAATTTTTTGATGACCACAATTCTGTGTGTTTCAAAAAACAGCACTCTAGTTAAAGACGTCCACACATGATCATGTATTGAAATTCAACATTTTACAATATCATTAAAGGAGGTGTTCATGTTGTTGAGATATAGGTCTACATGTTTTTCATATTTTGATATTATGTTTATTTGAATTTTTGGTAGGCTTTCATTTATTTTTGGGTGATTTGTACATGTAAAATACAAAATAGTAATACATGTACATTCTATTGAAAGTTTAGGTTGAATAGTTGCATGCTTTTCATGACTTCTGATGTATTACATGTAGATGGTGACAGATTGTTGATACTGTGGTCATCAAGTGGTCACCATGTACTGGATAGAATATCATAAAAAGCATGACAGGTTTGTATCTTTTCAGTAGGTGTTTGTACAACATTTTGTTTTATCTTTTTTATAGAAAATGGTGAAAGTTCCAAAGTGCATAAAATCTGAGGGTAGTGTTCATCGTTGTGTGGTCCAGGGGGGATGTGGTAAGTTGTTCATGTCTGTCATGCAGTCACGTCATTTACCTCCTAATTCAATGTGTTCATTTTATTTCAAATGTTTGTCTTGTCTCCTGTCTCCTTCATGTATCATTTTGTCTTCCTGTCATTCAAATGCCTTGAGGTTGGCACTTCCTCTTGGAAGTCATCTGCCTGTGACTGTAGGGCAGTGTGTAAACCAGTTGGCACATGGAGAATGTGTGTTTGTACTCCGAGGATATCAGAGTGATAGTGTACTGATTCCTCACATTGAGAGTGACAGGGTGGTAGTGCCTTGCAACTGGCAAAGTAAAGATAAAAGATGCAAAACAAAGGTGGTAGTGCCTGTGAAGACAAAGGTGGAAGTGCTTGTGAAGACAAAGGTGGTAGTGCCTGTGAAGACAAAGGTGGAAGTGCCTATGAAGACAAAGGTGGTAGTGCCTATGAAGACAAAGGTGGTAGTGCTTATGAAGACAAAGGTGGTAGTGCCTGTGAAGACAAAGGTGGAAGTGCCTATGAAGACAAAGGTGGTAGTGCCTGAGAGTACAATGGTGGTAGTGCGTATGAATACAAAGGTGGAAGTGCCTGTGAAGACGAAGGTGGTAGTGCCTATGAATACAGAGGTGGAAGTGCCCGTGAATATAAAGGTGGAAGTGCCTGTGAAGACAAAGGTGGTAGTGCCTATGAATACAAAAGTGGAAGTGCTTGTGAAGATAAAGGTGGTAGTGCCTATGAAGACAAATGATGGAGTTTTGAAGCCAAGAAAAGACCAACTGAGGAAAGATGAGTGTGAACATAAGATGAAGGTGCAATACCAACAGAGAAAGAAAGTGTGTACACTGAAAAGAAAGAGAATCACTTGGTATTTAAGAGTAAGTAATCTGAATGGTTTAAGATGGCTCAAGAAGTATAACTGGACACAGCACTGCGGAGGTGGAAAGGTTTTGGATTGTGTAGAAGAGGTTATTGAAAGAAGAGGGAGAAAGAAAGTATCGAGAAGTTACAGAAGGAAACAGAGAAGAGAAGCATTCAGGAAGTGTCATAATATTAAGAAAGGTGGCAAAGTTGTAGAATGCCGTATGAGCAATGAAGAGAGAAGATTGCATGAAAAATCACAGAAAGGCATTTTTGGTCATACAAGAAGAACTCTTAATGTTGTTGTGAAGAAAATGAAAGATGTAGAGAGCATGAATAATGTAAGAAGAGCAGATGTTGTGAAGAACTATGTAAAATTGTTGAATGAAAGTCACTTTGTGAAAACTGAAAGTGAAGTGGAAGAAAAAAAAGTAGGAAAAGTTGCATGTGAAACTTCAAGGAAAGACAGAAAGAATTGTGCACAAACAAAGATGATTAAATCTGAAATCACAAATGTTAATGAAAACCTGTGTTGGTTCTGTGATAACATGATTGACTTATTACAAGCTAAAGTACAGTGTGAATGTAGTAAATGGTATCATGTTGAATGCATGGGAGTTACAGAAGTAGATAACATCTTGAGAAATAAATCATGTGTGTGGATGTGTTGTAAATGTCGGGGAAGTAATTACTGTGATTCTCTATACTGTGATTTTGGAATTCCCATAGATGAGAATGTGTATGAAATGACATTGGGTAGTAGCTGCATTGAAGAGATTGTAAAGCAGGTATGTGATGTCAATATGTGTACTCACAAAGAGAATGAACAGACTGACAAAAATGATAGTAATCTTTGCACCAGTTGTGATTCACATAGAATGGAAGCCGAGTGTTTGTCTAATCCAAATCAATCAAGTGTGATAAATAAAGTATCAATTACTAAACAAAGTGGAGGATATTTTTTGAGAAATAAAAAAACGGAACAACCAGATAACAATGCAAAAGACACAAACGAAAAATCAGAGTGTACCGGGAATGTGAATAAAGAATCAAAATGTATTAACAGTGTTAAACAACATTCTTCCAAAATTTGCAGAACAAAGAAGAGATCAGTGTCTCCTCATCAAGAGTTGAATGAGAAGAAATTGAAGAAAGATGTGAAGTCGAAAGAGACCAAGACTTTTGCTGTACAAGGACATTTCCATCAAGGTAATTTGAAATTTGGTGTAAATAGTGGAAAACAGTGTGTAGCAAACAGCCTATATGCAATGATGTACAGTCACATTAAAGATTTGAGACAATGGACAAGTCATGATATGGATTTGATACTGAATACTGGTGATGAATTGTATGGTCACTTATCAAAAAGTTCCACAATGAACAATGATTATTTGTTAATTAATGAATTACCTAATGAATTGATAATATTCAACAAAAGATATATAATGAGTTATCATGAGTCTGTCACTGGAATGTTTGAAGATGATGGTAATTTGTCTGACTTCAATATGATGCAGTTAAACAGAGCACTTGAGCAAACATTGCAGAGATGTAATGCTTGTTTCATATGTTTTAATGGAAATACATTTGGTGTTATTGCTCAAGATGGTGTATATTATATTTTTGATTCACATTCCAGAGATGTTAATGGTTGGCAAGTGCAAGATGGAAGGAGCTTACTGAAATTTACACCGACATGGCAAGATGTTTACAGGTATTGTACTGAATTGCGAACATCTATGAATTTGCATAATAATGAACAGTTTGAAATTACAGGTGTGACTTTGTGCCAAGATGATGATGCAACTGCATATCTATGTAAAGGTGAAGAGGTTAATGAGCAACATAACCCAGATCAGATAAGTGATTTAAACATGTGTGATATGACTAAAGAGGTACCCAGTGAGTTGTCAGACAAAGAAGGTAATGATATCAAAGATTGTAAACCATCATGTGAATGTAGTGGTGATTTGACAGATACACGTACAGGTAGTAAGACACATGTTGATGTAGATACAAATATTGATGATATATGTGCAGACAGTAGTGGTATTGAAATGACGATAGTATCTGAACCAGTTGGTTTTAAATTTATTCCGCTAAGTTATGAGCATAAGAAGTATTTGTGTAAGTCCCTTGGATTTGGTAGAGTCTATTCACAGTCTGTAGTTTTTGAAGAATGTGAGAGAATTGGACATCCTGAACATTTAAGAAATATTCAAGGTGATGGGAACTGCTTTTTCAGAGCCGTGTCTTTTGCAATATCAGGTACTGAACGTAACCATATGCGATTGAGGCTAGCTACTGTGAATCATTTATTGAAACATGCCAGTCGATATAATACATATTTACGTGAAGGATTTACTGATGTTGAGGGTTATATTGGAAGGCAAAGGATGTTCTGTTCTGGTGTTTGGGCTACAGAAATAGAGATCATGGCTGTTGCACATATGCTTGAAACTGATATTTATACATTTGGAAATACATGCAGGTGGTACATATTTTCTGGAAAGATGGCAGAAATAGGTAGTGTGACATCAGATGCAGGAATTTATCTTAATCATTCTCATGAAATACATTATGATGTTGTGTTGTCGGTGCATAAATTACCATTGGCAAGAAGTGTCATTGAAGAGCATTCAATTGATTTGGCTGGATGTGATGTTTCCAATACTATTAATACACAAAATGAGTTGATTGGAAATGGTGATAATAATAATGAAGTAGCTGCTGATTGTAATGAACAGGTAGATAATTGTATTAATAAACAAATGAAGGCATCAAAAGGAAAGAAACGTAAGCATAAAGCAAGTGCAGCAATGAGAAGAAAGGTAGACAGAGAGAACAAAAGAAAGAAGCGAAGTGAAGACAAGAACAATAAAGAGGATTTCCATGATGAAGACCATGAAATTGTGATTAAAACTAACGAAAAACAATATAAAAACATGAAATACCAGTTAAATATATTGCACAAGGAAAGGCAAATTAATTCTATGAAAACTAAATATCATGAAGATTCAGTTTGTAGAGAAAGGAAAAAGAGTGGATTGAAAACTAAATATCATGAAGATTCAGTTTGTAGAGAAAGTAAAAAGAGTGGATTGAAAACTAAATATCATGAAGATTCAGTTTGTAGAGAAAGGAAAAAGAGTGGATTGAAAACTAAATATCATCAAGATTCAGTTTGTAGAGAAAGGAAAAAGAGTGGATTGAAAACTAAATATCATGAAGATTCAGTTTGTAGAGAAAGGAAAAAGAGTGGATTGAAAACTAAATATCACGAAGATTCAGTTTGTAGAGAAAGGAAGAAGAATGCAAGCAAAAACGAGTATGAAAAGAGTAAAGACAACGTAAAATATTTGAAAAAGAAAAAATACAATATTAACGACAGTCACAAGGAAGAAAAGAAAGCTGCAGAGAAATTTAGATATAGCAATCCAAAATACAGAATGAAAAAAATTAATGAAGTGAAATTTAAATATCATTCTAATGTTGACTACAAGAAATCATTAATTGAACATAGTAAAATAAAGTATCACACAAATGTGCAATTTAAAACAAAGCTAATCAATGGCATCAAAAGAAAGTACTATGATAGTCCATTATACAGACAGAAAGTGATCAATGGCATCAAAAGAAAGTACCATGGTAGTCCATTATACAGACAGAAAGTGATCAATGGCATCAAAACAAAGTACCATGGTAGTCCATTATACAGACAGAAAGTGATCAATGGCATCAAAACAAAGTACCATGGTAGTCCATTATACAGACAGAAAGTGATCAATGGCATCAAAACAAAGTACCATGAATGTCCACTATACAAACAGAAAGTTATAGATAAGACTGTACTAAGAAAAGGTGTACAGAAGCAGAAAAGACAATCTGTACTCAATGTAATCAATGATTTCAAAAGAAAAATGAGTTTTGGACCAGATTGTGTTTGTGCTGTTTGCCTCAAATTACTGTTTAAAAATCAAGTTTTAAAGTGCAACAAAGAAAGATATAAGTATTTAGAATACATATCAGAGAGATACCTTCATAAATGTAATGATCAGTGTCACACAGGAGAATGTACTCTGTCTGCATCAAGGTCATGCCTGTGGATTTGTTATACTTGTCATAGGAAGTTGATTAAAAACAGAATACCAGCAGAGGCAAGCTTGAACAATTTAGCTTTGACAGAAATCCCAGAACAGTTAAAAAGATTGAATACATTAGAACAGCATTTGATAGCCCAAAATATTGCATTTATGAAAATAATTAATCTTCCAAAAGGTGGTCAGAATGGAGTAATTGGACCTTGTATTTGTGTACCAGCAAATGTAGGTGAATCTGTACAGTCATTGCCACGAACTCAAGAGCATGAATTCATACGTATCAAGTTAAAACGCAAATTGTCTTATAAAGGGTATTATGAGTATAAGTTTATTAATAAACAACATGTTGAAGATGCATTGAATTATTTAAGGGCAAACAATAAATGGTACAATGATATTGTTATTGAACATGAGTGGATTAATCCTGTCCCTGAAGACTCAAATCAACAGAACAGTGACTGTCAAGATGAAGATGAGTGTAATAGTGATATTGATGAGATCACTGATGAAGAACGGTTATGTGGTGTGAGACTTGATAGCTGTATGCAACCAGCAGACATTGGTCAGGAAATTTTGGATCAGTATTTTGATGACGTATTTTGTGTGGCTCCATGTGAAGGTAATAATCCAGTAAGACTGTTGATGGAAGAAGGCAATGAAGCAAAATGTTTTCCAAGATTATTTCCAAAAGGTGAACCAATATTCAGTGATAAGCGTGATGTCAGGTTAACACTCTGTAGATATTTGCATAATAGATTAATGAATGTAGACAACAGATTCTCACAATGTACAGACTATATATTTTATGCTCAGTATCTATCTGAAATTCAACAGGTTTTGTCATGTGTTTCTATTGCGCTTCGGAAAGGTTCTGTTAAAACACAAGATGGACACAGTTTAACTGCATCAATGCTGAATGACAAGGAGAAATTGAAGAATATGTTGAAATCTGATAGTGGATACAAATTTTTGAAACCTATTCGTGGCACTCCTCCTTACTGGGCTTCAACAAAAAATGATGTGTTATCCATGATCAGACAACTTGGTGTACCAACTTGGTTTTGCTCATTTTCTGCTGCTGATATGAGATGGCCAGAATTAATAAATACAATACTGAAACAACAGGGAGATTCTAGTACAATAGAATAGTTAGACTGGAATGATAAATGTATGATATTGAAGAGTAATCCTGTCACTGTGGCTAGAATATTTGATAGAAGATTCCATGTGTTTTTGAAGGATGTTATTTTGTCAGATGCTAATCCAATTGGAAAGGTCAAAGATTATTTCTACAGAGTTGAGTTTCAGTTGAGAGGTTCACCTCATACACACTGTTTGTTCTGGATTGAAGATGCACCTGTGTTAAGCGATGATACTGATGACAAGGTTGTTGAATTTATTGATAAATATGTATCTTGTAATTTGCCAGCTAAAGAAGTAGATGATGAACTGAATGAAATAATATCAAATGTTCAAATGCATAGTAGAAAGCATTCCAAAAGTTGCAAGAAGAAGGGAACAGAATGTAGATTTAACTTCCCAAGACCTCCATCTGAGAGAACATTTGTGATTAGACGTGAACCTATTGATGAAGATGAAGAAAAAGGAAAAGATTATGGTATTGAAATGTCTGAATATGAACAGGATGGAGAAGATCGTAAAACTGCTGCTGATATTTTAAAGTCAGTGCGTGAAGCAGTACTTAATGAAGAACAGAAATACAAGTCAGTAAATGAAATGTTTAAAGTCCTTGGAATAACTCAAGAAGGTTTTGAAAAAGCAAATAAACTCATGAGTAACAAAGTCAGTATTGTTTTAAAACGTAATCCTCAGGACGTATGGGTAAACCAGTATAATCCAGATTTATCACGGGCATGGAATGCAAATTTAGATATTCAATATATAACAGATATTTATGGAGCTGTAGCATATGTTGTATCATATATGTCAAAGGCTGAACGTGAGATGGGATTATTGCTAAGTCAAGCTCAAAGTGAGTCACTGAAAACAAAAGTTTCCTCGAAGGAGAGTATGAAGCAAATTGGACAAGTGTATTTACAAAATAGAGAAGTTTCAGCACAAGAGGCATGTTTTCGAGTGTGTAATTTGCGGTTGAAGGAAGGATCGAGGAAAGTTGAGTTTATACCATTGGGAGAGAATCCTGTCAGGATGAGTTTGCCACTGAGATTGATTCAGAATAAATCAGATGATGATGATGACAGTGTATGGATGGTCAGTAAATTAGACAGATATAAAGCAAGGCCCAAATCAGATGACTTTGATGTGATGTGTCTGGCTACATTTTGCTCACAATATAGAATATTATCATCTACAGAAGCATTAAAGGTTTACAGTGGAAAACACATATAAACATGTTTATCAATTGCAAGATGGTTTAGGACACATACAAAAGCGTACAAGAACGGATGATGCAGTTATAAAGTACCCAAGATTTTCTGTAACAAAATTTCCTGAGAAATACTATCACAGTATACTACAACTGTTCTTGCCACATCGTATTGATGCTCATTTGAAACCTGCGGATTTTGAAACATATGAAGAATTTTATAACACTGCAAGTGTGAAATTGGATAAGTGTAATAATTATAGTATCTGTTAAGTTTGTTGTAGAAAGTAATCGCCAGAAGTTTGAAGCAAATATCGAGTCAATGGATGATGTTGAGGAGTATTTGGCAAAGTTTGGTCCTCAGGAAGATGTATGGGCTTTAATCTGTCCAGAGACTGAAGCAGACAGAGATGAATGTCGAGATGCAAAGAGTCAAATAGTACATGAGAATGAAGATGATTGTGTTATTCCAGACTTGCAATCAGATAAGAAAGAAGATAGAAGTTATAGCATTGAATATCGTGCAGCTAAAATCTCAAGACAGGAAGCTCACAGCTTGATGAGGTCATTGAATGTGAAGCAGAGTAAAGTATTCTATAAGATTAGGCAATGGTGTCTTGATAAAGTCAATGGCAAGAATCCTGAACCATTTCATATGTTTATAACAGGAGGAGCAGGTACAGGAAAATCACATTTGATTAAATGCTGTACGTTTACTTGGAAGAATGAGTCACAATCCTGATGATGTTTGTGTGTTATTGACAGCACCTACTGGTGTAGCTGCATATAATATCAATGGACTAACAATACATAGTGCATTATCAATTACTACTAATATGTCACTTCCTTATACACCCCTTGGTGAAGAGAAAATAAGTACACTGCGTAATAAATTGGATCAATTGCAAATATTGATTATTGATGAGATTTCTATGGTTGATCAAAAAATGCTGTGTTACATTCATGGAAGATTAAGGCAAATTAAGCAAATACGAAGTCAGAGTGCATTTGGTAATGTGAGTGTTATTGCAGTTGGTGATTTTTATCAACTACCACCTGTAAAGGGAAAATCCTTGCATCATAATTCAATAGAATCTAGTTTATGGCATGACAATTTTAAGAAAGTTGAGTTAAATGAAATTTTGAGGCAAAAAGATGATGTGAAGTTTACAGAAATTTTAAATAAATTGCGAGTCAAAACAAAGGAGGATACTTTGTCAGATGAAGATACAGCTATACTTAAAGGTTGTGAGACAGGAGAAGATTTAGATGATGCTTTACATATTTATCCTACAAACAAACAAGTTGATAAATATAATCTACAAAGAATGCATGAGAAATGTCCAGATTCTCTGTATATTGAAGCTAAAGATTATGAGAGAGATGGAAGTGGTAAATTGAAACGGAGAGAAAAACCCTTACAATCAACACGTACATGTTCTTTAAGTAGGTCATTATGGTTAGGTGTTGGTGCCAGAGTTATGTTGACCAAAAATATTGATGTATCTGATGGGCTTGTGAATGGAGTATTTGGAATAGTCAGTGGAATAGAGATGTTGTCTGATCAATCTGGTCCTAAGCATATCAATGTAATATTTGATAATAAGAATGTTGGATCTAAACTAAGAAGAATCTCAGCATCATCACATAATAATAATTCTGTTGCAATTGAGATACAGGAAGAACATATTGGAAAGAAATGTACTCGAAAACAGTTTCCTTTGAAACTTGCATGGGCATGTACTTGTCATAAAGTACAAGGTATGACTACAGGTAAAGCAGTTGTGTGTCTAGAACGTACATTTGTAGCAGGTCAGGCATATGTGAGTTTGAGTCGTGTAACATCATTGAATGGTCTTGTTATAGAAGGGTATGATGAGAAATTCATATATTGTGATAAATCAGTTGCAGAAGCTTTGAAGGTGATGCCTGTATTGAGTGGAATTGATGATTCAGTTATACTTGATCAGAATAATGGCAACAGTACAACTATTACATTGCATAATGTGCAAGGCTTGTCAGCTCATTTTCTGGACTTGAAATGTCAAAGTGAAATTATTGAATCAGATTTCATATGTTTGACAGAAACATGGATTGAGGCTGATCATATTGTAAATGTTTGTTTGGATGATTTTAAGTGTTTCCATCAAATGAGAGCATTTTCATATAATGATACTATGAAGACACTACAACAGCAAAGTCATGGTGGAGTTGCAGTGTATGGCAAGAGGGACAAACAGTTCAGTCGTTTAAATATTGCAGTACAGAATTTAGAGTATGTTGCTTTCCATGTAATTTCACATTTATCAGTAGTAGTTGTTGTTATTTATCGGCCACCTTCTTATAAGATTCAAGACTTCATTGATAATCTAATAAAACTGGTAACTGAAATTCATAAGATGAGTAGTACATGTATATTTATGGGAGATTTCAATGAGAACATTTATGATAATCATTCACAGATTGAGAAAGTAATGATGGAGCAAGGATATAAGCAATATGTAACAGATGCTACAACTGAAAATGGTACATTGATTGATCATGTATATGCCAGAGGTATAGATAATGTTGTGACTACAGTAAGACAAACATATTACAGTTACCATGAAGTTATTAGAATTCAGTTTTAACACATGTTAACACATAATATTTACAAAAATATGTTTAGTTTTTGTTGTGTGTGTGATTATTGAATATAGTATGCTGTTAGCTTACTATGATAGGTTAAACTTATTGACATTAAAAAGTTAATTTTGATAGAATTCTTTGAAAAAACACATTACCAGAGAAAGAGTATCTTGAATAACCACAGATCCAGAATGTTGAATAACAAAACAACCAATATTTAATAACCAGGCAAATAGAACTATAAACAATCTAGAATATGCTGGAGAAACAGAATCTATGATAAAAAAAGATAATATAGAATACCCCAGACAAATAGAACAGGTAGGAAATACCATAGTGACAACAATGGGAGAACAAAGAGAAGTCTTAGGTTTATACCATTTACAAATTGTGTGTGTGGGTGTGGGTAGGCACTGGCAAGGTTGTGGGGACTTATAACAAAAGGGAAGGCAAGAACGAGTGTTTGTGGGGACATTTTCCTGTCCCCACAATGTTTTAGGTCCCCGCTTCCTTGTGGAATACCATGTAAATGTCCCCACAACTACGGTGCGTGACTGTGTGTGTGTGTGAGAGTAAGCGTGTGTGTGTGTGTGTGTAGGGGTGGGGGTGGGGGGTCAGTGCATAGAATGACTAACATCAGAAGTCTATTATGTAGACGAAATGTGTCACCTAATTATAGCCCATGCCACTGTTATTGTACTCAACTGTGTGTGCACGCAGAACCCCCATGAAGACCAGTATGCATCATACGAGTAGGCATTTGACACTATCTTAAATTAGTTCTTATATCTGCATGATCTACATGTAATACTTGAGCCAAATCATCAAATGATCCCAATAACGGCATGTACAAACATTGCGTTCTGCGCTAGCTGTATGTTGATAAATGTATGCATTCAGTTCTCAAACACACCAAGACAAAACTCCCAGGCTGCATTGGAATTTTGCACATCAATTTTGGGTATATGTCACGAATGGATAAAAATTCATTATTCTGGAGTACAATGGTGTGGCCATTATTAATACATGACTGACACACTTCGTGTATGTAAAAACCTGATAATGCATAATTTATATGAGGATCAGGGTTTTAGGGAGTTGTTGTTACTACACTACATAAAATGAAAATTGTTAGGAAAACTTGATAACGTAATTTATGTTTGGGGGAGTGGGGGTCATGCAGTGAATAGAATGTACATAATGAATACATGATACAGTGTAGTGTATTAAACTCAGGAGGTGGGGATAGTTTGTAGGATGAACATTCATGTATTGTGAACACCTGGTTGTACATACTTGACATACAGAGGGGGTTAGGGGTTTATATAATAAACGTACATTTATGTTCATGTATGTATTGTGTGGTTTTATTAGCAGTATTAAGTACACTACATGTATGTATTATTAAACTGAATAACTAAGAAGACATTCATTTTAATATGTAGTATATTTTTGACTCAAGAATATTGTTAAAGTGCAAACAAGTTTATATACAATGGTGGTAATCTTCAAATAATATTCAAATTAAAAGGTAATTCATTTGCCAAAGCTACATGCATGAAGTACTCAAGTTTTATCAACAGAGCTTCTTGAGTTATGTTGTATGTTGGTGAAGGGTAAAAGTCTGAATCACTTATTTATTAGAGTCCTGTATTTGTGGTGAATGTCTTATTCAAACACTCAAGTGTTGCAATTGGCTTGGCTGGAATTAAAAACTACATTTTGTTGTTACAACAGAACTTGGTTATGGTGCAGTAGACATTTTACCCATGACAGGTGTGTGACCTTTGAAGGCCACAAAAATAAAAGCGCATTTTGGTTGTTCAATCACAATTTTGTGCAAGTATAAATAGCATCAGTACAAGTCTTCTACAAATTGATTTTGTACCAAAGCAATGCCTGGTCGAGCATTGGTTGTTGCACAAATCCTATAGTTTTCAAGAAACATATAAAACCAATCTCTGAAAATGTCGTCAAATAGGTGGTTATGTTTTTGAGAAATAGGCATAACAGACATTTACACATTATATTGCTCTTTGAGTAACCTTTGAAGGCCAGTTTTCAAACACAATTTCCTTGAATATGTGCATTTACGATAAAAATATTTCTAAGGTGAATTAGTAACAGTACAAACTTTTGAGCAAATAAGCTTTTAGGTTAATTTTATTAATTGTTTTGTTAATAGTTACAATTCATGTTTTTTAGGATAATCACCAAAAGTGTACCTTATATTTGAAGTACATGATGAAATTAAAATGGTTATTTAATGTAATTGAAGTTGCATGTATATGTATCAATGAGAGATGATAACAGCATGAAGGAAACTATGCACATGTGTAACTGAAAGTGGCAGTTATGGAGAACATGTGATGCTCAATAGTGCTGTAATAAACTGTATGGACTGTATAGCTTAACAGATCTGCTAGAGTTTGCAGTGATAGTTCAGACAGATCTGTATTGACATGGAAACTGTGAATGTACTCATGTGTGGAACACCACCAATGAACAAACACAACTAAATTGATAGAAAACTACAGCCATGCTTCATTCATTGCCTTCTTTGGGAGATGTGAACTACATGTATCAGTAAAAATACACTTGAATGATGACCACAACCTGCTTTGAGTACAGCATGCATGACTTGGGATGTTGATCAGCACTTTTCAGTGCAATAATGTGTATAGGAGGATGTTGCTTTCAATGAAATGTGACTACATTTGATCTACCTCCATGATTTGATGATCCAGATTGCTTCAAGTTAGTATAACTGATAACAACAGTTGTGTACTAAATACCATTTATTCTGATGTTAAAATGTAGTAAGTTTATTGATCATTCAATTAGCATTGAATTGAGACATTTTATAGATATGTAAATATTGGTGTTTATGAAATCATTGTTTTTATTTGTCATACAGTTCAAATGTTATTGAAGTCAGATTCCCTCAAGTGTTCACTCCACAATACCAGCTTCATGAGTCCATCCAACATACTGCAAACAGATAGTCATCCAGGTGGGTTGAGATTACCATTTCTATCTTCTTTTACTTCAGCTTTACTTTAGCAGGTATAATGCAATTTATAAATCCTTATATTTTTGTCTCTACAATAATTGTAAATTGTCCAAAGTCAACATAATTGTAGGACTTGGTGGAAATGCAATGTAGTGAAGTTTGCAGTAGTACCCTGGAAGTACATGTAGTCTATTACTGTTGTGGTGGTTTTTGAAAACAACTTGTGGTGTAACAACTCAGAAATGTTAACCACTACAATTGTAAAAGTTATACTGGTCCAAGTACATGTACATATGTTATTACATGTAGGTTGATGTTAATTTGTGGAAGTTACATGCACATGCACTGTATCTTGTAAGTTTGAAATATTCAAAGATAATTTTAATCATCATCTGTTCAATGGTTGGTACGGGAACATCTCAAAAGTCAGGAACATTTTAACGATTCCCATTGGGAATGCTGTTCCTAGCGTGAACGCTAGTACATGTATTCATGTTGTATTCTAAAAAGGAACTTCTCAAATGGATCAGGAATGGTCTGAGGTTTGAGACACTCTCTAACATGCTTCTTAAACAACATGCATGATGTAAATATTGCTGTAATGTTATCGGCATTCGCATAGTTGAAATGCCACCACCCATAAAGCTGGTAAGTAATTTTGTTTACACTATTTATATGCGTCTTGTTTTTAATTTTGTTTAATTTCAGAAGATTTATGTTCATTGGTACATCTTCACTACTGAACCAGTGTGTCCACAATCCATCTGTTTTACTACGAGTTGACCTCTGTAGGTGAGCCTAAATTAAACTTCAATGACTTAGAACAAGCATTGGATACTTCAATGTTATAATGTGGAAGTGGACATTGGTCAAAGTCTTGTAAGCAACTTTGTGACTAACCATGGCACATTATACATTCCTGTCCAGTCTATCACTTCCTGTCATCTTTAAGGTCTGGTTGGCCTCAGTGAACATTGCAACAGAGGAATGGTGGCTGGAATAAAATTTGCTTTAAATAGAATGAACATTTCTCAACCCACAAATTAAGTTATTAGTGATCAACTCAATGTGGTCAAAAATGTAACTTGTTTTCAAAATAAACTACGAGTTCTGTTAATATATCAGATTGTTTGTAAATAATACATTTTATTCAGTAAGATTTGTTAATGAAAAAGTACGAAGACACTCATGGACAGTTCTTAATAACTGTATACATGTACTGACAGAATGCTAAAGTGACTGTTGTAATATTATGCATTGCTCTTTATTGATTTGTACAATTGTTGGATTGTTTTCAATTCAGAACAAAAATCCACAATAATCTAACAGTGGTTACAGCTAAATTTGCACATGCGTTTGTATGAAGATTGAGTTCAATCCTGGAAAGCATGTTGTTTAACATTTGTGTTGAAGTAATGATTATTGCAATTTGTTTATTGTCATCAGTTTAGCATTATTGACATGGCTAGTTATCTGTACCATGGTCATGATAAACATAATGTTGTGTTGAAGGTACACATAAATGACAGAATACCTGTGGAAAGTACCAAAAAAATGGCTAGAGTATTTTCCATTCTAGTCTTGCTTTGGTAAATAGCAAAACAATTTTGATAGTAGGCCTATGTGTAGTATATACATTGAATCACCAACAATTAATTCAAATATCTATGATCTTTATTAAGTTTACTTTAAATACATTTTAGAAAACGTTGTTTCATCCCATTTGTCTATTTATCATTTTTTAATCTGTTTACATGTACTCGTCACTTTATGAAAGGTTTAATAAACAAAGTAGTTAACTGTTTAATACAAAAATATATTAATCAATAACCAAGGCTCAATTTCATGCCACTGCATACTATGGCATTCTGTCTTACGATCATAATTCACCGCTTACAGGTTTAGCGCTGAATTTCTACTGTAGCTGTGTGTAAGTGACAAATTCTTAGTTACGTGAAATTCACATGTGTATAGCCAAAATTAATACTATGGCATTCTGTCTTACGATCATAATTCACCGCTTACAGGTTTAGCGCTGAATTTCTGCTGTAGCTGTGTAAGTGACAAATTCTTAGTTACGTGAAATACACATGTGTATAGCCAAAATTCACATGCTACCCAACTCTTAAAATACACTTATGTGAGCATGGAATTTTTACGGTGATTTATAAATATTTTTTGACAATTAACGATCTGTACAATGGTACAACAATTTTTAATTTACCTCTTGTGGTTGTTGAGATACGATTTTTTTTAATATTAAACTTTGACTTCCGGTTTGGACAGGAAGTAAAGGTCAAATTGGGGTCATGTTTTGTAAATATTTTTGACAATTAACAATCTGTACAATGGTGCAAAAAATGTTAATTTACCTCTTGTTGTTGTTGAGATATGATTTTTTTAAATATTAAACTTTGACTTCCGGTTTGGACAGGAAGTAAGGTCAAATTGGGGTCACCTTTTTCTAAATATTATTTGACAATTTACGATCTGTACAATAGTGAAAGAATTGTGAATTTCTCTCTTGTGGTTGTTGAGATATGATTTTTTTTAATATTTAACTTTGACTTCTGGTTTGGACAGGAAGTAAAGGTCAAATTGGGGTCACCTTTTTGACAATATTTTTTGACAATTAACGATCTGTACAATGTGAAAGAATTGTGAATTTATCTCTTGTGGTTGTTGAGATATGATTTTTGTTAAATATTAAACTTTGACTTCCGGTTTGGACAGGAAGTAAAGGTCAAATTGGGGTCACTTTTTTGAAAATATTTTTTGACAATTAACGATCTGTACAATGGTGAAAGAATTGTGAATTTATCTCTTGTGGTTGTTGAGATATGATTTTTGTTAAATATTAAACTTTGACTTCCGGTTTGGACAGGAAGTAAGGTCAAATTGGGGTCACCTTTGTGTAAATATTTTTCCACAATTAACAATCTATACAATGGTACAAAAATTGTGAATTTACCTTTTGTGGTTGTTGAGATATGATTTTTTTAAATATTAAACTTTGATTTATTGTAATTCGATATCTGATGACCTAATCATGACGTCACAAATTATGTTTCTTTTACGTGTTAAGTTTTAAGTATATGCCAAGTTTCAAGTTCATGTGAAATTTGCAAGTATGTGTTTTTGTAGACAATCGTTTTTGCCGATAGAGAGCGACAATCCATATTAGCGTACGCTCAATTCCTTAAACATGCATACATAATGAGCACGACCAGAGCTGATTTACATTCACCAACAGAGGGCGCACTTTTTTAGCGTTGAAAAAGCCGTGTAGTCTTTCATTTGCAACGTAATCAAAACGTTTTAACTAATAAAGTATGATTGATCGAAATTCGATATCTGATGACCTAATAATGACGTGACAAATTATGTTTCATCTACGTGTTATGTTCTAAGTATGTGCCAAGTTTCAAGTTCATGTGAAGTTTGCAAGTATGTGTTTTTTTGTAGACAATCGATCCGGAAAAGAAGAAGAAGAAGAAGAAGGAGAAGAAAAATAAAAAAATAAAAAAAAAACCGAACAATAACAATAGGTGTTTCGGGCGCATACCCGAACACCTAAAAAGGTACGGGTACTTGAGTTCTAATTAACTTCTTGAATCGCTGCTTGGATAGCCGGTATCAAAGCGACGATTGTTTCCCATTGTCAACGGTCAAATTTATTACTCTTTTTGATGGAATCATTGGAAAATCTTTTCCCTTTATCTGAGAGTAATCGCCGATCTTTACATACAAAATATGATTAAGCCGAATGTGATTTCTTCTTCTTTTATACATTCTATTCCCAATAATTTACATGTATGTGGTCTTGTGAAAAACTTGTACAGGCTCTGTGCTGTTTGCAAGTCCCTCTCTCGTCTTTGAAGTGATCTAGTAGTTCCTTCTGCGCCGACTTGGTCGCCTTCAACAGCCATTGTTCGACCTCTTCTTCCTGGAAGGACTTTCGGAATGTCAGCCAACGGTGTGGATGAGGGGGGCTGCGATGCTTTCTGGATGTAGGTTGGTGGAGTGAACCATTGGATAGCCCTCGATAGCGTATGGATTTGTTTGGTGATGTGGGCTTTGGCAATTGTCACTGCTGACTGTACTAGCCTAAGTCTTCACACGTTTGAAATCGATGTCCATTAGTTTGGGGTTTTTTCCCTTGGGGGTTGAGGTCTGGTGTTGTTGTAGCTCGAAGGTCAGTAGGGTTTCTTCCAGGTGATCAATCAGAGGGCATTGTCCGCAGGTTATCTGGCTTGATTCCGAGGAAGATGGTGAGACGTCTGTTGAAGGTATATCCAAGGTTCTTGGTGGGGAAGGTGTCGGTGATCGCAGTTTGAAGGAACGACGTTTGAGAGACTTGCTAAGTTTGATAGACATGTTATCTGAATGATTTGGTATGGCGTTTATGCCGAGGTTGTGCGGCCGTGAGATGAGTAACAATCAAAAAGCTTTTGTGTGTAGCTTGGGTGCATCATAGATTTGTGTAGTTTACAACGTTCTTCATAGACAAAGGCAAAATGGGCTAGAAAATTCATGATGTCCAGAAATGTTTTCAGTGCCATATACATGTATGTACCAGTCCTCTTTACAATAAAGTGGAGAGGATCAACTCCCTGCCGGGCGGGGTATGCGATCTCTACAACTTCTTTGTAAATAAACTTTCTTTGGAAACCTACCCAAAGGCAAATAGTTTCCACAATCTGAAAGTTTGATACAAAACTTATAATACATGTCTCTCCAAAATAAAATAACTGGCTTACAAATGAGATAAAAGGCAAAACTATTATTTCCAACCACTGTTGAAATACTTTTCACCACCCTAAGCAAATCAAAATGAACTTAAGATTCACCCATAGCTTAATTAATCTCAACATCTCAAGAGAAATGCACAAGTAAATATATATTTTATACAATGCAAGTAAGTAATTAAAAGAAAGGCTCGCCAGAATTATTGAGCAACATAAAAAACGGCAACTTGATGTCCTTGCTTTTAGGTATTTACAAGACATACATCTTCACTCAAAGCTGCTTAGCTGCTCACTGACCTGCTAGCACACATGGACAGTGCAGGACAAAAGAATAGACCGGTGCCTTGCAAAATAAACTTTAATAAATGGTAACGGAGTCAAGGAGGTAAACAGGGGAACCCACTCCTAAATAAAAGCAGTAACTCTGGGAACCACATTACAAAATAAAAATGGAAAGATAGATATAAAAAACAAAGTAAAGTACTTCCAGGAGGAAAAAAGTCCTTCGATGACCTTTACCCTAAAATCCAAATTGGAAAGGTGGTGGTTTGTAGGTATGTTGTATACCACAAGTACAGTACATTCAGAAAACAGATGTCAAGAATGTTTACGAATACTCTTTTCCACAATTTCATTGGGGATGAGAGTAATACTGCACAATTTGTGCTGTCAGATCAGTTCCTCCCATGTATTTATTATAATTGCAAACTACAGAAAGTTTTTTTAATCTCGCGATGTCCGGTTAAACTGTTTTTACTACGAATCTGCTTAGTGGTGACACTGCAATCACCGTAATTTGTCAAGACTCCGGTGTAGAATCCTCGTCAGAAGACATGTCCGACCCACTATCTGTGAAGATTTCTTTCAAAATTTGTGCACTTTGATCGGCGTCCATGAGGCTATAGGATGCAAATGCTCGCGGCCGTGCTTTTTCAACCAATCAATATTATGGAGATGATTGTATACGGGAGTTATTTGATGACGCCTTTAAATATATGTTGAAATCACCAAGTATAGCAATAGCAACGTACTGTTGGGAAAATTTAACAGTTTTTTTTTTTTTGCAAGAGTCCGCATGAGATTTGCATCTCACCAGGGGTGTAATCATGCATGGCGGGTAACTGAGTGCCAGGCATTTTATTTGGAATGAATGGTGGTTGAGGTCGAGTACCATCAATTTCATTCTCACTTTTCCTGAATCTGTAGCTAATCATCTTCTGAGGAGCAAAGAATGCCCAAGCTTAAGGTCCAAGGATGGAATTTGAATTGTATGTTGCTCCTTACATATCCAGCAGCCTGTTGAACACCAAACACAATTTCTTGAACCTTACTAGGGTGGATGAATTATCTTCAATGATATTGCCTGTTACCTGGGCAGGGTCATCTGTACTTGCACCACCTGTACTTGCCAAAGTCTTCACACGTTTGAAATCGATGTCCCCTAGTTTGGGTTTTTCTTTGGGGGTTGAGTTCTGGTGTTGTTGTAGCTCGAAGGAGGTCAGTAGGGTTTCTTCCAAGTGATCAATCAGAGTGTGTTGTCCGCAGGTTATCTGGCTTGATTCCTAGGAAGATGGTGAGAAGGTATATCCAAGGTTCTTGGTGGGGAAGGTGTCGGTGATCGCAGTTTGAAGGAATGACATTTGAGAGACATGCTGAGACATGGAAAAAAGTCCTTCGATGACCTTTACCCTAAAATGCAAATTGGAAAGGCGGTGGTTTGTAGGTATACCACAGTAGCATTCAGAAAACGGAGGTCAAGAATGTTTACAAACACTCTTTCACAATTTCATTGTTCTGTGTGGATGAGAGTAATACTGCACAATTTGTGCTGCCAGATCAGTTCCTCCCATGTACTTGTTATAATCGCAAATTACGGAAGGTTATAAAGTTTCAAATGAACGCTTTCGATAAATCTCTATTTAAACAAATAAATTCAGTGAGTTTGTACGTGTTTGTACAATTTGATTTAATTAAACAGGAATAGTATTAAGTAATTGATAGGGGGCCTGTAATCATTAAAACATTCTTTACAAATAGTGTGGTATTGTACTGTAATCCTTTGCGTCGTTATATATTTTTTTGTTTTGTTTCTGACTCAAACATGTCTTTGTACCAGAATCGGTAAAAATATGATACTAAAATATCGTCTCATTGGGCGACTTGCTTCAGCCATTCGTCTTTTTTAAGTTCCTCTTTCAAAAATTCTATCATGTGCTCTTTATACTGATTGGTGTATATGGCATGGGCTTCGGCAAAGTATTGTTCAAATTGTTCTATGTAGGGCACTGTACAGCAATCATGTCCCATCTGATTGGCTTCATAGTAGTCCTCGTCGCACCCTTTGCACTCGTCATGGATGATAAAATCGATCGCCTTCGCGACGATCCCAATCATGTACTCTTTAAATTCTCCTCTCAGCTTTGCTATAGAGTATTTGGTTGTTTGGATCATCATGACATATGCTGCAAATATAAAAGAATTCAAAAGCATGGATAATAAAAAATGGAGGAATTAACACAGAATTCAGAATACACTGTATAATAAAAATGTAATTCAGATTCTGAGAAGCTTCTAAAATGACATTTGAAAATCTTATTTGAATAAATAAGAAATGTTGTTTTTGTAGTTGTAGGGCTATTGACCTGTCAGCATTGGAGAGTTAACCACGTCCCTCAGACAACACAATAGTCAATGCGCAGTACGGAATGCATAACACATTACGAATACGTACGTTTTTCCCTTGGACATTTGTTTGTCTGATTTCTTGGACAACTGATAGCATATGATAGCGCTATGATCTTGATGGAATAGTGCCTTATAAATTCTAATTGTTATGTTATGTTTCATGCTTGTCTAGTTGCGTATAAGTTGACTTTAGCCGGCACAATGACGGAAATCACACGTTATTGCACCTGGTGATTTAGTACACCCGAATGCACAGTTTTGTTTGTCCATGCAATATACGCTATCTCACTATTTATAAATAGTGATAGTTCAATAGCATTGGTTACTATTTTATCCTAATTTGCTAAAATACATTTGTCCATTTTTGTCCAAAAGTAATGTAAATTGTAATGAAAGCTGCCCACAGATGCAGTGTTTGTGACGTCATAAGCATTCCATGCTATTGTTGACTAAGTAGTGCCCAGCACTTGAAATGCTTGATGCCAAAAATATGCCTAATCATTAGGAGTAATTAGAGTAAATGTGCAAGAAGACAGAAAACCATTGATTATGCAATTTGTCACGATTTGAAAATGAAAGTAATCTCTTCCTTTCTGGTGTATACAGGCAAAATGTAATTGCATATGGAAACGTTTGAGTGGATTTGTCTCATAAAAGAAATTGACCACAACCAGCTCCCACAAGGTGTTGTGTGCTGAGATCACGGGTCACCGACCTTCATTGGGGAGGTAGTTCCATTGTGTGAATGGGTAAATAAACTATGGCACAATGAGGGGACAGGCTCAGTACATGTACAATGGGGACAAACGTTGTATTGTAAAACATAGTATTTTATTAACTTACTTTTCAATGTAACTATAAAAACACACAATACATATTCAAATGCTAAATATGTTAGAAAATAACCTTTTTGAGCACTGATGAAAATATCAGGCACAATGAGTTGATGAACTTATTTGGCATATAAGTAAATTAACATAAAATCTCTTTGGTTCAAAAAGATTAAACCAAAAGCACACTTTGAAATCTAATAAATTCCCATAATAAAATAGTATTACGAGACTTCTTTGGCAAACAGTAGACTCAGTATAAATATTGTACAAAAAGTTTACAAAAATAATTGTACTACACATAAAACTATATGACATTTCAAATTGGCTCAGATATGAAAAATAAACGGGCAGGAATGGTTAATTAATTTCTAGCTAACATTGAGGCTCATTAAAAAATAACATATTATACCTTACCGTTATAGGTGTTGAGGTCATTACAAAGGCAGTGTGAAAATAATTTGGTAAATATTTTCATGAAAATATTGCAGAAAAATACTGTATCGGTATCAAACGCACAATAAAGGTATACAATAGTGCTGCAAGTTTACGGTTAATTTTGTAACCGATTAACCGTATATTTTACGTTCGGTTAATCGGTTACCCGAACCGAAATACCTAACATTTGCTAAATGGCACACCAGCCATATTTGTCACTTTAAAAAAAATGTAATTCAGCGGGCGCGCGGCCATCACGTACCGTGACAGAACTCCATGCCCGCCTAAACACCCGGCCTACAGTTCTGCCTCGAACATTTGTGCGTCAGTTTTTATTGAACTATATTTCCATTTTTAATTATCCGAGGTACAGTTCACATTTTTTGTAGCCATCGCAAGCTTTAAAACTGAACGGAAGTATCAAATTTCTCAAAGTAATTTACGGATAACCGAACTGAAAAAAAATTAACCGAGTAACCATATTTTTTTCGGTTAACCAATTAACCGATTAATCGTTGCAGCACTAGTATACAATAACATGCAATAATTACATTTTCAAAATTTGCAAAACTAACTACGACAAAATACATTTGTATATTAAATTGGAGGCAAAAATGATCAGGCTCACATAAACAGGCCATTTTCAACTTCCTAGGCCTTGGTAAAATTCCTGTCTCAAAATAAAAACTCAATAAACAAGTTAAGCTATTCTAACAATGCGTCAAATAAACACATACAATTATGTATCAGTATGCATTTACATAAATCTTGAATACTCGCCTGCACTACATGCACCAAGGCTGTGCATGCACTATGCAGTAGCAGAACACTTAAAACACGAAATTAATTTGTAACTGGTGAAGATACATGTAAATCAGAACAGGGAAATTATTTGTTCCCAAATCTATTCCTGCTGAGTGTCTGTCACAGGTACGCTTATTGTGACCAGGACATTTACATTTGGTACATGTAAGCTGAAACTTTGGACGCCTACACATGTCTTCCAGAAATCTGATGCGATGTTGTTTGTGCATTACCTGTGCAAATGCAGAGGCGTGGTAATTCGTTGATCTGAAAAACCACTTGGTGACAAGATCATTAAGTTTTTCTAGCCCTTGTTGACAAAATTCAACAACATTACCATGTCGTCTCATCGCCTCTGGAAGATGGCAAGCTAGAATATGCATATAGGGTGTCACATCTTTGGTTTGATACAATTTGCTGTATTTATTTACCCAATCCCTAGCTGCCTGCTCAAAATTATCAATGTCATCATCACACATATCCTTGTTTAATTGGTCCATCAATGATACAAAACTTGTCCAAATAGATTGTAACAGCTTCAATTTAGGGTGCTCTGGAACAATAATTGTCAGATTAATTTTTGACATGATCATGCGGTGCTCTGGACCAGTGAATGAATCATACTTGAGTTTCCCGTCTTCAGATACAAAAAAATGCCAATCTGAAATTCCAATGCTAGCTATGAAATCTTGAAAACGCTGCAAATTTTCGAGTTTGGCAAGATTGTCAGAGTTGAGTTTTACATGGTTGTCAAGATCTTGTAGATATTTAATTACATGATAAACCATCTGATCTGCAATCCGGATATACAAATGTAATGTATCAGGTACCACATTGACTAATGGGACAGACTGAAAAAGAGGTTTTGAAACGCAATTGAAATTATTCTTCTTTTTGGAAGAAAGCTGACAAATTTCTTTGATTGTCCGTGCACCCTTGTTTGTGTCACTCATTGACCACCTCTTCGTCATATCAAAACGCAAATCTTTTGGGCACTTGCACCACACACAGGAATATGTGCTGGCAAATCCCCCTATTCCAGTTATTTGATTCAAGAATTTCAGATCGCCACCTAGATATTTTTCAATTTGAATTGTGTGGCCATTGATTTCAACAGTTGACAGGTTTTCAAATTCGTTGATCAGATCTCCGAGGGTAGCCTTAATACACTTGTTGTTTTCAGGGCATCTGACAATTGCAAGTAAATAATTTCCCTGTTCTGATTTACATGTATCTTCGCCAATGATTGTGAATGAAAAGTTGACAATATGTTTTTTTCCCCCTGCACGTGTGCCATCTCCACTCAGTTTAATTTTCACAGTGCCATTTTCACAAAGATGAGCCTTTGACGGAATACTTAAGATGGACACAAGTGCTTCTTTAATTGAGCGGACAACTCCTGTGAATTTCTGATTTCCTAGTTGGACATTTACATCAGTTAAAGGGCATTGCTGATTGATTTGCTTTTTCTTTTTCTTCAAGGCACCAAGTCTGGGCAAATTTGGATAGCGCTGTGCAATTTCATTATATCCTTTTTGTGAAATATTGAATGAGTCTAAAACAAACATCATCTCATCAATTTCCTCCTGGCATTCTACAGAAGTTTCACTGTCATCAGAAAATTTTATTTCAGTTAAGAGTCCGTTTTTATCTCTGAGAGTCAAACAAACAGGTGTAAATGGGGAATGTTCTGATGCATGTAAGACTGATTGTTTTATCACTTTGGTACTGTCTGAGCGGTGCCGGTACGTTTGTGCTCGTTTGTAGTTCAATTTTCGTTTAGCCCGTCCTCTTTGGCCTTGTTTTTTTTCCTCTGTTTTTCATACGTTGCAATTTTCTGTTGCACTCATCTGTTTCGTCTTTTTTTTGATCCAACTGAACCTTTAGAATATATCATTCTCCTTCTCAAGTTTTTGTGCCTTTGCTTTTTGTTCACTTAAGTCATCTTCAAGCTTACGTTTCGTGGGAGTGCCTGTTTTGTGTGGCAATTTAAGTGAGTAGCTTGACAATTTCCATTGATCTAGTTGCTTTTTCAACGATAAACCACCTTGTTTTGCCTTTTTGGATCCAATTGCCAACATATTTTTCAATTTTGATTGTAATGTTTTCAGGACAGGGGGAACATCAACATAGTTTAGTGAAACATGGTGCTTTGTAAGGAGGGATTCCAAGACTGTTTTGACATTATCTGACGACAACGGATTTTCCCCACTTTGTTTTGTAATTGTGAACAAGAACAAGTTGTTTATATCAAGATTCACAATATGAGGGTAAGCAGCACTTGATTGTGGAGTAGCATCAATAAATACACTGAAAAATAGAATTACAGATATACATGTAACAAGAATAGACCGAGCCATGGCTAATCAATACATCAGAGCTCGAATTTCAAGAAAATCTCCACTAGACAGCAGGTCTTGTAGCTCAGAACTTTCATTGGACCACAAAACAATTTACAAGATCGACCAGAACTATTTTTCCCTTTTTATATTTGCTGAACTCTTAGGAGGAGGTTTGGACTTTAAAAGCTAAAGTACAAATTAGTCAATCATAAAAGTATGTGTTTGAAAAAATACCGGACCACTGGACTTGTTCAGTTGTTAGGTTACTGGCCCAATGCTAAAATTACTGGACTCGGGCCAGTGGTCCACTGGGAAATTCGAGCCCTGTACATGTAAGACAAAAAATATCACAACAAATACTGTAATGCTTGCAATTCAATTCAGTGTTTGGATTGATATTGAAATTACACTGATTGTATACACTGTACATGAATGGCCTGGGAGACAGCTGCCCAGACAACATAGAACAATGGCAGCCAGTCAGGGTGTCTGAACGTTCAGGAATGAAGATACAAGTCTTCTCGGTTTCCGAGTCCTCGTACAAATTTAACAACTAGCACAAATCCCCGATGACTGTAGACTGGGTGTCCATCTACAGAAAATTCCTTAAGGGGTTCGCGTTCACTCAACCGAAAAAAAAGCTTTCCTTCAGATACGTAGGCAAAGTCCTTGTGCTCGTTAGTTATTCTTAAATTCCAGCCGTTTCCTAAAAACTGGTTGAAACTGTTGATATCAGACAACAAATATTGTCCACGTTTCTGTAGGGTGCCAAGAGCTTGCAGTTCAGAAAAAATATCCTTAGTTATCTGGACTCTCAGTTCAACGAGACTATCGACCTTCCTCTGGCAGTGGAGTGCCTCCTTGATTGAAATTCGGAGATTTGAAAAAAAAGACGTCTTCCAGATTCATCCGACACTAAAAACTCCTCTGGTACATCTAGAATGTCTGATGAAATACGCCACTCATCAAATTTAGATGGCCAACCAATATAATGTACAAGGCAGTATAGTTGATCCTCTTCAATCTTTGTGTCAGTTATACGAAGTTCAAAGAACTTTCGGGTTGACCAACTCTCAGTTTTCTCTTCCCTTGGAATAGATGGGCCTGATGCGAGGTCTTTATAATTCACCCTTTGCTGGTTTCTTAAAGATCGTGCCATCGCTCATCAAACCTTGTGTGGAAAAGGAAAGGAAATGCAATTTAATAAAAATGTAAAGCATTTTACTACTTATACTAGTCTATCATGTCTATTATTATCTTTCGATCAAAGTTCAAACGTTTATCTTTAATTTTGCCGTAGGCCTATTTCCTTATCAATATCAAGGCATTTAATAAATTAAAATTTTTGGCGAACAAAAGTACAAGTTTTCAAACGCTATCTTTTGCTTGAACAATTCCAGCCCTACATGTATGTCTAACGTTGTGATTGAATAAAAATGATTCCGTGAGTGTTGTCATGTTAGGGCTGGAATTAGTCAAGCTAGGTAGGGCCTACACTATTCAATATGGTATAGATCAGCAACAATAACATACAAATATAAAATATGTACGATAATATCACCCATTATTAAAATGCTTTAGTTTAACTCAGTTTTGGGCAATGCTAATTGTGTCGGAAATAGACGGACTCCTGTTGGCATTGTACGTGAATCATGGTATCATGACATTGACAATTCAACGGCATCGACCATGGGCATGTTGCCGATAATTCTGACAATTCTCGAGGAATTTAAATGATGGTTAAGCTTGTTTTTGAGCCGATTTCCAACAAATAAAGAAAAATAATAAACTTACCTCATCTTTGATCATGTTGTATGGACGTTTAATGGAGCAGAAAGCAATTAATTCTTAAAAATCAACGCGAAGTCACTGAGCAGAATATAATGTCGGTACATAGATGAAATTTGGCGCGGTTGGGAAAATGCACTGTTCTACCCTGCGACTTTAATGGTACGATCCAGTAAATTAAAACAGTAAAATAGCTCTAATTTAAAAATTACTCTTTAAATGAAACACAAAACTTCAGTGGTATCAAACAAAATAGTGTTAGATTTTACTAACAATTAAAAATGATATATTAACATTGAGCAATTGTAGAATTTTACGATAAAAGACGCCGAGTTATTGTTGATGACGTCACAAAAAGTGTTTGAGCACGCGTGCATCCGGGACTTCAAGGTAAAAAGGTCAGTTCAGACGCTGGATGTTATTGGTCAAGCGTTTCAGTTTCATTTTTCCGACGAAAATATGCAACCAATCAAAACAAGTTTAATACCAGAAGAAAGCTAATGATCAGCATATTCATTAGCCGCTCACCCCAAAGCCGCCTGACCACCATGAAACGAGTGAGGGCTTGCGAGAGCGGTCGATGTACAGTAAAAACTCGCTATTTTGCTCTTCTCCCACGCACAAAGAGACGAAATTGTGCAAGTTTACATGTTTTTTCCGACAAAAGTAAAGAGATTAGCGATATTATTTTTGGGTATTAGATTCGTTGAAAGGTTACCCAAGTGACTCCCGGGCACCCCAATGCTGCAAAGGAACGCACTTTTTAGAAAACTTCACTTGTTCATGTAAAAATGCTTATTTTGCCTATGCACGCAAGTCAGATTGAGCGGATGAGACAACGTTTCCATATGATTATATAGCCCTACAAAGAGAGCCGGATACAGAACAGAATTATAGACATACCGAATATTGCATCCACTACTCGGGGGGGTTAAGCTGGTTTGGCCCATGACGTAGAGTGGCCCTGGACAGCCATGTGGATGTAAACATTACACTAAACAACTTCCGGACTTGTTGTTTGCCATCTCCATTGCCCAAAAGCATCCTGGCATCCTCAGCGTGCATATAAACTCCACTGCACGGGGTTAGCTCAACCATCTTCGGACTTCCTTCAGCCATTCATCTTTTAAGTTCCTCCTTCAAAAAATCATGTGCTCTTTATACTGATCCGTGCATATATGGCATTGGCTTCGGCAAAGTACTTGTATTGTTCGAATTGTTCTACATGTATGTAGGGCACTGTACAGCAATCATGTCCCATCTGATTGGCTTCGTAGTAGCCCTCATCACACCCTTCGCACTCGTCATGGATCGTCTTCACGATACATCCCGCGACGATCACAATCATGTACTCTTTAAATTTTCTTCTCCTAAACTCTATTCTAGGCGAATCCATGAAAACATCGTCTTTGAAATCGATGTCCGCTAGTTTGGGTTTTTCCTTGGGGATTGAGTTCTGGTGTTGTTGTAGCTCGAAGGAGGTCAGTAGGGTTTCTTCCAGGTGATCAATCAGAGGACATTGTCCGCAGGTTAAGTGGCTTGATTCTGAGGAAGATGGTGAGATGTCTGTTGAAGGTATATCCAATGTTCTTGGTGGGGAAGGTGTCGGTGATCAGTTTGAAGGAACGACGTTTGAGAGACTTGCTAAGTTTGGTAGACATGGAAAAAAGTCCTTCGATGACCTCTACCCTAAAATCCAAATTGGAAAGGTGGTGGTTTGTAGGTATGCGGTTGTATACCACAGTAGCATTCAGAAAACGGAGGTCGAGAATGTTTACAGATACTTTTTCACAATTTCATTGTTCTGTGTGGATGAGTAATACTGCACAATTTGTGCTGCCAGATCAGTTACTCCCATGTACTTATTATAATCACAAACTACGGAAGGTTTTTAATCTCGCGATGTCCGGTTAAACTGTTTATGAATCGGCTTAGTGGTGACACTGCATTCACCGTAATTTTTCAAGAGATTTGCACGTTTTGTGTCTTGCCAGACGACGCATAGTTGGCCTGCCTTTGTATAAAACAGGGGATCTCCCACACGTTTACTGACCTCATCGGTCGGTATATCAACCCACTTTAATACTCCTCTGTTCCCTGATGTAAGTTCAGATTTTTTTAAATATTTGCCAATGTGTCTTTCGCCCTCAATTTTGGTGTGTTGAATGCATATCCCTTCTGTCTTAGCTCGCCCTTACATGCCCGGTGACGAAACACTAATACACGATATCTAGTACCCTGTTCACACAAACACACTCATCATACACCAGAGTTAAATATAATAATAAAGACAAATACTTAAAATATAAATATGTTTTGTTTTTCCCACAGCAGCAGCGCGCATCGTTGCGTGGTAATGCATTCTGTCACTTGGTGACTGCTGTCACCGATCGTTCCTTAGAAAACCATCGTCGGCAATAACGGCTTCCTCCAGTTTTTGTTACTTTCGCGATAAGTAAATCACTTGTTTTTAACTTATTTTATTATCAACGTATTGCCCACTGCGATATCCTTTAGTATATTTCTATTCATTGTACGTTCACACATACAGACCTGCTCCCTTTGTGTTTGCATTTCTATTCATCGTACGTTGGCCCATACAGACATGTCCGTGAGTGATCACTCAACCGTAACACCATTGTCCGTACTCCGCGCTGTGTATTATAGCACCCTCTGTCGGTAAATTTCACCTCTCACAGCCGGAGGGGAGGGTCTGGGACGTTGAGGTAATATTTGGGAGGGAGTAGGTGCGGAGGGTGAACCTCCGCCTCCCTCCGCACTCCGCAATCAGGTGTGAAATCCACCTCTTATACTACTGTCCTCATCACACCCTTTGCACTCGTCATGGATGATGAAATCAATCGCCTTCGCGATACATCCCCCGACGATCCCAATCATGTACTCTTTAAATTCTCCTCTCCTAAACTCTTCTCTAGGCGAATCCATGAAAACATCGTCTTCGAAATCGATGTCCGCTAGTTTGGGTTTTTCCTTGGGGATTGAAACATGAATGACGACCTCTGGCGTACACGGTGATTTTGCTCATTCCTTCGTGTCGCTACGGTATGTTCGCTGTTAGAAGTAACACAGCGGATCTGGCCCAACAGCAGCATGTCTTTCATCTCTATCGTCAGAAAATACAATAAAAACAGAAAGCGAACTTATTTTCACGGTTTGTGACTTTGAACACTCGTTGCTGTCACCGATTCAGCATTCGAACATCACAAGCTTTCGAAACGTGATCCCACCAATCATGTGATTTGTTTCATGTTAATGTAACGAGGAATGCCATTATTTATAACCTCAACTATAAGAGCATGCGCATGCAAACCTGGGCCCAATTTCATGGAATCCGTAACATAAGCGAGAAATCGCCGCTAACTATAGCAGAAAATTCCGCGCTAACGGTTAGCGTATTTCAAGGGTTAGCGAGTAATGTTGGCTTTTTGCGCATGCGTACATCCCGTAAATGAGGATTCTCTGCTTACGGCATACGGGGTTAGCACAGAATTTCTTTGCTAGCTCGATCGGTAAGCACAAAATTGCAGGCCAGCACAGAATTCGGCATTACGGATTCCATAAAATTGGCCCCTGATAAACTACAAGCACTTAAGGAAACATTGGCGTGTGTAAAAAAAACTATAAAAAAATGCTTGAGGCTTCTCATTGTTCTTTAAGGTGAGGAAAAGTCATTTGTTTATCAACTTAAAAGCCCCCTCAATCTTTGTAAATAATTTTCAAGCTTTAATAGGGCCTACATGTACAAAAATCTGAAGATTTACCTCTAGACAATTCAGCTATTTCGTACTGAGAATTGACGAAGTCATCCACGGAGTATCGTCGGGAACACGGTCCATCGTTGAAAAGCTTGCATCTGCACTGGAAGTTGCTTGCCTTCTCGCGTTGTTCATCAACCTCAAGAGCTCCGTTCGCTTCGATGTCATCAACAGGCAAGACGTCTACATGTACGTTAACCAGGGGGCCTTCTTCTTCTTCTTCATCGATGTCCTGGTCGAAGTCATCGCTGCCATCCGAGTCCGACGACAATGGCGATGTGGAATCGGAATCAGAGTCATCAGACTCCGAGTCTGATGACACATCGTCATCGTCGAATCGGGAGTTGACGAAATAATCTTCAACAAAGCCAACCATGCCTCTCTCTTCTCCGTCAAGATTCGCATTGCGAATATCATTCAATGCCTCAGCAAGACACTGATCCCTTGAACACATTTTAAAGCTAAATAAATCACGATAAAATAATAAAACCTGCAAGGAAAAACTATAATTCAGGAGAATATTCGCACTCGAAAACAATACAGATCAATCGTGTTGAACGTTTTGACATGTACTGCAATGCATCTACACGTACATGGCCTTTGTACATGAATACGCTGATCTGGAGTCACAGCGCATGCGTTGAAAGGCTCCTTGCGCGTCTTGGCCAATCAATGAGCTCTGTTTGGAGCACGTGACAGGATGTTTTGAAGAGCGTAGCAACAAGGTGATGTCAGTTTGTTTAAAAAAAACACCAGTACTCATTTGCATTTACTCTTTGACCTGTGTTATGTCCAAATATGGAAAGCAGACGTCCCAAGCTTTCGGATGATACCAAAATACCGATGGGGGAGTTCCAACTAACGTTCAACCAGAGGAGTAAATATCGACATTATTTACAGCGTTCTAAAACAATGAACCACACAAAGCCAGCACAAAAGTCAAAACAAAACACGTTTTTTTTCATCTTTATTGATCAAAATCATGATACCTGCCAATCAATTATGAAACTATGGATATTAAACATGTCAAAAATCAAATTAAAAAAAAATCACATGTTTGATGAATTTTTCACCTTTTCCACGTGGAACAACCCATTACGTGTTACAGCATAGCGCGACTTACGGGCCTTTTTTGTAGAGCGGGTCACATATATGCACGGTCCATAGTCATGGGGATCTGCCTTATGATTGGACCTATATGCCACAATGAGGACATCCTCTCGAAGTACTTTGCAATTGTGTCTGATTACCAACATTACGTATTTTCAACAGAAGATTGTTACGGGCACTACGGTCGGTCTCCGAGGTAATATCTACAACTTCTTTCTTCCTTATGGCAAGACCGAAGATGACGGGGCAACTTAGCCTGAGGTTCGTCACAGTAAAAACAAGTGTTTTTTGTCCCATTTCCTTTGACCACCCATATTACTGGTCTGCATGACTGTCACGCCGCAGTTCTCATCGGGTTCAAAATCGTCAGGTGAGCTGTGTGGCTCGTTAGTCGGGCTGCTATGACATCCTGAGGCTTCAGGGGTAACACTGGAAAGGGTTGGTTGGCCACCGTCATCCCTGCACTGTGGCAATGATGGGTGGACCAGCTAGAATGAAATAAAACAGACATATTTATCAGCAGTGGATACACACTATTTTCGATCTGGGAAAGGCTGCAGTGAAAGGGAAGGGAGGGGAAAGGTAAAGTGTTTTTCACGGAGAACAGGTTTCAAGTTAGACAAATTGGGTTTACTTGGTTGATCATGGCAATTCTGTTTAATGCGTGGCAGGATACATGTATGAACAGGAATACGATGGAGGCAGTTGTCAAGTTCGGTAGCATCTGGAATGGGCCAACGGTTACGACGACTACCTCTTTCCACGAAGTTTAGTATGACCGGTAGAGTTTATTCCGAGCGAGGTGATGGTATTCCAGATTTGTTTGGGTAATAGGTCTTCTTTGGAATGTTTATAAGTGTTTAATGAAGTAAGGTATTGAGGACTGTAGGTTAATCTGGGTTGGATATCACTGCTAGCTTCAGTCATTATGAACAGTTAGACTTGGACCTGGATTTGGGTTAATATCACCAGATACAAGTAAATCAAGCTGAAAAGTTGAAGATGAGTTTCCATAGTAAGAGATACGAGTACCAAGATATTTGTGGTGATGAAGTTGTTGATTTCTAGAGTTATAATTCCATGCAGTCAAGCCTATGTGATGGTATAGGCAGCAGGCCTGGGTGGTCCATTCAAGAGCAGCAAGGTGATTAAAACCTGCTGAGCATTCATTGTGTAATCAGTAATGCATCTTCCAAACAATAGCAGTATAATGTAATATAGCTGATGAGTCACACACACGGTTGGCTGAACAGGTCAACACTGTAATAGAATGATGCTAGTACTCTGGTCCTTCTGCAGTTGAGCAATACAAGATATATTTCCTTCAAAAACAGACAGAATATTCCATCAAATGATATAAAAATAGTCCAGTGGTATCCTGATGGTAAGTTGTACTACTGGTTCAAGTTTTGATAACATCCAGCAAAAAATATCAATTTCAGAGGCAAAATGTGGAGGTGCTACCATCTAAGGGGGGCGTCCTCTTAGTAAGTAAATAAGGATATTGTACACATACCCAGTGGTGCTGCCACACAAGCCAAATGTCTTTGTTATACTTCTTTGGCTTTGATGCATTATATTGTTTATACTTCCATCGTCCTTTCCATCCGATGACCATTTCATCTATTGCTACGTCAGTGTAGGGGTAGAATGCAGCCTGGAATTGGTCAAGTAGCATGTTCAAGAATGTCTCTATCTTGTCTTTTGCTTCGGACTCTATTTCCGAAGCATGGTGTGGTACATTGCCTCAAAGCGGTCTCTGGCGAACATCTGCCCATACCATGGACTGTAGTCGATCAGAAAGTGGGGACCGGTAATCTTTCACACTGGGTCGCCTGTTCAGTCCCATAGCAGTCAAAACGGCAAGAAATTTCAGTAGCTCATGTTCAGTGACTGGTTTCCACGTATTATACACCGACCGACGACGGGGAGGGTTGTTTAGCTGCATTTTGTATTCAGCATACTCGTTTATCATTTGTCTTATGCTTTGCAAAACATCATGGCTCAAATCTCAAAAGCAATCGAGTGGAGTGGAATTGTCATCTAAATTGTCAGTTACGCCGGTTATAACTTCCCGAGAGCATAACTGAAGTTATAGACAACCTAGAATCATGAATAAAACAATGTTGAAAACGGCACAGCGTCCTCGTTAATTTGATGTATATAACACAAATGACAAATTTCACCATGTTGAAGGGTTTTCCAAGATCACATCACATGTCCATGTTTTGTGTCCAAGAAATGAAGCCTATACTAGGCTCCTTAATACATGATCTTCCTCCCCACTGGCAGATACTCATTTAAACAATAATCTACATTCTATACATCTTCATAAATGTCTACATTGCTGATACAGCAAGATAATCTCTTCACTTCAACACAAAAGTGCTTATTGGCTCATTTTTCAGCCTTGTACCATTCATAGAACTCCCCCTCCTCCTGTTCATACTGTCTGGATTGTAGTAAGTTACATCTGGAAGGAGTCGGTTGTAATTTTGATTATTGGGAAAAATCCTTTCTTTATTTCAGATAGACCCAAAATCCATACAATCTTCTTGACCACATTGTATGGATTTTGTGCTTGTCTTGCACTTGTCTTCCCTTCACTAAGTTCTGTGTTGAGAACATATTCGGTGTCCGATTCAGCAAGTGCAAACACTTTCAGTCCCCAACGACTAGGTTTGTTCTTCATGAACTGTCTAGCTGGCATTCTGCCCTGTCCCTGTATCATGCTTTCATCAACAGCCAAGTGCCGAGTTTCATTGTATGCTTGATGAAATCGTGGCACTAGGTAATCAAACAACTACCTTATCTTACAGAACTTGTCATAACCTGCGAGTTCCTTCTTCATGCATTTATTAAGTCCTTTACAGCTTGCTTTGTGTTGCTCACCAAAACAGAAGTATGTCTTACTAAAAAGTGCAACAATTCCATCCCCCTCCCATTCTACATTTAAACAGACCAGGGGTTTATCAAATGAACGGTGTTTGGGAGTATCATCCCGTAGTCCACGACTTTTTTTTTTTTTTTTAAAGTCTAACATGCTCGTACAATATGTATCAGTGCACACAGCTATCGCCTCTTCGTAATAGTTTTCAAACTGCTCGTCATATGCAGTGGTGCAGCAGTCATGTCCCATTTGGTTTGCCTCAAAAGTCCGGCGAACAACCCTCGCACTCTTCCCTGATGATAAAGTCTATACATGCCGATATACAGCCGGCTACAACATTAACCATATAGTCCTCTATATCCTCCCTCGGGCAGACCTCAGTATCGGCTTTGACGAAAACGTCATCTTTGAGGGTTTCTGAACAAAAAGACAAGTAGAAGATAAAACGTTCATTTAGAAAATAGTCCACTTGCTCAGTAAAGGGTCTTAATAGTTTCAATTTAAAAAATAAATAAATAAATAAAAATGTACGTACCATATTCGGGAAGTAACTTGAACATCTCATTCACAGGTAACATTTCTACCCTTGATCGTAGGCATCTTCTCTTCGCTGGACAGTCCTGCTCCACCGGACACAGGCATGAGAATTTCCCGCCGTTCCGCGGTTTCCCGCTTTTTGGAGGCCAAAATATGTCCTCTCCGAGTTCAATGTGAATCCGGTTTAAAATTTGGGGGGTAGAGGTGGTCTAGGGTGATTTTGTTTTAGGGAAATTGTGGAAATATCATTGCTGAAATGCCCCGAGATCGGCACTTTTAAAGTCGGCTTCGTAGCTCTGTTTTTAGACGCTCCCAGCTGTTTTATAAACCCGTTTGTCCGATCCTATTTACACGACGTACGTACGCAGAGCGATGAAGTGCTGTTAAATTACAGAGATGAAGTTTACTAAACGAATCAACGATCGCGTTCAAGTATTCCATAACGTCATAAAAATTGTCCAATCAACGATCCCCTATAATGAGCGTTAGGAAATGCTGTTGTTGATTGAGCGGCCATCGTGTACGTGAAAGAAAAAAAAGTTATAGTAAAATTATCGTGAAATATCGGAGGCATCCGACTTCAAAATGCCGAGAATTTTGGATAGAAATGAAGAACAATTCGTACGGGAGTCGGATAAAGGTGTCAAAGAAAAATGGAAGTGGTCTTGGTTAGAGGAAGATGTGGAAATTAAACTGCCTGGTAAAAGTGGTATTGCCGATAAAGTAAAGTGCAATCTCGGCGAGTTCGCCAGAAAGGTAGATATACCAGGGAAGTCGATGTGCACGCTTTGCAATAAACTGATCAACTATGGAAATCGCGGGAAAAGTGCACTAAAAGCTCATGTTACCACAGCGGAACATGTAAATCTAGTGAAGATAAGAAGGACAAATTATGTCGTGCAAGTGGCTTCATGCATCAGCGGGGCCAACAAGTTCTTCAGGCGCAGGGCCGTCCACATGAGGGGTCAATGGTCATGATAGGTTAACCCTATGCAAAGTTACGAATTTTTGTTGATTTAAATATTTGGTCATTTTTAAGATCCAGTTTCAATCGAAAAGGTTGTGACCAAATGTGCCTGCAATGTATCCTTGTAGTACTAACAAAGTCTATTTTCAGCAAGTTGCACTGTTTTTAAGCCAACGTTACAGTTGGCATGGATTGATCATTTAAGATAACCACGATGTGTAGTATCCATTTATCGACATGTAGAAGTGACTACATCCATAGACTACCCTGTGACCATGAAAGTTCGGCAGGTCACAAACTTTTACAGTACAAAAGCATATGAAAAATAGCGCCACCAACGGCGGTTTGCGTGAATCTGCCTATTAATAGGGCCTATGGACATTCAGATCTAAAAATTACATTGAAAATTGCTTGAAAATGCTACTTTTCAGTACCTAAATTGTCAAAATTTTCTAAAGGGCCGGGGCGCTACCCCTTCAACCCCCGCCAGGGGGCCCCGGCCCCCTGAAACCCCCGGCATGCCTCGCCTTCGGCTCGGGCCTACGGCTTGATTGGGTCATTAATAGTGAATCGCTATTTTCCAGTTTTTTCTAAGACAACCCATTCTCATGCCTGCGGACATGAGTTGTGGGTAGACTGGTATGTATTCATTATGATACAGAAGAGTTCTTGCATAGGGAGTGCTGACAAGTAGATAGTTCGATAGTGTGATGGAATTCAAGATGGATCAGTATCATTTTATAGTAATAATTGTCGGTTTACAAAAAGTACAGGTCAGTTTTGTGATTGCTATTCGACTTCTTGAATAGCGGCTTGAATAGCAGGTACCAAGCCGACTATTTTCTCCCATTGATTAAGGGTCAAATTAATTCCGCTCTCAGAGGTATCATTGGAATGTCCTTTCCCTTTGTCTGAGAATAATCACGCATCTTAACATATTTTTGTACCGTGAAAAGACTCCAACTATATGGCGCGTGCCATTAATTACGAATCGTCTAGCCATACGATTATGCGGTTGATTCTCTTTCTCCGGTTACTTATTTATCATATGCTGTAGCTTCTCGGCATCCTCAAAGCTATCGGCAATCCTTCGCTTTACAGGTTTCATTGAATCCATTGTCCGTTTACGTTCAATTCTATCCGACTCTTCGACTTTCTTTCAGCGCCATTTGAAGTGGAGTATCAAAGCTCTGCTCACAACATTTATCGGCTTCTTCGCAACTTTCTTTCAAAGCTCTCTAGCCTATACTAGGCTCCTTAATACATGATCTTCCTCCCCACTGGCAGATACTCATTTAAACAATAATCTACATTCTATACATCTTCATAAATGTCTACATTACTGATACAGGAAGATAATCTCTTCACTTCAACACAAAAATGCTTATTGGCTCATTTTTCAGCCATGTACCATTCATAGAACTAACTACTCCTGTTCATACTGTCTGGATCGTAGTAAGTTATGTCTGGAAGGGGTCAGTTGTAATTTTGATTATTGGGAAAAATCCTTTATTTCAGATAGACCCAAAATCCCTACAATCTTCTTGACCACATTGTATGGATTTTGTGCTTGTCTTGCACTTGTCTTCACTTCATTAAGTTCTGTGTTGAGAACATATCCTGTGTCCGATTCAGCAAGTGCAAACACTTTCAGTCCCCAACGACTAGGTTTGTTCTTCATGAACTGTCTAGCTGGCATTCTGCCTTGTCCCTTTATCATGCTTTCATCAACAGCCAAGTGCCGAGTTTGATTGTATGCTTGATGAAATCGTGGCACTAGGTAATCAAACAAGTACCTTATCTTACAGAACTTGTCATAACCTGCAAGTTCCTTATTCGTGCATTTATTAAGTCCTTTACAGCTTGCTAATTGTGTTGCTCACCAAAACAGAAGTATGTCTTACTAAAAAGTGCAACAATTCCATCCCCCTCCCATTCTACATTTAAACACACCAGGGGTTTGTTTATCAAATGAACGGTGTTCGGGAGTATCATCCCGTGGGAACCAAGTATGTTTTTCAAGATATTGGGCTTTCATTTCTGGTTTGATGACGGCGTCTACATCTATATCTGTTTTCGGAGATGGCTAGATAGGCCGAGTCTGTGTCCATCTGACACATTTGGATGACTAAATTTGACCAGAAAATCAAAATAAAATTCAAGCATTCTCAGTTTTGCATATTGGTAAACAAAGAACCCTATCTGTATTGTTAGCTTTAAACTTATTGTTTTCTTCATCATCTCGATTTCATTAACATTATCCCCTGCAACGTGCAAAGCGCGAAAATGGCGGTCATTGTTACATTAGCAACAAATCATCTTGGATAAATTGCTCGTGTAAAACATTGCATCAATTCACATAAAAGCGGTTTAAAATACAAATTCAAACAAGGGAAACAATGAAGTTTTCATAAAAGTAAAGGTTATAAGAAAATTTATTCCACATCTATTAAACTTTAATATTGAAATAAGATTTCACAAATGAAGACATAACTCTTATTTTGTTTAAAAAATGAAAAAATAAAACTATGAAAATTTGTTCAACTTTGTTTGGTGGATCCAGCCTAACTAAATATCAATAAACCCTCAATTTTTTTTGGTGAAATTTCTCCGAATGGGCTTATGTAACGTGTACGTTTCCTGCTTAATCAGAAAGTCAGATATCTGTTGCCAATTTAAGTCATATTTTCCATCAAGTTTAACGGCCTTATTCAGTTTTTCTATACCACCTAATCCCACTTCGTGTTCTATGTTATAATATATCCCTTTCAAATAATCTTCCATAGTGAACCGTGGCATTGGTATTACAACCATCAAATGAACCAAAACAATTCGAACACATAGCATTTAAACAAAAACATAACAATAGCAGAATACAAGTTTGATTTTTTTCCCTCTCTGTACTAGTACTTTTCAAATTTAATCAAACGATAACAAAAACCACACACACATATTTTATGACTCGACGGTATTCAATCTTGTAATAAATATTTGGAATACGAATGAAGGAATACCATTGAGTTATCATTACATCGCTTTGATTAATGAGGAATAATGCTCAATTGCAATGACCTGACGCGAATCTTTTGTTTGGTGTCATACTGCGTCAGGCCATGGTTCCAAAATCTTTGAAAAATAGCTACGGCGACGGTTTCGTACCGCACAGCTTTCCTAAACCACACGTACGTTGTCCACGACTTGTTTTTGTTAAGTCTAACATGCTTATACAATATGTATCTGTACACATAGCTATCGCCTCTTCGTAATAGTTTTCAAACTGCTCGTCATATGCAGTGGTGCAGCAGTCATGTCCCATTTGGTTTGCCTCAAAAGTCCGGCGAACAACCCTCGCACTCTGCCCTGATGATAAAGTCTATACACGCCGATATACAGCCGGCTACAACGTTAACCATAGTCCTCTATATCCTCCCTCGGGCAGACCTCTGTATTGGCTTTGACGAAAACGTCATCTTCGAGGGTTTCTGAACAAAGACAAGTAGAAGATAAAACGTTCGTTTAGAAAATAGTCCACTTCCTCAGTAAAGGGTCTTAATAGTTTCAATTTAAAAAATAAATAAATAAATAAATAAAAATGTACATACCATATTCGGGAAGTGACTTGAACATCTCATTCACGGGTAACGTTTCTACCCTTGATCGCAGGCATCTTCTCTTCGCTGGACAGTCCTGCTCCACCGGACATGAGTTGCGGGTAGACTTATATGTATTCATTATGATACGGAAGAGTTCTTGCATAGGGAGTGACAAGTAGATAGTTCGATAGTGTGATGGAATTCAAGATGGATCAGTATCATTTTATAGTAATAATTGTCTCTGTTTACGAAAAGTACGGGTCAGTTTTGTGATTGCTATTCGACTTCTTGAATAGCGGCTTGAATAGCAGGTACCAATCCGACTATTTTCTCCCATTGATTAAGGGTCAAATTAATTCCTCTCTTAGAGGTATCATTGGAATGTCCTTTCCCTTTGTCTGAGAATAATCATGTATCTTCACATATTTTGTACCGCGGAAAAGACTCCACAACTATATGGCGCGTCCCATTAATTACGAATTAATTACGTCTAGCCCATTAATTACGTCTAGCCATACGATTATGCGGTTGATTCTCTTTCTCCGGTTCCATATTTATCATACGCTGTAGCTTCTCGGCATCCTCAAAGCTATCAGCAGTCCTTCGCTTTACAGGTGTCATTGAATCCATTGTCCGTTTACGTTCATTTCTATCCGACTCTTCGACTTTCTTTCAGCGCCATTTGAAGTGGAGTATCAAAGCTCTGCTCACAACGTTTATCGGCTTCTTCGCAACTTTCTTTCAAAGCTCTCTAGGCTCTAGCCTATACTAGGCTCCTTAATACATGATCTTCCTCCCCACTGGCAGATACTCATTTAAACAGTAATCTACATTCTATACATCTTCATAAATGTCTACATTGCTGATACAGCAAGATAATCTCTTCACTTCAACACAAAAGTGTTTATTGGCTCATTTTTCAGCCTTGTACCATTCATAGAACTCCCTCCTCCTGTTCATACTGTCTGGATTGTAGTAAGTTACATCTGGAAGGAGTCAGTTGTAATTTTGATTATTGGGAAAAATCCTTTCTTTATTTCAGATAGACCCAAAATCCATACAATCTTCTTGACCACATTGTATGGATTTTGTGCTTGTCTTGTCTTCCCTTCATTAAGTTCTGTGTTGAGAACATATCCTGTGTCCGATTCAGCAAGTGCAAACACTTTCAGTCCCCAACGACTAGGTTTGTTATTCATGAACTGTCTAGCTGGCATTCTGCCCTGTCCCTTTATCATGCTTTCATCAACAGCCAAGTGCCGAGTTTGATTGTATGCTTGATGAAATCGTGGCACTAGGTAATCAAACAAGTACCTTATCTTACAGAACTTGTCATAATCTGCGAGTTCCTTATTCATGCATTTATTAAGTCCTTTACAGCTTGCTTTGTGTTGCTCACCAAAACAGAAGTATGTCTTACTAAAAAGTGCAACAATTCCATCCCCCTCCCATTCTACATTTAAACAGACCAGGGGTTTGTTTATCAAATGAACGGTGTTCGGGAGTATCATCCCGTGGGGAACCAAGTATGTTTTTCAAGATATCAGGCTTTCATTTCTGGTTTGATGACTGCGTCTACATCTATATCTGTTTTCGGAGATGGCTAGATAGGCCGAGTCTGTGTCCATCTCACACATTTGGATGACTAAATTTGACCAGAAAATCAAAATCAAATTAGAGCATTCTCAGTTTTGCATATTGGTAAACAAAGAATCCTATCTGTACTGTTAGGTTTAAACTTATTGTTTTCTTTGTCATCTCGATTACTAACATTATCCCCTGCAACGTGCAAAGCGCGAAAATGGCGGTCATTAATTAAGTGCAAGGCGTCGGTGTTGCTGCAAGGTTTAATATTGACATGTTTTTCTTGGTTAGTGAATTACCTAACAGTTTCATAGTGTCTGTCAATATGCCATTGGACACATCTCTATCACTGACTCTTCTGGCATTGCTATCTGCTTCACTGAAACTCTTCAAGCAGTCCCTTTTTCTGTACTGCAACAGGTATATGTTGGACTTGAAGTCCATGGGACAAATACCACTGAAGAAAAGGGGTAGCTAGTATGATGTGGAATGCAAACATGATTCCTATTAAACTCCTATGTGGCATCTTCATTAGACCCTCCCGCTTGACAAACACATCATGTACTCCCAAATGATTCCTGATATCATCTTTAGATATTTCAACATTTTTGAAAATTGCTAACAGTAAATCCAGGGTGTCGGTGAGTGCAACTTATTAGAACGGTTCTTGAGTGATTTACTTACATTGGTTTATTAGACATGTTGTCTGAATCAGATCTTGGAGTTCTTATGAAATGTCTTGAATGGTGCATCCACTCAAATGATAGCAATTGTTCAGGTTTCTAGGTAAGGGGGGTCATCTTAAATGTCTGGGTCACCTTGAACTTCTGCATTATGCTCTTGTTCAATTTGATATTAGTGTATCCCAGTGGGAAGATTTTGTTATGACAAGTTTGTGATTGGTCCTGATTGTTTTATTTGGTCTCTTAGACTCTTGGTTGTATTGCAACAATTACCTAGAGAGGAGTGGAGGGTGGTTTAAATGGGTGGGTTTTGGAAGTTTTGTTATGCATTAAATATGAAATTCTCATTCGTCTTTGGAAGATATTGATGTCACTCAAAAGAGTAGAACGGGTTGGTTTAGCAGGTGTTGGAACAAAATTTAGACCTTTACCCAGTGTAATTTTCTCCATTTGATAGGTTTGTGATAAATTGTTCACTATGTTTTGCTAATGTAGTCATTTGACTAGTGTGGTATTGTTTGGTTTTATTCGAGTGTTCAAGTGAAAATCGTTTTAATTTTCGTTTTGATTGTGAACGTTTCGCTACTTTCGGAAATTTCCTTTTTGCCATGGTGGAGAGATAGATTTATATCTAGTAGTATGTTATACGTATCTAATAATAATATATACTTTTTGTTCGTATTATATTAAAAGATAGTAATAAAAAAGCAATGGCATGATGAATCTCTTTTAAGAAGTTGTGGTGGTCCTGAAAAGGACCGGTGGAAATTTAGTCTTGAAAAAAAGACTGGTGTGTTTAGAAAGAGCGGTTTAGACTCCCTCTCTTGGTCGCTTCTTCCCCCGTTTCGGAGGTGGTTTTGGCCTGGTGAAGAACTCGTACAAACTCTGTACTGTATGTAGGTCTCTTTGGTCTGTGAAGTGCTCTTTAAGTTCTTGTTGCGCCAACTTGGTAGCCTTCAACAGCCGTTGCTCGATGTCCTCGGCCTGGTGGTTATACTCCTCTAACGTTAGTTTGGTAAAAGGCGGCGGCCTTTCGCTGAGTCTATTCCAATTGTCCTGGAAGGACTTTCGGAAAGTCAGCCCACGGTGTGGATGAGGGGGTCGCGATGCTTTCAGGATGTAAGGTGGAGGAATATCCCGTTGGATGGCCCTCGCTAGCATGTTGATTTGTTTTGTGATATGGATTTTGGTAGTTGTCAGATTGCTGACTGTACTAGCCAAAGTCCTCACACGTTTAAAGTCGGTCTCTGCTTGTCTGGGTTTATCCTTGGGTGTTGAGTTCTGGTGTAGCTCGAAGGATGTCAGCAGCGTTTCCTCTAGGAAGTCAATCAGGGGGCATTGTCCGCACGTAAGCTGGCTTGACTCCGGGGATGCGGGTGATGTGGCAGTTGAAGGCGACTCTGGAATCCTTGATGGGGAAGGTGTTGGTGAACGCCGTTTGAGAGAGCGATGTTTCAGAGATCTGCCGAGTTTGGTAGACATTTTGTCGTTCGGTCCCCTAGTGCCACGATCCAAGGGAACCAACTGCAAACCCGAACACTTCGACATCCTTGCCGTCAGCTGCCTGAGCTCGCGTCAGGTCAGCATACTTGGTTTCCTTGGCGGCCACGGCAGTCTGTAGAGCATTACGGTCATTGTCGAAGGGGCAGCAGACGTTGATGATGGTGACTTTATTCCCCTTGATGACCGTGATGTCCGGGTGCTCCCGGGGTGGGGATCTCCAGGGACGTGCTGGTCAACATAAACTTGACCATGCCGGATTGCCGCCTTAATCCGGTTCTGTGCAAGGTTATGCTGACGGCGGATGGGGACCATGTTTGTCCGGCAGTTGTTCACGATGTGCGGGAGTCTCTTTGGGATGGTTGCACACTGGGTTCGTCTGGGTGTTCCAGCGCTTCGCCGTTGCATTGGTTGGGAGACAGTTGAAACGGGCTCGGTGGATGAAATTCCAGTCGCAGAATCAGATGAAGTTTCCAGAAGGCATCCACGACGACCCATTGATGTAGGCATCCCGATGGAGACAGCGGGGCGACTTTCCCCTGGTCCGGGAGGGTGAGTAGCTTGGCGGTGTACTGTTTGCGTGATGAAGCTCGCAAGGTGGTGGCGATGGTTTTGGGGCAATCTCTCGGCCAGCTGAAGTCTTTGTGGTCACTGAACCAGAGAGACTGCCCACGATGGAGATCTTCAACCGCCTTGCAGCCGCATGAGCCCTGGACCATAGAGTAGAAATCTGCCCGCTGTTGCCGGAGTTTGCAAGGTCCCCTTCCATGGAGCCGGACAGGAACAAGTCAATCTCCTCCTCCGTCACTGGGCGGTGATTGGTGCGGTGGGCGGCGGAAGATAGCTGGCCACAAGCGATGATCCTGGTGGTGTCTTCCGGCAAGGACAGCATGCGGACAGCCTGCGTGACTGCGTGAATGTCAGCGTCGATGTTAACATCGATGAAACCCATGCCACCAGCTAGACGATCGGCGAAGACGAAGTTTGTGGTGGCCCGGGTCAGCAGGTTGCAGACTTTCCGCTGGTGAAATTTTTCCAGGATAGTGTTGTACTTCCAGGTGGAAAAAAGTCCTTCGATGACCTTGACCCTGAAATCCAAATTGGAAAGGTGGTGGTTTGTAGGTATGCTGTTATATAGGGTAAATTGGGGTAATTGGAACACTTAAGCAATAAAATGTTTTTATTTTATAGGAATTCCTTTCAAGAAAATCTTTCTGTGTAAAACAAACATTTTTGAAGATTTTGTTGAAGATTTGACAAATATTTTTAATTTATACTCAGTGGGGGAGCCAAAATTATCAGTGACCTTGGTGTTCCATTTACCCCGAAAGAATGGGGTAAATGGAACATACAAAAATACAGAGACACCATACTTATTATGAAAATAGCATCAAAGCTAATTGTATTTATCACAAAGAATAATCAAGAAGTTGTTTTCTAGTGGTTTGCTTGTAACCTGGAAGAGAATTCAGAATTCTGATGCCTTTGTTTCATCAAACATAACCTCAGTGTTGGTCAAATTTACAAATACAGTTGAAAAAAAACAACATGAATTTTGAACAGAGAAACATAAGATTGTGTGGAGGAAATATACCTAGCCCACACAGTTGGAACACACATGTCAGTAATTCAGTCAAACGACCAAACAGTCCTGTACATGATGCGTGGAACCAGTCTTTCATTTGGTGCATTGCCACCATTCCTCTTGATCTTCATCATCCTCAAAAAATCCTTCACAATGAGCACAGTAATTGTTCATTTCATCCCGGTCATAGTCCACAAGCTTTCGTTTTCTTGTACTATTTTTCTTGTCCTTTTTGAGTTTTTGTTTTTCCTTTTCCTTCTGCTTGAGCAGTTTCTGAACTTATTTTTCAATTTGTCTTCATTTTCTTGCCTCTTTCTTTCTCTCTCCACTTTTCTGTCCTCCTTTTCTTCTTGTTCCCTCTTTTCCTTTTCCTGTTTTTGCACCTCCGCTTCAAAAATTTCATCTGAGGTTAAGCACTGGGCTTGCATCACACGTTTTTCATTTCCAGAATTTACAACTTTCTTGACAAGAGGTTTCTGGAAGACTGTAACAAATCTGGGTGCTTGTGTTGAAGAATGGGGTAACTCTTCCAGTACTGCTTCTACAGCTATGCTGTGATGGCCATGGTCTGGTGATTGCCTCTGTATCTGCATCCACCTCCATTGGAACATCTTCAAATAGGTCTAATGGATGCAAAAGCATCAGTTGCAGGCAGATCTACTGCAGTGTTATAAGAGGATCCAGAACCACTGGAATTGTGATGACAGATGATTTTTTGTCTGCTGCTGATGCCACTTGATGTTGTTTTTAGCTGCATTTTGTGTTCAGCATACTCGTTTATCATTTGTCTTATGCTTTGCAAAACATCATGGCTCAAATTTCAAAAAGGCAATCGAGTGGAGTGGAATTCTCATCTAAATTGTCAGTTACGCCAGGAGGTTAATTTAAACCAACCAAAAAGTGTTTCAACATGTGAATGGACATGCAGGCTTATACTAGAACTAATTTGAGTTGATTTATTTAATTTTTTTATTTAATTTTTTTACCCTCAAATTTCCATAAAAAATTGGACGGAAAGTTACCTCACTTTTCCATCCATTTGTTGATGGAAATTTTAGGGTAATTAAAAAAATAATAGTAATAATCAACTCAAATTATCTTTAACCAGTGCAATTGTTTTTATTGCCACAGCTGTAATCTTTAGTAGATGTAATATGTCCATGTTTTGTGTCCAAGAAATGAAGCCTATACTAGGCTCCTTAATATATGATCTTCCTCCCCACTGGCAGATACTCATTTAAACAGTAATCTACATTCCATACATTTTCATAAATGTCTGCATTGCTGATACAGCCCGAAAAAATCTCTTCACTTCAACACAAAAGTGTTTATTGGCTCATTTTTCAGCCTTGTACCATTCATAGAACTCCCTCCTCCTGTTCATACTGTCTGGATCGTAGTAAGTTACGTCTGGAAGGGGTCAGTTGTAATTTTGATTATTGGGAAAAATCCTTTCTTTATTTCAGATAGATCCAAAATCCATACAATCTTCTTGACCACATTGTATGGATTTTGTGCTTGTCTTGCACTTGTCTTCCCTTCATTAAGTTCTGTGTTGAGAACATCCTGTGTCCGATTTAGCAAGTGGAAGTGCAAACACTTTCAGTCCCCAACGACAAGGTTTGTTCTTCATGAACTGTCTAGCTGGCATTCTGCCCTGTCCTTTTATCATGCTTTCATCAACAGCCAAGTGCCGAGTTTGATTGTATGCTTGATGAAATCGTGGCACTAGGTAATCAAACAAGTACCTTATCTTACAGAACTTGTCATAACCTGCGAGTTCCTTATTCATGCATTTATTAAGTCCTTTACAGCTTGCTTTGTGTTGCTCACCAAAACAGAAGTATGTCTTACTAAAAAGCGCAACAATTCCATCCCCCTCCCATTCTACATTTAAACAGACCAGGGGTTTATCAAATGAACGGTGTTTGGGAGTATCATCCCGTGGGAACCAAGTATCATCTTAATTTCATTAACATTATCCCCTGCAACGTGCAAAGCGCGAAAATGGCGGTCATTGTTTCATTAGCAACAAATCATCTTGGATAAATTGCTCGAGTAAAACATTGCATCAATTCACATAAAAGCGGTTTAAAATACAAATTCAAACAAGGGAAACAATGAAGTTTTCATAAAAGTAAAGGTTATAAGAATTTATTCCACATCTATTAAACTTTAATATTGAATTAAGATTTCACAAATGAAGACATAACTCTTATTTTGTTTAAAAAATGGTTGCTGGTTGATGAAACTGTCAAAATTTGTTCAACTTTGTTTGGTGGATCCAGCCTAACTAAATATCAATAAACCCTTGATTTTTTGGTGAAATTTCTCCGAATGAGCTTATGTAACGTGTACGTTTCCTGCTTAATCACAAAGTCAGATATCTGTTGCCGATTTAAGTCAAATTTTCCATCAAGTTTAACGGCCTTATACAGTTTTTCTATACCACCTAATCCCACTTCGTGTTCTATGTTATAATATATCCCTTACAAATAATCTTCCATAGTGAACCGTGGCATTGGTATTACAACCATCAAATGAACTAAAACAATTCGAACACATAGTATTTAAACAGAAAATAACAATAGCAGAACACAAGTTTGATTTTTATTATTATTTTCTTTTTTGTACCCGTACTTTTCAAATTTAATCAAACGATAACAAAAACCACACACATATTTTATGACTCAACGGTATTCAATCTTGTAATAAATATTTGGAATACGAATGAAGGAATACCATTGAGTTATCATTACATCGCTTTGATTAATGAGGAATAGTGCTCAATTGCAATGACCTGACGCGAATCTTTTGTTTGGTGTCATACTGCATCAGGCCATGGTTCCAAAATCTTTGAAAAATAGCTACGGCGACGGTTTCGTACCGCACAGCTTTCCTAAACCACACGTCGTCCACGACTTTTTTTTTTTTTTTAAGTCTAACATGCTCGTACAATATGTATCAGTACACATAGCTATCGCCTCTTCGTAATAGTTTTCAAACTGCTCGTCATATGCAGTGGTGCAGCAGTCATGTCCCATTTGGTTTGCCTCAAAAGTCCGGCGAACAACCCTCGCACTCTGCCCTGATGATAGTCTATACACGCCGATATACAGCTGGCTACATCTTTAACCATATAGTCCTCTATATCCTCCCTCGGGCAGACCTCAGTATTGGCGTTGACGAAAACGTCATCTTCGAGGGTTTCTGAACAAAGACAGGTAGAAGTTAAAACGTTCGTTTAGAGAATAGTCCACTTGCTCAGTAAAGGGTCTTAATAGTTTCAATTTAAAAAAAAAATTAAAAAAAATAAAAAATAAAAATGTACATACCATATTCGGGAAGTGACTTTTTTCAGCCTTGTACCATTCATAGAACTCCCTCCTCCTGTTCATACTGTCTGGATCGAAGTAAGTTATGTCTGGAAGGGGTCAGTTGTAATTTTGATTATTGGGAAAAATCCTTTCTTTATTTCAGATAGACCCAAAATCCATACAATCTTCTTGACCACATTGTATGGATTTTGTGCTTCTGCACTTGTCTTCCCTTCATTAAGTTCTGTGTTGAAATGTGTCCGATTCAGCAAGTGCAAACACTTTCAGTCCCCAACGACTAGGTTTGTTCTTCATGAACTGTCTAGCTGGCATTCTGCCTTGTCCCTTTATCATGCTTTCATCAACAGCCAAGTGCCGAGTTTGATTGTATGCTTGATGAAATCGTGGCACTAGGTAATCAAACAAGTACCTTATCTTATAGACCTTGTCATTAACTGCCAGTTCCTTATTCGTGCATACTATCCATTGGTGAATTTATTAAGTCCTTTACAGCTTGCTTTGTGTTGCTCACCAAAACAGAAGTATGTCTTACTACAAAGTGCAACAATTCCATCCCCCTCCCATTCTACATTTAAACCAGGGGTTTATCAAATGAACGGTGTTTATCAAATGAACGGTGTTCGGGAGTATCATCCCGTGGGGAACCAAGATTGTTTTTCAAGATGATATCGGGCTTTCATTTCTGGTTTGATGATGGCGTCTACATCTATAGCTGTTTTCGGAGATGGCTAGATAGGCCGAGTCTGTGTCCATCTCACACATTTGCATGACTAAATTTGACCAGAAAATCAAAATCAAATTCAAGCATTCTCAGTTTTGCATATTGGTAAACAAAGAATCCTATCTGTATTGTTAGGTTTAAAGTTATTGTTTTCTTTGTCATCTCGATTACTAACATTATCCCCTGCAACGTGCAAAGCGCGAAAATGGCGGTCATTAATTAAGTGCAAGGCGTCGGTGTTGCTGGAAGGTTTAATATTGACATGTTTTTCTTGGTTAGTGAATTACCTAACAGTTTCATAGTGTCTGTCAATATGGCATTGGACACATCTCTATCACTGACTCTTCTGGCATTGCTATCTGCTTCACTGAAACTCTTAAAGCAGTCCCTTTTTCTGTACTGCACAGCTTGATATATGTTGGACTTGAAGTCCATGGGACAAATACCACTGAAGAAAAGGGGTAGCTAGTATGATGTGGAATGCAAACATGATTCCTATTAAACTCCTATGTGGCATCTTCATTAACCCTAACTCCCAGAACAACAAAGCCAGTTGGAGGATTTTGAAGGATTTTTATTGTTTTAATACAATGCCTATGGAGTTAGGGTTAGACCCTCCCACTTGACATACACATGTACTCCCAAATGATTCCTGATATCATCTTTTTAGATATTTCAACATTTTTGAAAATTGCCAACAGTAAATTCAGGGTGTCGGTGAGTGCAACTTATTTGAACGGTTCTTGAGTGATTTACTTACATTGGTTTATTAGACATGTTGTCTGAATCAGATCTTGGAGTTCTTATGAAATGTTTTGAATGGTGCATCCACTCAAATGATAGCAATTGTTCAGGCTTCTAGGTAAGGGGGGTCATCTTAAATGTCTGGGTCACCTTGAACTTCTGCATTATGCTCTTGTTCAATTTGATATTAGTGTATCCCAGTGGGAAGATTTTGTTATGACAAGTTTGTGATTGGTCCTGATTGTTTTATTTGGTCTCTTAGACTCTTGGTTGTATTGCAACAATTACCTAGAGAGGGCGCTATTTTTGTGTTCTTTTCAACCCAAGAATTTGGGTGCTTTGTGATGAAACTTACCCTTGTAATTTGTGAACATTACAAAATGTTGTATAAATGTAACTTTACTTTATTGTTTTACAGGTATAATATAATTTATATTTTTGGGGGATTTACAGTTCAATTCATTAAACTGCTTTAATTTCTACTATACTATCCTTATACATGTATTGCATCACCATTCTTGTATACTTGACTTATTTTGTACCTGTATTAGTTATATTACTTGGCCTGTGTTAAGATGTGAGAAATATTTAGAACTCCTCAGCTTAAAGCTATTATCCAGTGCTTGTTCGATTTTAAACTGTTTACTCTGTTTTATGTGTACATTTTGCATGGCATATTTCTTGCAATGATTTTTGCCGACTGGGCCCAATTTCATAGAGCCGCTTAGCAGTCGATTTGTTTGTTTACATTTTTCAGTTCATAGCACTGCCAACAGATGGTGACGTAACAACACAAATACATGGTAATTGCTCTGCTCTGAATTTTTTTGCTAACCTGTGAAATTCGCATGAAAATTTGCTTAATACTGGTATGCAGTGCTATCAAATTTGGCCCCTTCGTTATACCGTTTACAGAAAACGACTTTAAATCTATTTTCATGAAGTTTAGTATCCTTTGTGTTAGGCATCTTTCAAAATAATACCAGAAATTAAGTGCTTTATTTTAATATATAAATGATCAAAAATTTTAAAAGTACATGTTTAGGTATTGGTAACTCAAATCAAATTGTAATGTAAAACTTGGTATGAAGCTGAAATCAATCTTTGCTGTATAAAGACATTTTATCTAAGGTACCATCATGATGCAAAAATGTCAGTTATTTCATTTGTACTCATGGAGACATTTCAGCTCAGAATCAAATATTCTCTTGTGGCTTGTGGTAGCTTGAGATCCATTGTTAGTTGTTGGTCTAAAGTTAGAATCACATGGTTTTTCTTTTAATAAAGCTACATGTATCTTAAAGATATATAGATGTTAAATAAAGTTGGTAAAGGTCATACACAAAAGAAAATCAACTTGAAACCAAAAAACCGGGCACCAATTTTGTACCAGAATGTAAAGAGTTAATGTTTTTGGCCTAAGATTTTTAGTTAAAGTGATTCCTATCATAATAGGGAAACGGTGACATAAGGTGCTATAATTCTGGGCTTTGTGGAATGTGTAGACCTAAATAAGCCTGAAGAAATACACAAACTTATAATGAAGACAGAAATCTGGTAAAAAGCATGGACATTTAAAAAGTAATGTGTCTGTCTTTAGAAGGCAAATATAATCAAATGATTTTAGTATAAATGAGCATATTAAAGATAAGGTATGGAATTGCGTATTTATAAATAAGCAAATTATGGGTGAATTTTAAGCTGATGATGGTACATTGTATCAATCTTTACATTATTCTGTCCAAGGATTGTTATTTAAAAAAAAAATTCAGATTAGTTGTTTAACATCTTTGGCTTAAGATATTCATAGAACTAGCTTTGTCAACATCAAATGCTGTACATTCTTTATAAATACTACAATTATTGACTGTCAAAGTAATTATTACTAATATAAATATGTACATCTATATACCAGTGATGTAGTGCCTTGATGCTGAGCCTTGGCCTTAAGGCTGCCTTAAGGCTGCCTTAAGGCTTGATTTTAGGGCCTTGGCCTTAGCCTTAAGGCTTGAGGGCAAAAGCCTTGGCCTTGAGGGTCAAAGCCTTGCAACTTTAGGGCCTTGCTCTTCAAGGCCCATCGATTTTTGAATTTTTCAGGTAAATTTTTTTGAAATTTTGCTTTTCTACAAACATACAACTTGCAGTCAGCCGTCTGCAAAGTCTGCAGTATCTAATTTAATCATGTTTTACCATGGAGGAGGGAAAACGCCCTAGATTTGTGTGTTGACACACTTTCACTTTTACAGCATCACATTTTGTTACCATGATAGTACATTTTGCTGCTTCCCCCAAAACAAAGCTATAATAATTTTTTGTATACTTGTACTTGTGGGGCCAGGGAGATATAATTATACTTAACTTGCACACAGTTATATGGGGTAGATAGAACATCATCTGATTTGTGCTGTGGACTGCTTTATTTATTTATTTATCGTATGGTTCATACAAAGTTAACATGACAAGGTCAGGTTATGGATCCAGTTTAATGCAGACTGGTCGAGTTCAGTTAAATTTCCATCACATCTGTAAATAATACAGTCATGAACGATGTGATGTACAGTCTGGTCATCATGACCACAGGTACATTTAGCGTTGTCACTTAGTCCCATGCGGAGCATGTTATGTCCAAATCGGCCATGGCCAGTTCTTAGTCTGTTAAGTTTGACCCAACAGTGGCAAAATGTAGTTAAATATCCACGTCCTGGATTCTGATTCTTGCCACATATTCCGCCACGTGGTTAGTGCCCAAGTCTTTGGGTGCGATCCAATGCTAATTTCTAGCAGTTTGTGGGCTTGTCGATGGGAACGATTTCTTGATGGCAGTCGCAGTTGTGGTGGAGGTTTTTGATTGGTGTTTGTCAACAGTTGATGAAGCAGATGGGAGTCACACCCAGCGGCACGTCGCGAAAGAGCAAGGTATTGGTGCTGACGTCTCACTTCATAAGGAGCAATTCCACTGACTACTGGAAGGTATTGAGTGGGAGTTGATCTGATACATCCTGAGATGATGCGCATGGTGTTGTTAAGGGCTACGTCAATCTTGCTGGTGTGGGTGCTCCTTGCCTATACCGGTGCACAGTACTCTGCAACAGAGTATACTAAAGCTATTGCTGAGATTCGAAGAACGTTGTAGTCTGCGCCCCAGGAAAGGCCTGCTAGCTGTCTAATGAGACAGTTGCGAGTGTTGGCTTTCTGTGCGAGCTGTGTGAGATGGCTTTTGTATGTTAGAGATCTGTCCAAAGTAACACCAAGATACTTGGGGAAATCATCATACGGGATGGTTATGCCATTGCAAACGACTTTGATTTTGTAGTTAGCCAGTCTAGTTGCTAAACAGTTTTGGTGATGTTAAGTCGGAGTCTCCAGTTTTTGAAGTAACGGCTTAAGGATTCCATATCGGTGCCAAGTGTTGTTTCAAGCTTGTTAAAGTTTTTGGCAGAGGTTAGGAGTGCTTTGTCATCTGCGTAGATATATTTCTTTGAGACAGTGGTTGGTAGGTCAGCAGTGTAAATGTTGAATTAAATCGGTGCGAGCACTGAGCCCTGCGGGATCCCGTTTTTCAGGAACCATTTTTTACTGGTTTCTTCGCCAACCGTCATTGTAAAGCTTCTGCAGGTGATCATTGTCATGAGAAAGTTTACTAAGGTTTTTTATCAGGTATGATTTTGTGTAGTTTTAGGGCAAGACCTTTATGCCATACCGTATCATATGCTGCTGATAGATCGACCAGTACAGCACCGTTCTTGAGACCTTTTTGGAAGTTGTCCTCTATGTGTTCTGTGAGGAGTGTTACTTGGTCTGTTGTACAGCGTCCTGTACGGAAGACGGCCTGCTCAGGTGGGAGTTGAGGATCCACAATGGGTTGGATACGATTGTATATTAGTCTCTCCATCACTTTGTAGATTATGCACAGTAGGCTTATTGGACGGTAGCTGCCCGGGTCTTCGGCGGCCTTGTCCGGTTTTAGAATTCCCATTACTTTAGCATGTCTCCATATTTTGGGGATTTTCTGAACTTTGATACAGATGCTGAAGTAATCTCAAAGCCATTCAGTGGATTTTGGTCCATGATTTTTGACAAATTCTGGGTGATATAGTCTGGTCTGTTTTAGGTAATGCTAATATTTCTAACCATGATGGCCCAGAAAATAAAATTACTTCCATGTTACATAATAACGAGGTAACATCAGTTAAAAACAGCCGTTCTTAGATCTCCATCTTTTGTTATACTCGGTTTAGAATAATGTGCATCAGTATGGAAGCAAACCATTCTTTTTGTTATATTTAAATGGTATCCACGAAGACCTGAACTTCTACTCGGTCATATATTTGTACGTGATATTTTTATTCTTACTATAAGCGATTCGTTATGATGTGACATGTTTTATATTAGTAGTAATTTTATACTAGAGGGCCTTGGCCTTGGCCTTGGCCTTGAGGGTTAAGCCTTGGCCTTAGCCTTAAGGGTCAACGCCTTGGCCTTGAGGGTCAAAGCCTTGTCCTTGAGGATCAAAGCCTTTGCTCCAACACTGGTATATACTGTAGAAATGTCATTATTTTATATAACCTGTCTTGTGTATTGTAACGTTGATAAAATACTGTATTTTGTATATCAAATAAAAGGTTTTAAACCAACTTCAGTTGTGCTATATCACTGTCTAGTCTCTTAAGAAATAGGTCATTTTTTAGGTGTTCGGGTATATGCCCGAAACACATATTTTTTTTTCTTCTTCTCTGGATCGATTGTCTACAAAAAAACACATACTTGCAAACTTCACATGAACTTCAAACTTGGCATATACTTAACACTTAGATGAAACATAATTTGTGACGTCATGATTAGGTCATCAGATATCGAATTACGATAAATCAAAGTTTAATAATTAAAAAAATCATATCTCAACAACCACAAGGGGTAAATTCACAATTTTTGTACCATTGTACAGATCGTTAATTGTCAAAAAATATTTACAAAAAGATGACCCCAATTTGACCTTACTTCCTGTCCAAACCGGAAGTCAAAGTTTAATATTTAAAAAAATCACATCTCAACAAATTGTCGAAACATATTTACACAAAGGTGACCCCAATTTGACCTTACTTCCTGTCCAAACCGGAAGTGAAATTTTAATATTTAAAAAAATCATCTGAACAACCACAAGAAGTAAATTCACAATTTTTGTAACATTGTGCAGATTGTTAATTGTCGAAAAATATTTACACAAAAGTGACCCCAATTTGACCTTACTTCCTGTCCAAACCGGAAGTCAAAGTTTAATATTTAAACTAGATATAAGTTTTTGTAACAAAAAAAACTAGGTGTTCGGTTGAAGTTAAAATGGTTACGTCATCAATTCGAAGTGTTGGAGAAGTAAAATGTTAACGTCTGTTGAAGTTCTCGCGAGAAGTTTATTTGAATACAATACAATACTGAATTTAGAAATTATTTTAATATTAAACTTTGACATCCGGTTTGGACAGGAAGACAAGGTCAAATTGGGGTCATGCTTTTGTAAATACTTTTGACAATTAACTATCTGTACAATGGTGCAAAAGCTGTGAATTTACCTCTTGTGGTTGTTGAGATATGATTTTTTAAAATATTAAACTTTGACTTCCGGTTTGGACAGGAAGTAATGTCAAATTGAAGTCATCTTTGTGTAAACATGTTTCGATAATTAACAATCTATACAATGGCGCAAAAAATGTCAATTTACCTCATGTGGTTGTTGAGATAGGATTTTTTTAAATATTAAATTTTGACTTCCGGTTTGGACAGGAAGTAAGGTCAAATTGGGGTCATCTTTTAGTAAATATTTTTTGACAATTAACGATCTGTACAATGGTGCAAAAATTGTGAATTTACCTCTTGTGATTGTTCAGATATGATTTTTTTAAATATTAAAGTTTGACTTCCGGTTTGGACAGGAAGTAAGGTCAAATTTGGGTCACTTTTGTGTAAATATGTTTCGACAATTAACAATCTATACAATGGTGCAAAAAATGTCAATTTACCTCTTGTGGTTGTTGAGATAGGATTTTTGTAAATATTAAATTTTGACTTCCGGTATGGACAGGAAGTAAGGTCAAATTAGGGTCACCTTTGTGTAAATATTTTTCGACAATTAACGATCTGTACAATGGTGCAAAAATTGTCAATTTCCCTCTTGTGGTTGAGATATGATTTTTTTAAATATTAAATTTTCACTTCCGGTTTGGACAGGAAGTAAGGTCAAAATGGGGTTACCTTTTTGTAAATATTTTTTGACAATTAACGATCTGTACAATGGTACAAACAATTTTAATTTACCTCTTGTGGTTGTTGAGATATGATTTTTTTAAATATTAAACTTTGATTTACCGTAATTCGATATCTGATGACCTAATCATGACGTCACAAATTTTGTTTCATCTACGTGTTAAGTTCTAAGTATATGCCAAGTTTCAAGTTCATGTGAAGTTTGCAAGTATGTGTTTTTTTGTAGACAATCGATGGGGGGAGGAAGGAGAAGAAAAAAAAAACGAACAAAAACAATAGGTATTTCGGGTACATACCCGAACACCTAAATAATCATATCTCAACAACCACAAGAGGTAAATTCACAGTTTTTGCACCAACAGACGTTAAAGTTTGACTTTCTCCAACACTTCGAATTGATGACGTCATCATTTTAAAGTCAACCGAACACCTAGTTTTTGTTGTGACAAAAACTTATATCTAGTTAGGTGTTCGGGTATGTGCCCGAAACACCTATTGTTAGGTGTTCGAGCTACAGCGCGAACACCTATTGTTTTTGTTCGGTTTTTTTGTTTTTAGGTGTTCGGGTATGTGCCCGAAACACCTATTGTTTTTGTTCGTTTTTTTTCTTCTTCTCCTTCTTCTCCCCATAGATTGTCTACAAAAAACCACATACTTGTAAACTTCACATGAACTTGAAACTTGGCATATACTTAGAACTTAAAACGTAGATGAAATAAAATTTGTGACGTCATGATTAGGTCATCAGATATCGAATTACGATAAATCAAAGTTTAATATATTAAAAAAATCATATCTCAACAACCACAACAGGTAAATTCACAATTTTTGTACCATTGTACAGATCGTTAATTGTCAATAAATATTTACAAAAAGGTAACCCCAATTTGACCTTACTTCCTGTCCAAACCGGAAGTCAAAGTTTAATATTTAAAAAAATCATATCTCAACAACCACAAGAGGTAAATTCAAAATGTTTGTACAGATCGTTAATTGTCCAAAAGTATTTACAAAAAGGTGACCCCAATTTGACCTTACTTCCTGTCCAAACCGGAAGTCAAAGTTTAATATTTAAAAAAATCATGTCTCAACAACCACAAGAGGTAAATTCAAAATTTTTGTACCATTGTACAGATCGTTAATTATCCAAAAATATTTACAAAAAGGTGACCCCAATTTGACCTTACTTCCTGTCCAAACCGGAAGTCAAAGTTTAATATTTAAAAAAATCATATCTCAACAACCACAAGAGGTAAATTCAAATTTTTGTACCATTGTACAGATCGTTAATTGTCCAAAAATATTTACAAAAAGGTGACCCCAATTTGACCTTACTTCCTGTCCAAACCGGAAGTGAAAGTTTAATATTTAAAAAAATCATGTCTGAACAACCACAAGAGGTAAATTCAAAATGTTTGTACCATTGTACAGATCGTTAAGTTAATTGTCCA